>CM067524.1:1934773-2010455 GCA_034509495.1 Acestrorhynchus altus
AAAGTAGCGGCTTGTAGTCCAGAAAATACGGTAATTGTGATAAATGTGCGTGCTTTCACTAAAGATCCTGCTGCTGAATGCCATCAAATTCTCTTCCCTGGACAGTAGAGAACCCAGCCAAAGCAGGATAAACTCTTTTTAATTCCATTGGTATCAGAAGAAACAGGTGTCCCAATACTTTTGTTCATAGAGTGCCAAAAGTACATTATAGTAAATATGATTCATCTATATAAATGTAATTAATTAAATTATATTGATCTTATAAAATTTAATTCTTGGAATATTTCACTGCATAAAAGTAGACAAAATGTCAACAAAACAACCCCGAACAATTGTTCATGCGTGAGGAGAAGGGGGTCAAAACGGTGCTACAACAAAAACATACCCACAGTAAACAAAACAACTGTCCTGACTTAGCTGTCCTCACCCCACCAGGTCTGCGTCCAGGTGGGAAAGTGAAGCTCCTCCACAGTTCCTCTGTACAGACCAGTGAGAGGTCAGCTGCTCACGGGGTCCCAGGGGTCACACCTCATCTCAGCCTGCTGCTGAAGTTCCTCCCATCAGACCCCAACCACTACTTCATTGGCACCAACATGGTGAGGGGAGTGACGTGGTATGAGGGTAGAACATGGATCGTTTGTCTTGGTGCTTTTAAACCTTTAAAATGTTATTCACACATTAGTCCTTTATAGAACCAAAAATGGTTCTTCCATGGCAGGGGTGGAGAACCCTCAAGCACATCCGATTCAACTCGCCTGTTAATTACCAGATGCAACTGGTCTGCTGGAGCAGGGAATTCAGCAAATCGTGCAGGACTCCAACCCTTGGTTCTCCACCCCTGTCCTAAGGCATTGCTTGATGCCGTGGTTTCCAACCAACTACTAGAGGACCTAGTCTCCTGCTCTTCACACTCAAGAAAGGATTGTTAATGATCTGATTATCTGGATGAGGGTGTTGGGAGAAGGTTAAACACTGGAATGCAAAGCAGTGGGTTCATCAGGACCAGGGTTGGGAACCCTTTATAGCATCTTTATGTACCTAGTTCACTTTTTTATTATTATATAGATCAGGGTTTTCAGAAGGTCATTGCGAGAAGGTAAATATTTGGAGATGTTTTGCTGAAATGAGGTGAAGACGAGGGGTTGTTTTGTAGGGTGTGGTGAGGCGGGGCACCAGGCACAGGCTGAGAGCCATCCCGAAGCTCTACAAGCCTGAGAATGGTGAGAGACCAGCAGAGGTGACCGCTCTGGACTTCTGCCCGTCTGGAGAGCCCTTCTTTCTGGTGAGGTTTACTGATGTTTTAAATGATTGATTGATTTTCTCGCTCAGACATACAGTGACGTCTGTTATTTGCATAATGTCTTCGGCCCTCCTTCAAGCAGTGCCACTGTAGTGCACAGGGGAGGTGCAGCCCACAGACTGTAAACCACTGTCCCAGTCCCTACATTCAGTCTGTAGACACGGACCAGTTCAACAGCCCAGTGTGAATTCACTGTTCCTCTAACGGCATGAAAACCAACCGATTTACACACGGTATCTCTGCCTATTCAGCTTACCACAGTTTAATCCCGCCCACTTATGCTGCATTTCTCAGGAGTCTCAGGTCTGAGTGCTTTTAGAACGAGGCACAAACAGGTCAGCCGATCAGAACCGAGCTCCTTTATCTTATTCCAGTCTTAAAGAGCAAGTAACAAAAGCAGCCTGTTTAATTCAAGTGGATGAATAGAATTATTCATAACATTTTATAATAATAATATAAATGTTATTTTTCTTCATAATTAACTTTATTATGACTAAATACTAATAATAACAATAATAACACTGATATTAATAATAGTAAAGTCTTGCTTTATCATAAGTTAAATGCAGACTTTGTCTCGTAGGTCGGCTGCAGTGACGGTACAGTCCGGCTCCACTCTGTCCTGCGCGAGGAGCCGGTGTTGGAGTGGTCCTCAGGTTCAGGAGACGCACCGGTTCTGTCTGTGCTGTGGTCCAGAACCCGGCCTTCTGTCTTTTGTGTCCTGGATGTTGCTTCTGTCTTGCACATCTGGGACCTCGCAGAGAAAGACTTGTCTCCAATCATCACAGAGAGCTTCCAGAATGACAGGTGAGAAGAGTCAGCTCTTCTAAAGAACCACAGTCAAAATAAACCGTATGGACAAAAGTATTGGGACACCCGCTCATTCACTGTTTCTTGTAAATCAAGGGTATTAAAAAGAGCTCATCCTGCCTTTGTTGGAGTAACGCTCTGTCTCTCCCTCCCTCTCTTGTGCAGGGTGACCACTATGGCGGTGTTTGGTGAGGCAGCCAGATGGAGCCGCTACTCTGGAATGGCTCTGGCAAAGAAGTCTGGCAGGTTGGAGATCCACTTCCTGAAGCAGTCTCTCACAGTTCCTCAGCCTTCAGACACAGAGACGCTCCACCAGCTGGCACGGGACAACATCTAAAATCCAGGAGAGACTACAGCTCTGGATTGTCATCAGTCCCTGGAAATCTGGGGCCTTATTCCAGCACAGTCTGGTGACCAATGAGTTCTATGGAACTGTGAAAAACAGCTGTAAGGCAGATGTTCTGTATGTATATTAGTAATGCTGCACATACACTTGTTGTCAAACAAACAGTTGCACCCAGATGGACGTGTGGGATTGCAGTTCTGTTATGAAGGAAGATGAAGGTGATCAGGATCAATAACTGATGATAACTGTATCTGATCTGATCAATATTTATTGATCTACTCATACAGAAGTGGTGTCTCTCAGTACGACGTCGGGTTTAAAGCAACACGCCAGACGTCTCTGCATGGAATTATAGAGGTTCCTAATGGTGTCCTGTGATGATCCATCCCATGCAGCTTGAATGTTCTCACTCAGTTCTGCAGATGGTGTGGTAGGGGTGGAGTGTTGATAGAGCGTCCAATAGCATCCACACATTTTCAATCAGGGACAGGTCTGGAGATGAGACCGACCACAGCATAGTATCTATGTCTTCAAGACAAGAGCTTGAGATGGCAGCAGTGTGTGGACGAGTGTTGTCCTGTTGGAATAGAGCACCGGAGTGTGTGTTCAGAGAAGGTAGAACCACTGGTTTCAGAACCTCATAAACATAATATTGGACTCAAAGTTCCTGTAATGAAGACCGAAGGGGGATCTAGCAGCATAGAAAACTGCACCCACAGCATCACACCAGACCTGGACGTGTGATGCTTTACAACAAACCATTGATCTTGGCGCTGACCACGGCGCCTCCACACGCAGATTCATTGGTCATCTCCACCAAGAAAAAGCTGGACGCATCACGGAAAACGACCCACTGCTATTCTGAGCGACTCCATGACTGTCTGGCACAACATCATTGCAGTCGGTTGATTCGTTCTGGGTGCAAATATTTGTTTGACGCTGATTTGAATCATTCCTTTCAAACCAGTTCAGCAGACTGTGCTGGACCGGTCATCACAGGGTGGGTTGTAGACTGTTTGAGTGTGATGGTCTTCTGTCTCAGCCGTGGAGACTTTAGTTTAGAAGATCTTGTTTAGAGGTGCAGAGGGAGGCTGGTTGCCTTTCCTCTCTGCAGATAGTGAATTAGAGCTCCTCTCAGGGAAACACTCTGAATGTACATCGATAAATAAAATACTACACACGTTCAGCATGATCTCAACCTGTACAAGAGGATCTGTTCATGTCTCCATATCTCCATATCTCCATTTCTCCATATCTTCATCCAAAGTTCACTGTTATTTTTGTATTAAAGTTACAGTTGCTTTATAACAATGTGTATTTGTTTGTTTGTTTGTTTGTTTGTTTGTTTGTTTATACATAAAGATGGAAAGACAGAATTTATGGCCAAAGGTCCTGTTCATGAAAGCACTCAGCTACTATAATTTTCACCCATTGCTGACACAGATGTGAAAATGCACACACAGCTTGTCTAGTCCCTGTAGAGAAGTAGTGCCAATAGATCAGAACTCTCTGGAGCAGATAAACAAACATGTCTAATGCCAGGCGTGGACTAGAGGGGTATAAAGCCCCCCAGCATTGACCTGTGGAGCAGTGGAACTGTGTTCTGTGGAGTGATTGGTGTGTGGATCATCCAACATCCTTACGTCAATGTTCTCATGCAATCAAATCCTGACAGCAATGCTTTAGAATCTAGTAGAACGTCTTCCCTGGACTGGATACACTATTTTTAATACCCTTGATTTCAGAAGAAACTCTGAATGAGCAGGTGTCCCAATACTTTTTGTCCATATCTTGTTTATCTTACAAAGACGATCTGCAGTCTTGGTGGTTCAGTTCTGGTCTCTTAGCTACGCTGAGTTTTGGGTTCGTTTCCAGGAAACCTCTCTGAGGGAAGTCCTCAGTGAAGTTTATGGAAACCAGTAAGAGCTTTAAACAATGGGCTGTGTATCCAGTCTGCTGCCATGGAGGCAGTGTGTACTGCTTCAGAGGAGGCCAGTCTGGATGAACAGAGAAGCAGAGAGAAGATCAGTGTGTTTATGGGCTAAAGGATCCAGTTCTCCTGGATCTGCTGGAAGATTTCACCAACTGGGCTGCTGAAACATAGTCCCCCAGCTGTGATGACCGGTGGGTGCAATGGACTTGACCACTGGGATGAGGGAAGGGAAAGAACATCTGGAGTGGAAAAACTTGGACAAGGATCTCAAACAGAAGACGGAGAGGGTGAGAGACAGATAAATGGACAGATAACCAGATGGCCAGATTTTCAAGCACCTTCTCCAAAACCAACTCAGATCTTCGGAAACCAGCAAAAAATTAATCTTAAATTTTTTTAACTTAAAGATCATGTACTTTTACTTTGTAAAAACAAACACTGATTTAAAATGTTATGTTCTTGTCTGGATGCATTAAAATTCCTAACAGGAACCCTGGCATTGTTGCGCGCTGAGTTGAGCTCCTCTTCTGTGGACGCTGGCACAGAAAAAGCCATGATAACGAGGCTTAGTTCCAACAATCCATATTCCCATAACTAGGGTATGGAGGTGATGAGCTGCTCTCCAGTATCAACAACAAGTCACCATCCCATTGTACCACCAGCTCTGACTAGAGCCTTCTCTACGGGGCGGGGTTTGTAAATTTTGTGGGTGTATCTATATTTAGGCAAGACTGTGATGTAACAGTTTGGGACTTTTGGAAATGGCTTGTTTAACATGTCTGATTTGGTTCTGCTGGATGTTCTTTTGAAGGAAGAGCAGCAGTGATTGAGGTTCATGAGATTCCCGCTACTGAACTCCCATTTTTCCGCTTTACCAGGACCAACAGGTTTTCCATTCGGAGGCACTTTTAAAGGAACACGTGCTGTGATTCCTGGCTGCAGATGATGCCTCCATAAATGCCTCTTCTTTTGATTAGTTTAATCTTCACTGTCTCTGATTTCTGCCGCAGTGCTCTGACCCCTGTCTCAGCCGGATGACCCACGGCCTCCAGTACGTCCAGCATGTCCCCTGTGAGGACATCATCAAGCACATGAGTTGCAGTGTTGGAGCAGGGGGCTTTCTGAGTTTGCACCGCAGTGGGTCTGTGAGGTTTTATCTGCCGGACGGCCGTCTGAGAGGCACACCCTCCCCGTCCATCACCGTGCCCTACGATGGCCTCACACCCACACAACGCCCGGACAGACTAGTGGGCTGGGGGCCTGGGGCAACACTTACACTGCTGGACACACAGTTAACTCCACTGACCCACGCCCAGGACCCCCTCGATATAAGAGTGTGTCAGGTATGGATCATATGCTTTAGATATGCTTTGAATTTGCTGTTTATATAGGTTTTACATGTTTTTCTGTAAACACTTGGCAATGGGAACCACATGGGATACCACAGCAACTACTGAGCAACCACCTGAAAATACTATAGCAATCACCTAGAAACTCTAAAGCATCCCACTATGATACCACAACAACCACCTAGCTACATCATAATAACTACCCTATATACCATTGCAACCACTTAGCAACATCATAATATCTACCCTAGATACCATAGAAACACCATAGGAACCACTAAGGAAATACTTATTAACACCAGATGAACTACCCTAGCAAACACCTAGTAGCCACTTAACAGCATAATACTGTTTTAATTCCCATATATACCATGGCAACCACCTAACAACACCAAAGGAACCACTGAGCAACTATTTAACCACACCAGATAAACTACCTGGAATATCAATGCAACCACCTCACACACCACACAATTTGTACCACCTAGCAATACTATAGCAACTACCTGGGATACCATAGCAACCACATTGCCAAAATCTTTTTATTATTAAACTTTTTTTTTTATAAAAGCAGTGTTTATTTTTCACTGGATGGGTTCAATTCCACCTGCAGCACACTTGATTCAACATCATTAAGCACTGATTTACCAAAGCAGGAGGTCAGAAATGAGCATTAATAATAATAATGGTTAATATTATGATAAATCACTGACTCCAGGAGGAGAACTGCGGAGATCTTTAATGAAGACAGGGATGGAGAAGCTCCACGTCCTGTAGGAATGTTATTTATTGATTATTCTAATGTTAGTGTTTGACTGAGAGAAGAAACCCTCACTGCTCAGATCATTTACACTGAAACTCTCTCGCTCTCCAGGTGTTGGAAGGCTCTCTGGAGTTGGTCACAGCTGGAGCTGGTAATGTGTGTGTGTGGTGTGCGGACCACTTGGTGTGTCGCCTGCAGGTGTTGGAGGGTTTGGATGGATGCACTGTGTTCACGCATCTCGCAGTGGTTCCAGCTGTGGCCCCGAAAGGCCTGCGAGCACTGGCCCTGTGTGACAGAGCTCTTACTGTAGTGGACCTGACCAAGGGTCGCATCCTGGAGCGCAGAACGAACCTCCACCTCAGGTGAGCTGACCGATCAACATCAACGTGGAGAGGAGTTCAACCACTGGATCATCTTTAGAATAGTTTAAAAAAAATAAATAAAATAAATATATATAATAAATATTACTGTTAAAAAGCATCAAACTTCTGAACTTTTAAACTTTAAAAGTTTAAAAATACAATAATTAAAAATTACAACTGAAATGAATAAATAATTATTTAAAAACAATTAAATTACAATTAGAAAGTTAGGATGGCCTTTGAAAATATATTTTTTTAATTGGTGCTTAAAATTGTAGATGCAACGATTAAAATTCAAGTAAATAATTTAAATGTTACTGTTTTTAATTTTATTGTAGAACATTACTGTTCAAACCCTGAGAATCACTGTTAAAAACTTGATCATTTAATAAAGATTAATTTTGTTTATTATAGAATATTTTATCTTCATTACGCTGAAAGTGAAATATCTGAAGCGTTTTTGTGTTAAAGTTGATTTGGTGAACTTAATTTGAGATTCTGAATTTCTGGTTTTCATCATCTATAAGCCAAACTGATCAACAGTAACACAAACAAACAAACAAACAAACAAACAAGGCCTGAAATGTGACTTTACAGCTAATAAACATAAAGTGACCATATTCTCGTTTTTGAGATGCACCGGCGTTTTTGAGTCTTCAGCGTTGGCCCCATTGTTGGACCAGGTCTTGGAACATCTGGATCCTCTCTGGTCCTGAGGGTGGAAGGCTTGCTGCTCTAATACAACCTGTAGTGACGACGTTTTCTACGTGAAACGACTCACGAGCGGCTGATTTATAGCATTAAATGATATTTGAACTGTAGCCGACATGCTGTCCTGCACTGTGGTCACTCCCTGTAGGCGTATCACAGGGCTGGTGTACTGCCCCCAGCAGCAGGTCGTGGTGACTGCGTCTGAAGATGTCACCGTCAGAGTGTGGGGGCCAGACTGGGAGCTGCTCATGTCATTCGTGGGACACACTGGTATGAAAATAACAACCCTGATTAACGCTGTAACCTCACTGATCAGTCGCATAACCGATGAAGGATTATAGATTCACACACACACCACGTGTCCAGATGTTTGAGGAATGCATTCAGCTACTTTAAACGGCACCCACTGCTGACACAGATGTGCAAATGCACACACAGCTTGTCTAGTCCCTGTAGAGATGTGTTGCCAAATGAATATGACTCTCTGGAGCAGATAAACCTGACTTTACCTCTGCTACACTGTCCCCCATGTCCTCTTTTTGTCTGGATGTGTTTCCAGCCGTGGTCACGTCCCTGTTGCTGTGTCCTCTGTCCGGTCTGCTGCTGTCCTCATCTCTGGATGGGACTCTGCGTTCCTGGAGCCTGCAGACAGGTGACCAAGTACAGGTCGTACCCGCCCTGGCCTGCTCTGACCCTCCGCTGTCCCTTGGAGGTCCCAGCTCTTCTGGCACCTTCTTCTCTCTCTCCAGGTCTGGCATACATTTCTGGACCTTCAGCAAGCTCTACGAGCTGCACTGCAAGCTGGGCAGGGACACATCTGGACCTCTCCGTCAAATACTAGCCCCGTCTTCTTTCTCGCCCAACTCTGCTCCCATAGTGTGCGTTCACAGGGACAGTGTTTCTCTGGTGTCCAGGGAGACGGGGGAGGTGATCACCACATTCAGAGCCAATAGCAGAGTGCGGTGTGCTGATTACTGTGTCTGGAGAGAGGTTTTATTGGTTCTGTCTGAAGAGGGGGTGGTGATTAGAGCCAGTACACTGACCAAACTGGTGACCGTGCTGGATGAGCAGAAAAGTGATTGGTTGATTGAGAAACTGCAGGTGAAGGTGGGGCTGGCCTGCTGTATGGCGCTGTACAGCAGCATCACGGAGCCACAGAGGGTCCTGGAGGAGTGGAGGTCACTGCGGGAGCAGAGAGGACTCAAATCAAGGAACCGGAAACCGCTGGAGGACGACAGGAACAGGTGGGGTTGGACACGCTGTGTTTTCTGTGCTGTTACAGTAAATATTTATTGAAATGTGTAGTTACTTATATAATCACAATCATCGTCATCTTCAGAGATGGGTCCCGCTTTGTCCTGGTGGGTACGACTGTGTGTGGAGACACCATGTCAGTGCCACACGTTTGCCTATGATGCCAGATCACCTTTGGTCTTCGTTACAGCCAATCAGAGGCTTTCCATTTTTACAGTGTGTGTGTGTGTGTGTGTGTGTGTATGTGTGTGTGTGTGTGTGTGTGTGTGTCTGCCAGGTTTCTGATTATGCTGGGTCATCACAGTGGGACTATTAGTGTGATGAACATGTCTGGAGATTCTGGAAATGTCCAGTACACAGTCTCCGCCCACAATGGCCAGGATGTCCACTGTATACGGGCTTACCCTGACAGCAACTGCATTCTTACTGCTGGTACACACACACACACACACACACACACACACACACACACACACACGATAATGATGATTTCAGTGGTAGATGATGAACGTAGTGGTAATGATTCAGATTCATCCTGATGGTGGTGATGAAGATGATGATGACAGTGATGAAGATACGGTGTTGGTGCTCCACAGGTGAGGATAGGTCAGTGCTCGTGTGGAGGGTGTTCCCGTACGCGCAGGAGTGTGTGATTCTGCACATCAGTGTGTTCTGTGCTCACACTCCGGTGTGTGTGGCTTTGCTGGGCCCCCTGCTGACCATTGGCCTCCAGCAGCCTCAGAGCGCCACCTACAGCCTGGTGCAGTATGACCTGAACACACACACTCGCAATGACCACCCTCCACAACATGACCACCAAAGAACCATCACAGGTAACACACACACACGTGCGCACAGACACTGACCAAGAGTTGAGGAAGTTAGATTAGTGTATAATGTGTATGTGTGTGTGTGTGTGTGTGTGTGTGTGTGTGTGTGTGTGTGTGTGTGTGTGCAGGGCTGTGTGTTTGTCCAAAGCTGCGTGTGTTTGTCTCCTGCAGTCAGGATGGGACAGTGCGTATCTGGGATGAGGAGAACCGGCTGGTAAGGTCAGCGGTGTGTGTGTGTGTGTGTATATATATATATATATACACATGTGAGTGTGAGCTGTTATAAATAATTAGATTGTAGATTATTTGTGTGTGTGTGTGTGTTTGTGTGTGTGTGTGTGTGTGTGTGTGTGTGTGTGTGTGTGTTGCAGGACTCTGGAGCTGAACGCTGAGCCGGAGTGTGTTGAGTTCAGTGGGGAGAGAGGAGAGCTGCTGTTGGGAATCAGAGGAGACCTGTACAGAATACACTGTACACACACACTTCCCCACCACTTCCAACTGCAGGTACACGTACACACACACACACACACACACACACACACACGTTACCATATGTAACAAGGATCCTACTAATGTTAACCCTAATCGTAAGTCGTAACTGCACTAACTCTAACCGTAAAACCGAATCTTAAACGTCATTTTAACTCTATTAACTCTAATATTAAAATGAAACTTAAACCTAACCTTAACTCTAAACCTAACTCTGATCTTAATCAATCAATCACTCTCTCTCCCTCCCTCCCTCCCTCCCTCCCTCTCTTCATCTATCCATCCAGTTGCTGTATGATGAGGAACTGTCTGATCCAGAGTCTGATCCACTTGCCTCTTGCAGCACAACCTGTAAACACTGGTAAACACACACACACACACACACACACACACACACACACACACACACACACACACACACAGTGAGAGAGAGATTTTACAAATATTGTGGTGTATATTTTGAAGACACACACACACACACGCATTGTCTCTCTTTGCAGGTGTGTGAGCTCTGCTGCCATTGAGGTGGGCTGTCCTGAAAAACAGGAAGAGACAAAAGACTCAGTGAGTGGACAGAGAGCGAGAGAGAGAGCGAGAGAGAGAGTGAGTGGACAGAGAGCGAGAGAGAGAGCGAGAGAGAGAGAGAGAGAGAGAGAGAGAGAGAGAGAGAGAAGAGAGAGAGAGAGAGAGAGCCTGCACCTGCTTACACACAACATTTTTATTTTTATGTCTGTGTGTGTGTGTGTGTGTGTGTGTGTGTGTGTGTGTGTGTGTGTGAAAAGGGCCACAGGGAGCTGGAGGTTTGCTGGAGAGGAACCGAGACCTGCTCTCACTGCAGAGTGGAGAGACCCTCAGCAGGACAAAGAAACCCACCAGCACTCCACAGACCCGGAGACAGGCCTTCACCCAGTACCTTCAGCTCCTGTACGGCCAACCTGAACACGTTCATGTAGGATAACACACACATTTTCAAAAGGGCTTCTCCTCCCGTCTCTACAACATCTATACACACCCCTGATCTGAACTGTAACTGACTGCTTATAAACGGTATGTGTGTGTAGATACCAGATGACGACCCACTGGACCTGCACGCTCCTCTGTCTCCCCCCAAACCACCTGAAGAACCACATCTGACCCCACCAGCACTGCAAGAGGGCTTCTTCCCCAACCGCAGTCTGGTGAAGAGACTGGACAGGACACAAACACAGGTTACACACAAGCATTGGAGCATTTCTATTGGTCCATTCATCCAGAACTTCTGACACAGTATAAAGGACAGATTGGATGCCAGGGCGTAAATATAATTATAACGTTTATAATAATTCTATCATTATTGTCATTTGGTCCAAATAAGATCCAAAAGCAACCTGAATGTCCTTTTTTAAGTTTTCTATTAATGTATCAGAATTATCAGAACTTTAATCCTGAAGTTTGAACACTGTGTGAGCAAAGAAACAGCCCTCCTTTCTCATTTTCCTCTATAACCCAATATCTGGGTCAGTGACGCCATTAGCCACGCCCCTCTCTGATCAGTCAGAGTCTGCATGCAGGTGGACGGAGTAGTAAACGTACTGGACACGAATCATAATGAGTGATGTCAGAGATTCTGTCTCTCTGTCTTGTGTTCCTACAGGAACGTCCCCATGCCCCACTAGGTTTTTTCCCCAACTCTGTGTTAATTGGACAGCTGTGGCCAGATGTGGGGATGGAAAGCACCGTGCCTACGAAACCTTGGAAGCTACGTGCCAACCTCATCCACAAGACTGAGGAGGTGAGGGCTGAAGACCAGCCTCAACCGCAGAGATACGCTGTATGTCCAAATGTTTGTGGACATCCATTCAAATGAATTCCTTCAGCTACATTAAGTTGCACCCATTGCTGCCACAGATGTGCAAATGCACACACAGCTTGTCTAATCCCTGCACCACGTCCAATGCCAGATACCAGGTATGGGCTAAAGGAGTACATAGACCCCAGCATTGACCTGTAGAGTTATGGATGAGGTGGGGTGGTGATCATCCAACATCCTGACCTCACGAACTCTCTCATCGCTGAACGCAATCAAATCACAGTAAATGTTCCAAAATCTTGTATAAAGTCTTCCTACACAGTAGAGACAGTTACTCCAACAAAAGCAGGAAAAAACTCTTTTTGAACACCCTTGATTATGATTGGTGTCCCAATACTTTGTCCAAGAAAAAATTTCCATACCATTTGCTTGTCTCTGTTGGACAGAATCGGGCGGAGAAGCAGGAGGAGCAGTATGTTTGTGATGAGGAAGTGAAGGAGTTTGATATGGGCTCTCCGGTACATGTTGTAGAGAACCCCCCGAGTCCACCACCATCGCCCCCAAAAGAAAGGATCAAATACATACCAAGGGTGTGTATCACGTGCTTGTGTGTGTGTGTGGGTGTGTTTAACCAGAAACCTCCAACAAATAAAAATTAGCAGTATTATGCAAGCCGTACTTGCTCCTGGGCTCCCCCTACAGTCAGTATGTGGAGTTCACGCTTTAGACACTCAAAGAGTGCACATTTCACATGCAATGCCGATGCCCTAGGGCATCACCGGGATGGGTGCTGTGTCTCTGTTAATGAGCAGGGAGCATCATAACGATTTGTAGTTGTTCTCAAAGTTAAAATCCTGTATAATGTTGTTTTTAATTTCATGACGAGATCAGAACGTGGCTTGATACCTTTAGAAGCATTTTTTGTGATGACAGAGTTTTGCCTTCTCTCTACTTCCTGTTTCCCTTCTCTCAGCCACCAAAGCCCCTTCCTCCAATTAGACGAACCCCACCTTCCAAGTGCCCCCCATCTCCACCTAAACCACTCACTCCACCTCCATCTTCACCTCCTCTCCCATCCCCATCCCCATCCCCATCCCCAACCAAACTAGCCACGCCTCCACCACCCCGCACTCCTTCACCACAGTTGCCCTTCTTCTTGCAGCAGTTTCTGGAGGAGCAGTGGTTCCACAGCATATACCCTGACCTGAGGGTGAGTTTCACAGCATAGACCCATGCAATGTTTTGGGGACACATAGGAGCATAAAAGTTTGGCCTATGTTTTGTTTCTACACTCTGTCCATCCTATCAGCTCCTCTGACCACACAGGAGAGGCCTGTGGTTCTATCCAGATTAGCTCATCTGTTTTTCTTTCTGCAGATTTTTCACTCTCGATCTTCAATGATCAGGACCGCACAGGACCACCACAGAGCAGATATTATAATACTATAATACATAATAGCTGTTCTGTGGTGGTCCTGTGGGGTCCTGATCATTGAAGATCAGGGTGAAAGGAGGAGAATAAAGTCTGCAGAGAAACAGAAGGAATCCATAGCCCTGTGATTATAGAATAATTAGAATAATGCGTGGTTGATGTGTGTGTGTGTGTGTGTGTGTGTGTGTGTGTGTGTGTGTGTGTGTGTGTGTGTGTACAGTGTATTCCAGCGTCTCTGAACCCAGCTGAGTTCTGTAACTGTTGTTGATCTCTGAAGAGCTGCAGTGTAGACTAGAAGCTATGCTCAATGCCATCATCACTCTGCACAGAGAAAGCCTGCAGAAAAACACACAGCTCATCACACATGGCCTGCTGACCTCACTACACACCTGCCTGCACAACGACATGGTATACACACAATAAATACACACACACACACACACATCTGGAATGGACAGTGACATTGCTGGTGGACAGGCCACTCATAAAAGAAGCACATATATCTGAAGGTCCACACACTGTGATAGAACCAGGCCACCTTCTTCCATCGCTTCCAGCTGTGAGGCCATGAGCCTCGCTGCTTTGGAGAAGTTTCTACGGTAATTCAGATTAACAGAGATGTCGAACGGTGAGCTCCGTCTGCAGCACTGTTACCACAGCAACACAATTAACTCTGTTTATGAGTGGTCATAATGTTCTGGCTCATTCATGTGTATTTGAAGTATATATTTGAGATTTCTTCAAATGTTTAAACACACACTTCACTCCTGCAGTCACTGTCACACTGTGGTATTGTATTGAATCATGTGTGTGTGTGTGTGTGTGTGTGTGTGTGTGTGTGTGTGTGTGTGTGTGTGTGTGTGTGTGTGTGTCTGTGCAGTCAGATGAGTGAGGTGCGTTTCAGGAGGAGCTGTTGAAGGTTCTTGGTGTGTGTAAATCCACACAACTATGAACTGACTGTGGAACTGCTCAGCCTGCTGGCAGACAAACACCTGAGACTGCAGTAAATTCTCTCTCTCTCTCTCTCTCTCTCTCTCTCTCTCTGTCTCTCTCTCTCTCTCTCTCTCTCTCTCTGCCCTCTCTCTCTCTCTCGCTCATCTCTCTCTGTGTCTCTCTTTGTGTCTCTGTCTTCTCTGTCTATGTGTCTCTGTCTCTCTCTGTCTTGCTCTCTCTCTCTCTGCCCCCTCTCTCTGTCTCTGTCTCTCTCTCTCTCGCTCTCTGTCTTCATCTCTCTGTCTCTCTCTGTCGCTTCTCTGTCTGTCTCTCTGTCTGTCGTTTCTCTCTCTCTCTCTCTCTCTCTCTTCTCTCTCTCATTCCAGTTAAAAAACAATATACTAGCTGTGTTTCAAAGCCTTGGGCAGGTGCTCAGTAGGACGAGTCCTCTGTAGGCCTGATCTTCAGTAGAACTGGTGGTCGGTGTGGTGCAACAGATACCAGCACCAGTGAGCCACCACATTCGTGGGAAGATCAAGCCATTCTAGTCTGGGCTAACTATGCTGCACTACACCAGTAAGAGTACTCGGGCAAATCCCTGGATAAGAGCGTCAGATAAATGCCTGGTCCTCAGAAAGATGGTCCTATGAAGACTCCTTGGTAGCATATTGGTTGGAACCGTCTAATGATGCCACCAGAAAGGTTTCAGCTCTTGCAGTTGAACATTTTTTAAACGAACTCTGCTCTGGAGGCTTCGTTTGCTGCCATTTTGCTTCACTTGAGAGACAAAAAGCAGCCCGTCTTGGATTTGGGACGCAGCTTACGTATATATTTGTCTCATATGCATAAATTTAGTTTATGAAGTTTATAGTTTATAGTTTAGTTTTATCTCTCTCTCTCTGCAGGGGTCAGGCTGTGTGTCTGCTGCAGGTTCTGGGAGTGGACGGTGCTCAGCAGTGGCTTCCTCCTCAGCTGGAGTCGTGGGACTCTGAGGCTCGAAAGCAGCCGGACCCTCAGGATGCGCTGCGCGAGGCGGCCAGCCAGTGGCTCAACAGCTGGACTGACCAGTACAGGGTGAGAAAAACTGCTAGAGTATGTACAGACTAGGTGGCTCTGAGTTAAAGTTCCACACATCTGGAGAAACATCTACCTTCCACCATCCTATGTTCACACTGCAGGAAAAGTGGCCCAAATCCGATGTTCTCGCCATATCGTTTCTTTATTTAGGCTCCTTTAATTCTGATGCTCCTTAATTTGAGATGTTTCTTCACCGTAGTTTCCAGAAGGCTCTACTCTTCTGAGTGTCACCCTCCACACAAATGACCTATGCTCTTTCATTTTTGTAGCGAGATGGTTTAAGATATTTACCAGTCCAGCTCCAGTATGGTTGAGCCTACGCTCTGACCTCAGCGTTCTAAACTGGGATATGCAGAGGTTTATTGGGACACTGGTCAACCTGACATTTGAAACAAGAAACGAGAGAACCAGCAAAGAGAAAACGAACTCGAACAATAAAAGCAGGAATTCAAGCAGATCATCTCGAATAGATGTCTTTAAATCTCTTCGTCTGGTTTTGTTACTCATCCTTCCTTTGGTCTACATGCTGTTCTCATTTAGGAGTCTAGTCCCAGTAATCTGTGGTTCTTCTGTGTATGTTCTTAGAGGTTCTCCTTTTGGAGCTTCCCCTTCATCTCAGTGGTTCTTCTGTATGTTCCTGGAGAATGTCTCCTTTTGAAACTTGGATCTTCTTCACTAGAGAGTTTCTTCTTTTGAGTCTAGGTTTATGTCAGTGGTTCTTCTAAATGTTCTGAATAGTTTCTCCCAAGGCCTTGGTTCTTCCCCAGTAGTTTTTCCTTGTGCTCTTATGGACTTTGCCTGACTGTGTTCCTCTGCATTTGTTTTGACGAGCTGCTCTGGCAGAGCATTTTTTTGGTTGAACCTAAAACCGAACAACATGAAACATCTGACCAAAGGCATAAAAATAAATACATACAAAACTGTTTCAGAGGCCTTCATTAATTTTTTCACCATTGCATTAATTAAAAGAGTTTCTAAATGTATTTTTATCTTTGTTTCTAATTTCAAGTGAACCTGAAGTACTAAGTTACTTTTCCCGATGTCCCCTCTATTGACCGTCCAGCAGGACAAAGCCTAAACTACCATTCTTGGATTCTGGATGTGATTTAATGACACCATTAAAATCATCCCTGTTTAGTTACATTTTCTTTATTTTTGCTGTTTTCAGAGGAATTATTTTGGTCACATATATTCGGTACATTGGCAGTGCAGGACTGGAAGAGGCCGAGACTAGACTCAGATCTCTGTAAATCTGTTAGTGTCTGTTTCAGATCCCAGACCTGTGTGTTGTGTTTCCCAGATGCACAAGCGGCTTCCTCGGCGCTCTGGTGTGGCCTCACCTGTCGAGGTCCTGCGCTATTTCTGCTGGCTGCAGAGGGCGGGGCAGGCGCAACCCAATAAAAACCCTCCAGCAGGCAGGAGAGACACGGTGCTGCTCGATCCACAGGCCTACAGGTGCACACACACTCCACACACACACACACACACACACACACACACACACACACACACACACACACACACTCTCACTCTCATACTGAACACTTCTTCTTCGTGCTGTTAGAGAGGTTCTCCCTTCAGTCTTAGTTGATTTCAGTTCTTCTGTCTTTTAAAGTTCATCGATGACTTCTCGGTTCTTCCCTAGTGGTTTCTTTTCTATCATCTTAGAGAGTTTCTCCTTTGAGTCAAAGGTTCTTCATGCTATCAAAGTTTTGGCTTGCTTCTGTGTTTTCTTTGTATCTTGATAATTTCTTGTTTGAGACTTGGTTCCTCTCAGTGGTTCTTCCCCATTTGAGTCTTGGCTCCTCCAAATTTTAGAGCAGTTCTCCCCTTGAGTAGCTCTTCCTCTTGTTCTTACAGAGGTTCTGCTGTTCTTCCTCATTTTACAGCAGTTCTCTCTTAATCTTGGGTTTACAGTGGTTCTTCATTATGTTCTTGGACAGGTTCTCCAGTTGAGTCTTGGTTCCTCTTTGTGGCTCTTCCTTCTCTTTTTGCATCTTTGGAAAAGGTTCTTAGAGAAGTTCCTCTTTATGTCTCACTCGATGCTCTTAAAGCATTTCTTGGAGAGGTTCTCCTTTTGGATCCTTGTTCTTCTCTGTGGTTCTTCCAAATACTTTCAGAAATTATAGTATTTTAAAGTTTTCTTGACTAACTGTTTTAAATGTTCATTAGCTGCTGTGGAACAACATTTTTTTGAAGTGTTGTCCATAATGACAGGTTTACCAAATTGAGAAAGAGACACTCTATGTCCTGTGGTTGGGGTTGAACCATCAACACTGCAGGGTTTGAAATTCAAGCTGTACCTATGTTTGCCTCTTTCAGGTGGAGCGCGGTGCAGCGCCTGGGAGAGACATACAGCATGTCCCGGAAACGGGAACCACGGAGTGAGTGTTTTCATGCTTCTGTTGTGTTTCTGAAGAATTACGCTAGTTGTGGACCGGCTATGATTGTAATTCTCAATCACTATTGTAAGTCGTGAGCGATATGGAGTTCACTTCCTTCTCATTTCCTTTAGCACTGGTCCCTGAAACTGGATTTGGGTTCTAACCCCCATCTGACTCTAGCAGAACATTCTGGCTCCATATATGGTATATTTAATGTTCTGCTAAATGTTTTGGTAGAGAACTGGCTGTCTTCTTCAACCAATCGGCAGAGGTGTTAGTGACCCCATCTGGAAGCACCTCTACCCTGTTTTATTAAGAGTTTGCCTGCCACATCACACCTGATTCACCAATGAGCCCATTAACAAGCCTCCAGAGTTGCAGGTGTAAGCAGCTTAAACGCTGAGGCAGGGTGCCTCCAGGACCAGACCAGTATGCATACACCCATGGATGCTCAGTTCTCGTCCAGAGAATTCAGCAATGAGAAGATAGTGGACAGTGGTTCCACACATAGTTCTGAGGAGCCAGTGCACTGTTTCAGAAGCTCCACCTACTGGTTATTATATTTGGACATTCTTTGATCCAGTTGTGTTTGTTCAGCCTCAGAGGCAGAGCTGCCTCCAGAACTGCATTGCGTAGTGCTTTTGCACACAAGCTCAAACTAACCCTGAGCTCCCATATGCTAACCCTTGTGACTGCCTCTTGTTTGCCACCCCTTCCAGCCAGGCCTGTGTTGACGGGTTTCACTCGAGGCTGCATCTTCCTCTCTTCCTCTTGATCACCCTCTCCATACCCCTTCTCTCTGGACTCACACTGCCTGAAGGAGCTTTTCCCACAACGCTACTTCATACTAGAGCGTTCCTACGTCAGCTACTACAGATAAACCCCTGCAGCGTTTTCCTGAATAAAGCAGATTGGTCTCCTCAACGGTGTTGTTCCATCTGTAAGATTGAAAGAGCTGGAAATGTGGAAGCTCAGGAAGGGGAACATTCTGTCACTAGGTTTACTTTGTAGACACCAAAAGGGTTCATTTGACTCTCGATAAGCACTGAGACTTCTGATTTACGAAAACGAACAAAATCACCCAAAACAAACCTGCAAGCTTTGTCAAACGGGATTAGTTCGATATCATAGTTCAAACATAAATAAACGTAAGTGTGCATATAGTGCACTAGATTTGTCCTCTGCATTTACCCCATCCACACACAAAACACCCGAGTTCACACACTGGGGGGCAGTTGGACAAGTACACCACACTACACCAGCAGTGCTGAGCTCCTGAATGACTCCTAACTCTTTGTTTCCCAAACGAGCCCACCACCGTGAACTTGACAACCCAGATGATCCCAGATGTTCACCCCCTTCTGGGCACATCCATATGTGGGGCCCTTGGACACTTTCTGGTTCCCAGCTGAGGTACTCATACATGTGCTGCATGAACATATCTGGGAAGGCAGTAAGAAGTTAGATCAGGATTAGGATTGGATCTCTGAGAAAGCAGATCTTCAGGAGCAGAGTTGGAGCCCACTGTGCTGCATGAGGATGACTGGCCTATAAATACTTGCAGGGCGTGCGGTGGGATCCATAGATTGAGAAGAGGTGGTCTAGTGCAGTGAACATCTTTTTGGATGTGTGGAAAACGAGTGACAAAGCAGATGTTGGGCACAATTGGCCAAAGACCAGTGTGAAGGAAGGTGGATGGACGCGTCTCATACAGGTCTACCAGCAGTAGCAGAAATCCCACTCTTTCAGGCAATCATAGTCTTCGAACCAGAGGCCCTCTGCACTGGACCACCCTCTTAATCTAGAATGCCACACCCCCTGCAGGTATCTGCAGGGTGATCATCCTTACAGCACCATCTAGAGGAGCCATGTCTGTAAGTATAGTCAGTGTTTAAAGAACACCACCAACGCTCTTTAGCACCACCCTCATTTCTCCATGTTTCGCGGCGGTTCCAGAAGAGTAGCTGACCATACCATTGGTCGTGACTAACAGAAAAACACTGCTACCAGGGCTTCAGTGCAGGGGCTACAGTCATCATCCAGAATACAGATATGGAAAAAGGGTTGTGGACGCACTGGACTTCTTGGTTTAACTCATTTGTAAATCCATCACAATCAGACAGCAGAAATCATACACCGGTAAATTTAATGCCAGTAAATCAACACATTTTGGATGTATTTGGATCAGTTACCTGGATCAAACATTAGATATTATACGTTTACATCACTCAATAAGACAGTAAAGCTCTGTGTGAAGATCTTCGGTCCTTGTGCTAATGGACATTCGGTCAGCGAGATGGTACAAACAATTCATTTCATGGAGATTGTCACATCTTCACCATCTTCCTACAGACAAGGCACAACAAAAATCAGTCTGAATTTATTGTGGTTGAACATGGTTTCAGTTTCTTCATGTTCCTTAAAGAGCTGGTTTATGAAAAGTAAAGTTCACACAGTCTCCACTCCCCCCAGTGTAGTCATTACATTCTGAGGTGTCTGGCGTCCTGATTCTCTTTAGTTCATCACTGCAGCTCTGAGGCCAACACTGCTGACTGCCGAGAACGAGCCGGTTGACCAGCACAACCACAGAACGAAAAGCAGACCAGCACAACCAGAACGAAGTTGGTGGACCAGCACAACCGCCAGAACGAAGTTGGTGACCAGCACAAACTGCCGGTGAACTAGCTGGTGGACCAGCACGACCGTCCAGTACGACAGAGCTGGTGGACCAGCACAACCGTCGAGAACGAGTTGGTGGACCAGCACAACCGTCCAGAACGAGTTGGTGGACCAGCCATGACAATCAAGACCAATTTGGTCGACCAGCACAACCATTAAATCAAGTTGATCAATCAGCATGATCAGCATTACCAACATCAAATGTTCCACACATGCTGGCCTATGTGTTAATGAGCTGTTTACAGTATAGAGCGTCTTCACCTTTGACCATCAAAGACCAGTTTAGACCATCAATTAACAGCAGCTGGTCTTGAGCTGGATTTTTGGGTTCTTGAGTTTTGGCTGCCTGTTAGATTTGAAGCTGCAGTGATGAAGTAACGTGTCTTGATCAAATCTCAGACATGTGACAAATTAATGCTTTAAGAACCAAAGAATTATAGAAAGCATAGAACAAATGAACAGGATCACAGGGTATGAACAGTAAAACAGCTTGTTGGTCAACACCACCCTGCACCACCTTCACCAATTTCTGCATTCCAAACACATTCCTTTAACTCAGCACCTGATAACGCTCCTCTCGGCTTTCGCTGAAGTGTAGCTCAACCACAAACAGCTGTAAACATCCCGGCAGGAACAGGTGAACAACTAGGACACGTCAACAGTCAACATACATTCGCTACATGGACAAAAGTATTGGGACACACTCAGTCATTGTTTCTTCTGAAATCAAGGGAATTGAAACATGCTGATCTGCTTTTGTCGGACTGTCTCTACTGTCCAGGGACGGTTTTCTAAAACGTTCTGGAGCATTGCTGTGAGGATATGATGGCATTCAAAGTACTGGATGGAGCTTTGCACCCCTCAGTGAATGAAAAGGTGTCCCGATACTTATGTCAATACAGTGTGTGTCTTGGCTGCTACAGTTGGGGTAAGAAGGGTCTGCGTTAGAGAAGTGCACTTACTGCCGAAAGAGAAGAAGTAATAAAAACCGCAAACAGCTAAAAATCATCCCCCAGTTCCAGTCTTGGACCAGCATGGTTTTTTTTTCACTCACTGGTCTCAGACAACGACCCACATTCATCATCTCAGAGTTCGCGTCTCCCAACAGCCAGGATCAGCGTTCTCTCTTATTTAGGAAAACCTTTTCTGAAGCGAGCAGATCCTACGTCAGCGTGCTCTTCAGAGAAGCTGTGAATATAGACCCTGCTTATGTTCTTCTGTCCCTGTTCTATCACACACTGGAAAAAGCAGTCAATACCAGTTTGATGTGAAATTCTGATCAGTTACGCTGGCAGATAAAATTTAATACAATAGTTTGGGTTAAACGGTGGTTTCACTGACTGACGACAGCTTTGATAACACAAATATTACAGTCCTGAGGATTTTACGATTCTTTGGTTCGGCTCTGGGTTCGGTTTCTCTCTTGCTAGCTTTTCTTCATTAGAAGGTGTTGCTTTGGGTTTATAATGTCATGACTGTGTGGAAGGTCAGGTTTAGGTTTTTGGAACTAGAACGGTGTTATGTTTTGAATACGACTCATATTCACATGATCAATCAGTCAGGGCTCAAGAGGAACCTATTACCCTGAAAAGTAGCTGATAATTGGTGTATAAGTAGTGATATTTTTACAGATATAATCACCGTCTGATATATTAAATCAGGGACAAAGTAACTACTATTATCCGGGACACGATAATCTTACTGATACCGAGTATCGGTTGATATTATCGACCAACCAGTAGCTCAAAACTGTTGGAGTAGCCGAGAGCCAAGACCGAGTTGTTGGACCAGCACGACCACAAAGATACTGATAATCACTAATAATTAATATCGTTGACATGCCCACCAAGTGATACATCGTCAGGAATACAGTAGTGACTGGGCGATCATCAGCCTATATAATTACAGGCCAATAACACGGACAGTCCGGCCTAAAGGAAAGCTGGTGATTCGATTCACTTCCACATAAATCAAACATATTTATTTGCAAAATTATTGCCAAAAGTAAGTCACTGAACAATAAAAACAACTAATGATATATTTCATTCATGTGGAAATGGTGTGTGTGTTTTAACAGAGTAAATTCAGGAATAATCCTCAACTCTGGAAGAGGTTCGGGAAGTTCCCTTAATACACAATAATAATAATAATAATAACAATAATATAATAATAATACACATAATAATAATAATAATAAACAGAAAAATAAAGCTCCTGGATGCCGCTGGATTAACGCTCACTCAATCCCACACACATTAGTCCTCCACCGCCAGATCAGTGCTATATTGAAGTAAATCCGAGGTCATCAGAAGGTCAGTGTTGTCGGCCCTTTGCCATCAGAATCTCCTCCAGCTGCGTCAGTGTCACCTCCCTGACCTCCGACCCTTCCATCAGTGGCCAGTCCAGCAGCTGGGCACTGGAGGGCATGGGGTGCAGCCCCGGCTCGTACTCCTCCAGCGGGGAGGGGTACAGGAGCAGGTGGCGAGGGAATCCCCACAGCCGTCCAGGCTAACGACACCAGACCTGCCCGGGTCAGGGGGTTCAGGGCCAACCTGAGGGTCCGGAGGGTCCTGCAGCGTGACAGAGAGGGCAGCAGTGCCCCAAGCAGGCTGTCGGAGAGACCACACCCACACAGAGAAAGCTGAGCCAGTCAGAGTTCGGCCTGAGATAAGAGCCTTCGTAGCGACGGCACGGATGAGACGTCCAGCCTGTTCTCACTCAGGTCCAGCTCTCTGAGGGACGAGGCGTGCGGGCTGCAGGAAAGGTAAGCCAGGTCCGTGGGAGTTAAGCTGAGGTATGGCAGCTCTAGCACCTCCAGTGGCTGAGAGAGGGAACTGCAAAGAGAGAGAGCGAGAGAGACAGAGAGACAAAGGTTTGTGGACACATTTCAGGGGTGATCATTTCCCTTTGCTGCAGTAAATGCCTGCTTTTCTGGGAAGGCTTTATAATAGACCATTACTGTGAACATTGCTGTGAGGGGTTTGACTGCATTTAGGCATGAAGCTCCAACCTGCCTGGCTAGGAAGGTGTCTGGATACTTTCCAACATCAAATAATCTGACAGTTAGGTTCATAATATAGTTCTAACACAGTTTCCATACCTGAGCAGCAGACGCAGGTGTCCTGGCAGCCTCAGTGCAGTCAGACTGAGCCTGCGCAGCCTCTTCAGAGTGCCAAGTCCACTGAACATCTCCTGAAGTGCCTCCTGCTGGCCCGGCTGAGTGCGCTGCAGGTCCAGGTTACAGTAGTGCAGCCTGAGGGAGCGGAGGTGAGGGAATGGCTCCAACAGTGGCAGCAGTAGGGCCAGGCCAGGCACGCCCAGGCTGGAGTAGCGGATATCCAGTCCCAGGAGGCCATCTCTGGGCAGAAGTTCTAGCAGAGAAGCCACAGAAGGTGCTGGAAGCTCCTCGACACGCAGGTATCGCACTAAAGCCGCAGTGGTCCAGGGAGGCTCAGAGCCCCCCGGACCCTCTCCCATGAGCGGGCGTTTATGAACAGGTCGGATCTGACGCGAACCACAACTGACTGGTTCCAGTCTGGGCTGGAGGAGCTGGAGCTATTCTGCTCGGGTTCGTATTTTCTCTGAAGCTCCATCCTCCTTCTCACACCCCGGAGGGTCTCCTCCTCTGGTCGCACTCTCGCCCGGATCATGTTCTGAAAGTCCAACAGTTGGAAGTTTCTATACTTCTGCCAAACATTTTGCTAAAACATCAGATGTTTTAACTCAAACATCTCAAACATTTTAGCTCACACAAGTAGAGAAGGAACCAACCCAAATAAATGAGACCCAAATATTACACTAATCATATATTGAAGAAAATGATCCAATATTTTAGTCCATTCCTCCGTGCAACCAGCAGTGTTTAAACATTCCAGCAGCACTGAGAATGACCCACCACCCACATAATAGCAGCTCCTAGCTAGGAGGAGAATAAAGTCTGCAGAGAAACAGATGAACCCATAGTCTGGAATTATAGAACCACAAAGAGCTCCTGTGTGATCAGAGGAGCTGATAGAGTGGACAGTATTTTTTTTATCTGTACAGTTTAAATAGATCTTTATTTAAAGAGAAGATATGTTTAAACAGGTCCTAAAGTCATAGGTGTGCATTCTTTTCTTTTTACTCTTATGACAAATACCTTTAAATACCTAAAATGTAAGGACCACTAAAGCAGTGGTCCTAAACCAGTCTTCAAAAGAGGATTATCCAGAGACTCGAAGACCATCAGAACCATGCCTCCTGTAACCGTAGCTGAAATTAGAACCCAGAGCTTACACCCCAATAAGAGCTATAACAGAGTGGGAATTATGGTCCTCCTCTGGAAGACCCAATTCTCCCTCTCCTCCTCACCTCCCTCACCTCCTCCCTCACCTCCTCTCACCTCCTCCCTCACCTCCTCCCTCACCTCCTCTCCTCCGTTACTCCCGAACTCCATCTTCTCTCCAACGCCTGCCTCCGTCCCTCCTCTCCTGCTCTCCAGACCTCGGTCTCGCTTAACAGCACAGTCTCTTTCTCCATCTGCAGTCCTCTCTTCCTCTCTCGCTCACCATCTCGGGGTCCCCTAGAGGCGGCAGCTCGCGCCTGCAGCAATGTGGAGCACAGGGCCACAGTGAGGGACCACCCGCCAATCGAGTCCTCCAACCGGCCCTCGGCCGTGACCAGGCAATTGTTGTTCAGATCCAGCATCTGCAGACAACACCTGAGAGAGAGAAATGTTCTGCTAAGGCAACACAGAGGGACTCGAAATTAAACAACGGAAGAGTCAGGCCTGATTTTGGAGCATTGCTGTGAGAATTTGATTGCATTTGATGAGAAGGGCATAAATGAGGTTAGGATGATCACCACCCTACCTTATCTCCAACTCCACAACTCATCCCACACCTGGCATTAGGTTCACATTATCTGTCCCAAAGAGTCCTATTCTATTGGCAGTACTTCTCTACAGGGACTAGACGAGCTGTGTGTTTGCACACCTGCGCCAGCAATGCAAGTTAAAGTTAAGGTACCATAATTCAAACATCTGTCAGACCTGCATAGACCTGGACTCTTGAGGTTGATGAGCTGGCTGCACTTTGTCCAATAAGCATCCTCTGACCACGGCCAGCAGGACGGCCTGGACGAGGCGGTTCGGAGGACCTGACCGATTTCCTGCCCCCATGCTCAGTGTCCTCAGGCTGAAGGCTGACCAGCTCACCCACGGCCAACGCGGGCTGCAGTAGCAAAGGCCCAGAAGGGGAATGGAGCCTGGGGGCAAACAGCTCAATCCAAGAGGTATGGAGATCCAGATCACCACCACCTCCCGGGCACACAGAGGTTGACCAGTGATGTCAGGCGTCTGCTGCTGGTAGAGACGACACTGGAAACAGATACAGATACAGAGTCTGACCAGAGGTGGGAGACCACCAGCCAGTGGAACTCTTTGTTGTGCTAGTCTTCCATGGCTTTCTTAAACTACAGGAACATGAAAGAAAAATAATATACACAATATGGACAAAAGAATTGGGACATCTGCCCATTCACTGTTTCTTCTGAATAACATTTATAACTAAACAACCAGTATGACGAACTTTTATAGACTAGCACGACCAACCTGATTGACCAGCATCACCATGCTGGTGGTCCAGAATGACCAAGTCTGTAGACCAGAATGAACAGCATGACCAAGCTGGTTGACCAGTGTGACCCATATGAACAGCATGACCAAGCTGGTTGACTATCATGACCAAAAACTACAAACTGGTGCTCCAGCAAGACCAAAACGCAATTCAACTGGTTAATCAGCAGGTTTACCAGTATAGGGTAGGTTTTGTTCTGGATGACCAGCTTCTCAACAACCTTCATCAAAGACCAGATTCTACCACTGAAACCATCAGTAAAACTGGACTGGCTCCGGCAGGAAAACCACTCTTACCCTTCTACAGAATTTGGATTGTTAAAAGCCAAGGACTGACCCCACCTCTGGCGTGCCAGTCCTCTTCGGACTACCACCGGGTTGTGAGGAGGTGAAGGAACACGACTCGAAGTTAACGCTGGATGATCTCCGTTACACTGCAGCTGCACTACATTTCACACTGTACCGTGAGAATCCTGAACCGCCCAGGGAGTGTTCATTATCCAATAAATCTAAAAAAAGACTTTAATGAGCTCAGAACCGAACCCCTCAGTGACCTACACACCTCAACCACAGCTCAGAACTGAACCCCTCACTGACCTACACACCTCAGCCACAGCTCAGAACCGAACCCCTCAGTGACCTATAAACCCCAACCACAGATCACAACCGAACCCATCGCTGACCCACTGACCTACACACCCCAACCACGGCTCAGAACCGAACCCCTCAGTGACCTCCACACATTCCAACCGCAGCTCAGAACCGAACCCCTCACTGACCTACACACCCCAACCACAGCTCAGAACCGAACCCCTCAGTGACCTACACACTCCAACCGCAGTTTCAACCGAACCCCCACTGACCCACATCCCAACCACGGCTCAGAACTGAACCCCTCACTGACCCACTGACCTACACATCCCAACCACAGCTCAGAACCGAACCCCTCAGTGACCTACACACTCCAACTGCAGCTCAGAACCGAACCCCTCACTGACCCACACATCCCAACCACGGCTCAGAACCGAACCCCTCACTGACCTACACATCCCAAACACAGCTCAGAACCGAACCCCTCAGTGACCTACACACTCCAACCGCAGCTCAGAACCGAACCCCTCACTGACCTACACACCGCAACCACAGCTCAGAACCGAACCCCTCACTGACCCACACATCCCAACCACAGCTCAGAACCGAACCCCTCACTGACCCACTGACTCCACACACTGCAACCACAGCTCAGAACGAACCCCCCACTGACCCACTGACCTACACACCCCAAACACAGCTCAGAACCAAACCCCTCACTGACCTACACACCTACACACCGCAACCACAGCTCAGAACCGAACCCCTCACTGACCCAGCACATCCCAATCCATGGCTCAGAAACTGAACCCCCTCACTGACCTACATGACCCAAACACAGCTCAGAACTGAACCCCACTGACCCAGACTGACCTACACACTGCAACCACAGCTCAGAACCGAACCCCTCACTGACCCACACATCCCAACCACAGCTCAGAACCGAACCCCTCACTGACCCACTGACCTACACACCGCAACCACAGCTCAGAACCGAACCCCTCACTGACCCACTGACCTACACACCCCAAACACAGCTCAGAAACTGAACCTCACTGACCTGCACATCCCAAACACAGTCAGAACCGAACTCTCACTGGACCCACACACCGCAACCACAGCTCAGAACCGAACCCCTCCGTGACCCACTGACCTACACACCCCAAACACAGCTCAGAACCGAACCGGTACACTTACCGTCACAGGTTCCTGTTTATCGCTGAACCCTTCATTAAAACTGCGACAAAACGTCGATTGTATCCGTACTGAAGCCTCAGCTGCTTTATTTACGTTCTGTTGCCCAAAGAGCCGGCGCCCTGTTGATGACGTACATAAGACGAGACGGCGGTTTCCAGCCCAATCCGCGCACTTGTATCCTTTCTAGGGAGCCTTTTTAGTCTGACTTGGTAAATTCACCAATTTGAAGAATTCTTCAATTTTTCATTTTAATGAGAGAGACAGGAAAGGGAAAAGAAAGGAAGGAGAGGAATAGTGGACTTTGTGGATCTGTGAAAACGTCCACTTTAGGACACTTTAAGGGTCAGGAACTCCTCCAGTGAAAGTGAAAGTAAATGTCGGGTTGAGGGGTGATCAGGATGTTCAGACGTTCCTAAAACCAGAAGAACCTGAATCGGGTAGTGTAACTATGATGTTACTAAAAGATGCATAAGAGCTTATATCTCTCTGACCAGTGTGATGTCTGTCCAGGCTGGAATTCAGTGAATTCAGAAAGCAAAGTCGAGATTTTACTGCACTCTGTTTCTCACTTCCTTACAGCCTTCAGGCCTAATGCGTTAAAGTGATTTTCTTCTGATTCTTTTTGCAGATTAGAGCTGGTAGATAAAGTCATGGTGTAAAATCCTGCTTATCACACTTTTCGGACTTGTTGTTGTTGTTGTTGTTATTGTTATTGTTGGTATATAGAAAGCATCAATGTGGTTCAAAGTGGTTCCCAAGATAACAAACAATAAAAGAGCGAAAGGAATAAAATCAGTCATCGATCAAGGACTATAACTGAACACTTTTGACACTGTTTAGAAAACGTCCTCTGATGTATGTAAACGTCCTTTGGCTCTTCCTCGCCATTAAAGGACGATTAAATGATGGAAGATAATATTTAACAAACTTCGCTTTTATATGATTATATTTCAGAAAGATCAACCCAGAGTGTGACCTCCATCCAAAATGTTCTCTAGAGGCGTTTTTGCACACAAGGGAATTTGTCCTTCGTATCCACACACTGTGATACACACATTAGTGAATTCACGCACTAGGAGACAGACACATGCCCAGAACGGTGGGCAGCCCTATTCACAGCACCCAGAGAGCAGTACATTGATGAAGGGCACTTCAGTCATGTCCTTCCAGTTCAGGGATTCGAACCGGCGACCTTCCAGTCAGGCTGATTCAAACACCAGACCACGGCTGATAAAACTCTCTCTCAGAACAGAACCAAGTCTAAAATACATACAGGGGAGTATGTTATGTCTTAGTAATGGCTGGAAAAAGTATAATGGCATAGTGCACAACAAATCCACTGTGTCTGTATATGGGACTAAATTATGTTGCCAGTCCAGACCTGGCTGAGAGAGCTGGTCAGACGTCATCGATGAGAAGGGCTGAGATTGAGTGGGGATGGGTGAATTCATCTTTACGAACAAATGTACAAATGTATTGCACTGGTTCGAGTGGACACTATCAGACACTCCTACCGAGTGTCTCCACCTTGTAGACGTAAAGTCAGAGACAGAAGCTCATCTGTTTCTGCACAGTTTGTGTTGGTCGCCCCAGTCCCTTCAGCAGTGCCTTTACCATCGCTGCTCACAGGACGCTGCCCACAGGACGCTGCCCACGGGAAATCTGATTGATTTCTCCAGCTGCACTGTGGTGGTCCTGTGGGGTCCTGATCTACAGAACTACAGTCTGGAATTATAGATCTACAAAGTCCTCCTGTGTGATCAGAAGAGCTGACAGAACGAACAGTGAGTGTAGAAACAAGGAGGTCATAATGATGTTAGACAGATGTTTATATTGCCATTTAAATTGTGCTCTGCGTTTAGGATTAAATGTAAGCGTGAGATAGTCTTTGGATTGTTGTGATCAGACATATTGGAATGTTGCAGGTGAGATGAGTGTTCCAGTCCACCGCCGGGTCTGGGAGAAGATGTCTCTGAACTGGCTGCTCCTGGTCTTCATGCTCCTGTACCTCTTGCTACTGGGCAGCTGTGAGAACAAGCAGCTGCTTGGGTGGATGGAGGTCCTTATAATCCTCCAGATCTTTCTCAGAGAGCAGGTGTAAGAACTATAGCGTAAGGTTCTGGTAAAATATGTGCTTACATGTTAGGGATCTAGGGGTCAGCCTGAAACCTGTGGGCAGTGGCTTGTGTCCAGGAGGAGAACCCCAGAAGTCAATGTCACTTTTTCTTATAGCCTCCAGGTCTCATCTCCCAGGATGAACACAATACTAACATTTTATATGGATTTATTTGAATGTTCATTCTTTCACTTTATTAACCTATCCTTCTCTCCCTCTCTCTCCTTCTCTCCTTCTCTCTCTCTCTCTGCTAAATATATACTGTTTGAAGAATAATTGCATAATATTTCAGGAGCAACTCCAAAGATGCTGTCACAGAAGCAAAAACACAAAGGAGGATCATAATCATCGGAGAGGAATGGACTGGAAAGAGCTCAGCCGGAAACACCATTCTGGGCCGAGCAGCATTCCCATTTGATGGAAGCCTGTAACCATTAACAATGCAGTCAGCCATCAGTGAGGACAGAAGTGTGACCGTAGTCAACACTCCTGGCTGGGAGCCAGAGTGTGGCCCTGAAGTGCCACTCCGAATCCTGAAGAGAGCATATGGCTGCATATCTTATGATACAGACCAGGGCCCTCACGCCCTTCTACTGACCGTCCCCATTTATTTAGACCTAGTATATAACCAGAGGATGGCACACAGGCTGCTGAAACTGTTCGACAACAACATCTGGAGACACACCATACTTCTGTTTACCAGAGCTGACCTGCTGGATTCTACAGGTTTGGACGGATACCTGAAAGGGGATGCCTGTCTCTTCGGGGTCAGTGGCAGGGAAGAGTGGGGTGAGTTCAAATTAAGTGCCTCAAATAACCAGGGACCCAAAGAACCACAACAGGTCCAGGGGCTCATGGCTAAGATTGACCAGATGGTGGGGTGAAATGGTGTGGAAGACTTCCAGTTGGTGGAAACAACTGGGAAGAGAAAGCTACAGAAGAGTGTGGGATGGAAGCCTCACAAACATTTGTGCCTAAGGAGGAAATGAGATGGAGGACCAACTGCTGGAAGAGCAGATTCAAATGGAGAGAGAGAGAAATCTGTTTCAGGTCCGAAGAATACATGGTCAGATCATTGAGACAGGATGAAGAATACCCAGAGCTATTGCTTGATGGAAGTTACATGATGGAGCATGTGGACCTCCAACCTTCACATGAAGACTTCTACATGGAAGATGATGAGATTGAGCCTGTAACTGACTTATTTCCTGAAGACACTGCTGACACGAATGACAAATGTCAGTCAGTAGATGAGTGTCTGAGCCATGTTTCCAGCAGAAATTATTATGAAGGTGGAACAATGCAGTGCCTAATGAAGGGTGAAGCTGAAGATCTGACTGTAGAAGAGCAGATGTTCAGTCCAGAGCAGATGGAAACACACGTGGATACGGATATGAAAGGACTCCAGCCTTTTCCATTCATGAAGAACATTCTTCAAGCCTGGGGTTACCAAGAGGATGGGACGGCAACCCTGAATATGTCTCGTGGCTCTTGCAGTCTGGTCTACACCCGTCAACTAGGTCAGTGAAAACTCGCACCACTCATGTTACACTTTGATATCATACACAATCTACAATGTTAATGTGTGTTATCCAAGCATGCAAAGGCAGTTTCTCTTCTTTTATTTACAGGTGCAGTTAGGATTGACGTTCTTCAGGCTTGTGTCTGCTGTGGAAATCTGATCCTATCCTTTCTTCAAACGTGGTGCAGATTTCATTTCATCTGCTACATCACACTGACTGGGCATGTTTCAAGATCCAAACCTCTGTTTGCAGTATCGCTTCAGTCAAGAAGAGACAGAAGACAATTCAAGTGTCCAAACCCAATCAGACAGGAGCTCAAACCTGGAACACATTGGACCCCCTGTTTCCTGTGCCATGGCAGCATGCAACGAAGGAAATGCAGAACCGGCTTCACAAGGATAAGTTTCAGCTCTGAGGACGAAGAATGGTCTGAGAATGATGGAGGAATACTCCATCACAATGGTATAGGAGATGCTGAATGGAGAAAGAAGATTGATGAAGTGATACCCCACCACAGCAAGAAGAAGGGTGATCAAGGGACACCCAAATGCCACAAGAAGAGCAATGATGGAGGGACACCTCGATGCAGCAGGATAAAGAAGAGTGGAGGGATATCTCAAATCAAGAATAATGGAGGGATACCTCAACATGGCAGAATGAAGGATGATGGAGGGATATCTCAAATCAAGAATAATGGGGGGATACCTCAACATGGCAGAATGAAGGATGATGGAGGGATACCTCAACAGGGCAGAATGAAGGATGATGGAGGGATACCTCAACAGGGCAGAATGAAGGATGATGGAGGGATACCTCAACGTGGCAGAATGAAGGATGATGGAGGGATACCTCAACATGGCATCGAAGGATGATGGAGGGATGACTTCAACGTGGCAGGTCGAAGGATAAAGGAGGGATACCTCAGCCTACAGAATGAAGGATAAACAAGGGATAACTCAGCATGGCAGAATGAAGGATGATGGAGGGATAACTCAACATGGCAGAATGAAGGATGATGGAGGGACACCTCGATGCAGCAGGATAAAGAAGAAATGGAGGTGAGACCAAATCAAGAATAATGGAGGGAGGGCTTCAAATACAAGCAGAATGAAGGATGATGGAGGGATACCTCAATCTGGCAGAATGAAGGATGATGGAGGATACCCTCTGAATACAGAATGAAGGATGATGGAGGGATATCTAAAATAAAGGATAATGGAGGGATACCTCAACATGGCAGAATGAAGGATGATGGAGGGATAACTCAACATGGCACAATGAAGGATAAACAAGGGATAACTCAGCATGGCAGAATGCGAAGGACATGGAGATACCCAAAATAAAGGATAAATGGAGGATAATTTCAACATGGGTAGAACAGAAGGGATGATGGAGGGATATCTCAACATCGCAGAATGAAGAATGATGGAGGGACACCTCAACGTGGCAGAATGAAGGATGATGGAGGGACACCTCAATGTGGCAGAAATGAAGAATGATGATATTACCCTCTAACGCAGAATGAAGGATGATGGAGGGATAACTCAACATGGCAGAATGAAGAATGATGGAGGGATACCTCAACGTGGCAGAATGGAGGATAAACAAGGGATAACTCAACATCGGAGTATGAAAGATGATGGAGGGATATCTAAAATAAAGGATAAAGGAGGGATACCTCAACATGGCAGAATAAAGGATAAATGGAGGGATACCTAAAATAAAGGATAATGGAGGGATACCTCAATGTGGCAGAATGAAGGATGATGGAGGGATACCTAAAATAAAGGATAATGGAGGGATACCTCAACGTGGCAGAATGAAGGATGATGGAGGGATACCTCAACGTGGCAGAATGAAAGATAAACGAGGGATACCTCAACGCTGCAGGAAGAGGGATGACGGAGGTAGTCATGATGTTTCTTCTCAATATACCGATCTGCTCGTTTTAACACCTGCTTTTTCACTGTGCTGTTAACACTTTCTCTTTCACCTCCGCAGGAGATCAGGGCGAAGAGGAGCAGGCAGCAGCAGAAGCCAGAGGCCCATCCTGGGACAAGCTGAACCATGGAGGTGATTGTGATCAAGGTTTTTATCTGAGATTCATCTGATGATTCTAATATAAAGTATGTGAGAATGAATCTTGGTGTTGTAGGGGATCCAGAAGGTGGTGGAACACAGGTTGTGAGGAGAAAGAAATTCAGAAGTCAGAGTTTGGATTGGATCATTGATCTACGCTGTGAGTTTTTTACGTGAACATATCGAAGAACGTGTCTCAAAGGTCTGTTCCGAAAGATCTTATAATTGATAAAAATCTTTAAAATAGTTTTAGATTGACTGCAAATCAAACATCAGACCAAATTTCAGTCTTCTTGTAGCGTTGTGATGTTCCTTCATCATCACAGTGATGAAGAATACTTTGGATTGTTGTGTGAAGAATTTTGAATTAAGACAAATAACTAATGCCTCAATGTTTACACGATTTACAAATGGACCAAAACTATAAACCAAACCATCTTAAAACTTTATTTTTCTCTTTATATTTGAATATTTGTTTAGTATATAGTCTATTAATATTAAAATTATAATTTAATTTAACCAGTTCTGACCCCATTTAACCAACAGCGTTTTTCCTTCAGGTCTCAGGGAAGTGGATGCAAGGAAAAGGGGGAGGTATAGGGAACACCAGGAGTAGAAGCAGGAGTCAGGAGTGCTATATTAACTTCACTGTAAGTCTCGTACTTCTGTGACTCTGCTTAAATCCACACACTGCTTACACAGAGCGTCAACCAGTTAACACACACACACACAGCACTGGACTCTGCTCCTGGAGAACTACCTTCCTGCAGAGTTCAGATCCATCCCTAATCCACCCCACCTGATCCAACTCCTCACTGCCTTCAGACGTCCATCATTGGCTGAATGAATTCGATTCAGACCGGAGCCCCAAACATACAGGAACATAGCTCTCCAAGAGGTGGTTTGAAGGCCACTGACAGCCCCAAATAAGAAGTTCGGCAAGCTGCAGAGCATCTCATGATGTTCTTTGGGGAGTTAGAACACCTCTAGCACAAAAGTAAAAGCATGTTTAGGCCACAGCTGCTTTTTCATTTGCAATCTCTGTGCTTTGGGTTGTATAATCGGACAGTATTCCCAAATCGTCTGATGAAATCCTTTAAAAATGACCCGCCTTCACTAAACCCCTAAAAAAGCTTTGCTGAGTTTTGAACCCTCAGGTGGATTAGCCAAGATTGCGCCTCCTGAACAGCTTTCACAGCTGCAGCTGAGACACCAGGAAGGTGGGGGGGTGGTCTTCAGTCACAACCTGTCAGTTCAGGAACTTGAACCGGCAACCTTCTGGTCATGAAGCAGCTCCTCCTCTTACCCCTGAACCACAGCTGAAGTTAAAAGGAGCTGCCTTGTGACCAGAAGGTGACCAAAGAGGATACGGGGTTTTAACACCCGGTGAGAAATTTCAAAACGTAATGAAGGTTCGTCCGTTCAGACTCACTGTATATATGACCGTATCGATTCACTACAGTCCTCTCCTTTCTCCAGGGATGTGAAAATGAAGCTCCTGACCTTTCTTAAATCCTTTGGTGGGATTTCCTGGCCCCTGGTGGACACAGGACCAAAGGGAACATCTGCTGCCGTTGTCTGTTTGAGCTGTTGCCTCTTTAGGGCACATAGTGTATCCTACTGTATTTACTGCACTGCCGCTTTATGAATCCACTGACTTTCATATGCATCAGTTCAAATAACTGCTTTTTTATGGTATCTTTCAAAGATCTACTAAACTGGAGTTGCTCCATCCAGGACCTGTGGGATGAGTTGGGTTGGGGTTTGTGATCCAGAATGATCTGTGGTTAATTGATCGCTCTGTGTTTTACCTTCAGATCTGCTTCAGTTTAGTAAATAAAGTCACAGTTACAAAAACGTCAAAAGGCTCTGCTTTTTATTTACATCTGTGAGTGTAAAAATAACCAAAAATACAACATTATATACATAAGACATCACAAAGCTCCAAATTACTCCTATAAACAGATAAATATTATATTTTACATATATTTACATCCAAACGCATTAAGAGTATTACCCACTCTGCCCTGTAGATGACACCAATACCCCACACTATGATCTACCACGTCCGTTCTGTCACTAAGAGGAGCTGGACGTTTATGGAAGTGTATATCTGTGATATTCTAATTGCAATTGACCAGCTGTACTCCTTGATAGCAAGAGGGCTACAGACCTCTTGGTCCACTAAAGCTGGTAGCCCACTAAAGCTGGTGGTCCATTTAAGCTGGTAGCCCACTAAAGCTGGTGGTCCACTAAAGGTGGTGGTCCACTAAAGGTGGTGGTGCACTAAAGCTGATGTTCGACTAAACCTGGTGGTCCATTAAAGCTGGTGATGCACTAAAGATGGTGGTCCATAAAGGCTTGTGGCCCACTAAAGCTGGTAGTCCACTAAAGCTGGTGGTCCACTAAAGGTGGGGGTCCATAAAGGCTTGTGGTCCACTAAAGCTGGTGGTCCACTAAACCTGGTGGTCCATAAAGTCTTGTGGCCCACTAAAGCTGGTAGTCCACTAAAGCTGGTGGCCCACTAAAGCTGGTGGTCCACTAAAGCAGATGGTCCACTAAAGCAGATGTTCCACTAAAGCTGGTTGCCCACGAATGCCGATGGCCCACTAAAGCCGATGGTGCACTAAAGCTGGTGGACCACTAAAGCTGGTGGTCCACTAAAGCTGATGGTCCACTAAAGCTGATGGTCCATTAAAGCTGATGGTCCATTAAAGCTGATGGTCCACTGGTACTTTGCTCAGCCTTTCCACCAAAACTCCAGTCAACTTCTTTTAGCACTGAACAGGACATGTTTTGTGAAATTCATCCATCTTTCATCCATCCATCTTCTTATAAATCTACTGGGCTGCAGTGGGTTCACTCCAAACTCCTCACAGAAAGACACCAGAGTGAGGATCCTGGGCTTCTGAAACAGTCCATGAAGAACAGTGTGTTTAACAGTGTAACAGAACAACTGGTTCTATGTCTGTGATCTGTAAACCACCTGGACTGAAACAGATCAATACGAACCACAGTTCTTCACATTCCTCTCAACACTCTGGTCAGGACCCAGAAGCTCCTTGTTCTCCTCCTCTGTGCTGACTGTGTTAGGATGATCATCTGGAGAAGTGCAGAAACACAGTGATCCTGAATATCATGATGTATAGAATACAAACCCACTATCTATTACACATTAAATAACATTGATAACAGAGAGACGCTGTAGATCAGTGTAAGGAGATCAGGAGTGAGAATGTGTGGACGAGGTGAGAGGTCAGATGTTTTTCAGGTGTCCAGGTCTGAAGATGGTCATTCAGTAAGAATGGCTGGTTTAAAACTCACCAGAGAAATCAATAAGTATATCAAAACTGTAGCTCCTTCTCTTTCCACTGCTCTGTGTCTCTGTCCTCGAGTCACACTGGTCAGCTTCCTTCTCGTTGGCTGTGGAGGAGAAACATCAGACACTTCTGTAAGCTTCAAAGGTAGCCTGGCTTTACAGAGTAACACATGATCATTATTCATTATACTGCATATAGAAAACAAGGCAGGAACGGAATGAATAGGACAAGTCAAAGAAGGTCTTCTACCAATGCTCCATATCTCCTCAAGTTCTTTCACTGAGCAGATCTGTTTCACGGTTTAGCTGTGTGTGAACTCTGTGTGATCGTCTCACCTGAACCCTTCTCTGCGTGTTGTCTCTGTTTATCCATGTTCTCTCCTCTTCTGTTCTTCTTATCCTGATTCCGGATTTTTTCTCTCCGCAGCGCTGAACTTCTCATTTCCTCTTTCTGAACCGTTGTGTTGACTGCCTTTTATAGAAGGACAGAGAGGCGGTCCTTACGAAATTCAAAATTCCCCAAACCTGAGTATGTGGAACACTCCTCCCTGAACGTCACACTCTGAACATCTACACACAACCTTCCCTGTTCATTGTTACACTCTGAACATCTACACACACCCCTCCCTGTTCACTGTTACACTCTGGACATCTACACACACTCCTCCCTGTTGACTGTTACACTCTGGACATCTACACACACTCCTCCCTGTTCACTGTTACACTCTGGACATCTACACACACTCCTACACATATACGACAAAGTAGGGGTTTCTGTTGAAGACCCAAATCCCACGTACGAGAGAATGTTCTGCAGATATTGCTCTTCTATTAAAAACTCATCACAGAGGTGTTACACTTGATGAACGAATGCAGGAACGGGCCTGAACGTGGGCAGTCAAACCGGTTTGGTCTCTGTGGTGAGAGTTACCTGTGGGTCTGTGACGAATGTTTAGGATTGTTGGATGATCTTTATACGGTATATCTTGTGGTTCTGCTCGTGGGCTGGTCTTGCTAGAATGGCCTGATGTGCCCTTGCTGGAAGTTGTTTTAAATGTTCTCCACTTGTAATGGGGGCTGTACTGCTGGTGTCCTCTCACTGTTCCAGCTTCACACATATTTTACAGTAAATCAGTTTAATTTCAGGTTCATATTTCACAGTAAATCAGTTTAATTTAAGGTTCATGTTTTACTGTAAATCAGTTTAATTTCAGGTTCATATTTCACAGCAAATCAGTTTAATTTCAGGTTCATATTTCACAGTAAATCGGTTTAATTTCAGGTTCATATTTCACAGTAAATCAGTTTAATTTCAGGGTCATATTTCACAGTAAATCGGTTTAATTTCAGGTTCCTGTTTTACAGTAAATCAGTGTAATTTCAGGTTCATATTTTACAGTAAATCAGTTTAATTTCAGGTTCATATTTCACAGTAAATCAGTTTAATTTCAGGTTCATATTTTACAGTAAATCAGTTTAATTTCAGGTTCATATTTTACAGTAAATCAGTTTAATTTCAGATTTATATTTTACAGTAAATCAGTTTAATTTCAGGTTCATATTTTACAGTAAATCGGTTTAATTTCAGGTTCAGATATAATAATTTCTATCACACTAGTCTTATCACACATAAAGTGACAAAGTGTTTGCTTATAAAAGTGATCTGAAGTGATGCCCCACAGCAGCCTTTAAGTGAACGTTCACCCCTGTGTGAGTCCCAGTTTCACAACCTCACTGTCCAGAACTACATCCCACGTTAGATCAATGTTACTGTACGTGTTCATGAACATCACCCTTCAAAAATCAATATCTTTATTATTCTTATAACATTTTATTATCAGTTCAGTCCTGTTTGAAGCATGTTTATACATCTGCGTGTGTTTATATTCAGGGATTAATATATATTTAATATTTATATTAAATATTCATATTTATATTTAGTGATAAATTAATGTTATCTTAATTCAGTTCAATTTAATGGGAAATGTTACACTTTCAGGACAGTCCGGTTGTACTGTCCGTTGATTAGTGTCAAATCAGTCACCAGCATGGAACAATGGTTTCACCTTCTGGTTTCAGCAGGTCCTGCACAGGTTCAGACTGTAAAACCCCATCAGTATGCTCTGATCAGCCTCAGCTCAGACTCTTAAGGGAACAATGAGACTGTCTGAAGTCTCTGAGGTTTATACGGGGAACTCTGGGTTGTTTATTTCTGTGTTTGGAACCTTTGCTGGTTACCTGGTACCTGGAATGACAAACCTTTAATCAGTCAGAACATCAGGCTGAACGTGGCAAACACATTTCAATCACAGCACTGAGATTCTGTAGTTGTATTGACGCACACACAGTCAAACGGGATGTACAGTTACAGTCTTTCACTGATCCCAAATGGTGGCCTTAGTCCTGTGGTCCTCCTCACAAAGCAGCTTTTCTACTGCATGGTACCTACACCAGGACTTCTCATCCTTTTCCATCTCACGGCCCATCTCTTTATTAGAGAAAGCATAACGTCCCGAAGAAAATGCAAATGCTGCAGCCTGCATTTTGATTCATGTTTTCTAACACCGATGGTGTTAAATACATCCATCCATATCCATCCATCCTCCCTCCTGGGGAAGACCCATCCATAGCTCCTCTAAGCATGGGCAATGGTCCCGAGACTGGGACCCTTAGGACTAACACTTTTTTAGAACTGCAGCCGATGCAGCATTGCCAGACAGCAGACACGGAAAAGTACAGGGTGCCCAGCTCCGCCCCACCAGACGCCTGTTCCTGCCAATATTGCACTTACAGTAAAAAGAGGAGAGAGCGCCATCTACCTACCAGTGACAGCACAGCGTGTTGTGCTCTCTCAGACTCTGGCATGGCTCGAGACTCAAACCCTGGGCCATAGTGCAGCTAAATATTACACTTTAATGTTACTTCAAACCTTCCCATAATGTTAGTGTTTGTCTAACTGGGAATGTTGAGCAAGAAATGTTCTAATAACATTGCGATGCAAACCATGGCTGTGACCGAAATGGCTCCCTAGTTCATGTTTTAGAACACTGTTAGAGATGTCTGCCATCATTCTCTCAGTGTCTGAATTGGAAAGTGAAACTGGAGCATGGTTTCGGTGCCACTACATTTCCCATAATGCAGTGGTAATTTGTAATTTAACAGTGTAGTTCACTACATGTGCTGAATGTGGACCACAATGCATTGCGAGTCACTTTGTTACTGAACAGACATTGGAATGAATTGGATCTGATGATGTTTGCTCACGTAAGCAAGCCACTGGATGCTGTACATTTCAGCCATTTTCCCTGTAGTTGGTTAACAGTAGGTTTAGGTTGCTCAGCAACATCACTGCCAAATATTTCTTCACTAACTTTTAACTTTAATCCCAAGAAACAGAGTCCCTCCCTGTATAGAGCAATACGGACAAGGGAAGGGATCGTTGGTCACAGGCCATTATTACATCTCATGTTGTCAGAACGTTTCTGGGACATTATTTCTGTAACACAACATGCCAACCTTTTTGTAACCTGTTGGAAATGCTGCTAAACATTCTTAGAAGGTTCTCTGTTAGCTGGATTGGTGCCCAGAAGCAGTTGGTGGGTTGGGTGCCTTCGTGAAGGACACCTCAAACATGAAGGTTGCAGGAATATAAGGCATTGTTCCCTCATTCCATCCAATTCCTGCCAGTCTTGGAGACTGAACTTAGGTCAACATCTGGAAAATGGAAAAATGGACGTCATGAATATCATAAAGCATCATAAAGCCCTGATTGTTTAGAATGGTCCTGCTGTAACTCTCCCAGTTCATCTCAAGGGTTCAGTTAGATCATTAGTTGGATCAGGTGGGGTGTAACTTGGGAAAACTCTAAAACTCGCCGGACAGTGGTACCAGGACAAACGCAATGTATAATATGCAGAAGAATGGCATTAATCAAGTACATCACGGGTGCTAAGAGAGTTCATCCTGCTTCTGCTGGAGTAACTGTCTCTACTCTCCAGGGAAGACTTTTGACTAGATTCTGGAACATTGCTGTGAGGATTTGATTGCATCCCACCTCATTCCAAAAGTAAAGGCTGTAGCTCCATCCTTCCCAATATAACAATGTGTCCAGTGCATATGACGCGAGCTTCTTGAGGTTCGTTTGAGGAACACCAAGTGTTGTCTTGTCCAGTAAAACAGAGTCTACGTCCACAGGAGACAGGACAGAGTTCAGACTCACCTGCACTCTTCCCTTTGTGCGGTTTATTCTCTTCTTCCCCTTTCTGCAGATGAGGGTCGTCTCTGTCACTGGTCTGCAAACTGTCCTCCAGGGAACTGCATTCATAGCCTTGCATGAATGGACCATAGAGAGGAGGAGCCAGGATGGTTTGAGAACTACAGGTAACCTTACTTATGAATATAGCTACACTATTGCAGCACGCTGTAACAATGTAGAAGAACCCGTCAGCCCTGTTTACTATCGAGGAACACAACACCACCATGTCAGTGTGACTGCAGCGCTGAGAATGACCCTCCACCCACATAACAGCTGCTCTGTGGTGCTCCTGTGGGGTCACTGAAGATCAGGGTGAAAGGGGGAGAATGAAAGTGCTCCTGTATAGTAAGAGCAGCTGATCAAATGGACAGCGAGTGTAGAAACAAGTTCACGGTGTTATGGTTGTTGACGTCATACGACATGCAGATCTTTATGGAAGTTCCACTCGGCCTGGTGTTTTTCAACCGTGAGACTGATCAGCGGTTGAGCTTTTGTGTGGTGTGTGTGTGTGTGTGTGTGTGAGAGAAAACAAAGAGTCGCTGGTTTATGACAGAAAACTGTATTCACTGAAAATCTTCACAGAAACTCGTACATTATAGTCAGGACTCGGAGAAAGCCTGCAAACACTTTCAGAGGAGGGGTTCGTTCCTTACACTTAATGCTCTTTCTAAAGGGGGAACATAACTAGAGTTCATGCTGCGGCGTCCAAAGGAGGCGGGATCAGAACCACAAATATCTACATTCAGCTGCACCAGTAAAGCAGTAACAGTCAGAGCATCAGGGAAAGAGGAGAGAAGACGAACGCACGACACGTTATCTCGAGTTATGGAGCGACAGGAAGAATCTTCTGGTATCTTCTAGTGAAGCTGTACCGTGGAAGGAAGAGCTCGGTTAGATATCTGACTAATACATTAAACCAAAGCGCTGTGGAGCTTCTTACGCTTTAGGACTAAAACATTGACAGATGAGTAAAAAACACTATGCGACAAAGGAAACGTAATGGAAGCCAAGTGTCCCTTAAACTGTTACACCACCGTCATCAAATTTAGAAAGGAATTCTGACAAGGTTTACTGATCAGCGCAGAATTAACAATTCGTTGTAAAGTCGACCGGTTTCGTGTGAAATGTCATTCTGGAGAGTTTACCGCCTTCAAAAGAGGCAACGAACACACTGATTGATGCTGTTTTACTGGAGTTTTGAGAGCAATTGGTTCCAAAACATCTTTTAAAATCCTTCTGTTGCGATGTTTTCAGATTTCCCTCCATTACACGAATCACTGTCCAGTTTAGCTCCACTGCTGTCCTTTCTAGTTTCAAGGAGGTGGTCATAATGTTATGGCTGATCAGTAGACCTGTAGAGTCACTGCTGGGTTTGGATACTAAATAAAAGCTGGTTTGTCCAAAATAACCCCCGAAGTCCCACTAAACCCTCGATCTGAATGACAAACACCACTGAATTATGAAGAACAGAAGAAGATGATTCAGAAGGTCCAACCTAAGCTGTCTGGTCTGCATCGCGACTGAACCCAAGGTGTGTCTGAAAGTGCTGATGCTGTGAAAACTACAGATCATCACTGATACTCATCGAATGACATCAACAGTCCCGCAGACTCTGCTCAGAGTTCAGTTACTATAGTAACAGTTTGAGGTCTCTCCTCAAACCCATTTCTGAGCGTTCAGGTCGTCTCAGCTCAGTTTTCACAGGCAGAGAACCTCTCGTGATGACTGAATACGTAAAAGACACAGTGAATACCACACACTGAGCACTCCCCTCTCACACCGGCAGGGGCTCGATTCGGCGTGAGGAAAGAGAAGACGTTCACAGATAAAATCTCCAAATTTAGAAACACGGTTAAAATATAAAAAGGCAAAGTCAACACAAAAATACAAACACAGTCAGAGAAGCCGTTAACAACGCTGCACTGAAAAGAGGTCGATCACAGTCTCCGTTATCCGTCTACGGCTGGACGTAGGCCGGATTAGCCCCTCCCGTATGAACTGCTGGTGTGTGCTGGACATGTAATACTGTTCTGACATCATTTCGTCGACTGAAAAGCCGGAGACGGTCAAATGAAGACGCTTCCGTCTAGAGAAGTGTTCAGGATTATCCTCGAGTCAAGCCCTCGTCAGGCATCACCCAAACAGCTGTCTCAGCCAGTCTGGTGGGAAACCTCCCCGGCATTCCCCCCCCAATGTCCACAAGGGGTCTCCAGCGTCCAAACGACTCATGAAAACAAAATGAAAAGGGTGGCGCTTTTTTTTGTCCTTTCTTTTTTTTTGTCGTTTTGATTTTTTTGGTAGGAGTTTGAATGTGCAGATACAGATGAAAAATCTCACAGCTGATTACGGAGATCCAGAAACAGAGCAGAGGAGAGAAGCAGAGCTGCGTCAGAGGTGGAGAAAAGGGTGATGTCTCGTTAGATGGAGCTCAGGCTGGAGTCCCTGAGAGAACTTTAAACACACAAGGCTCGGGGGTACCTGAGAGAGAGAGAGAGAGAGAGAGAGAGAGAGAGAGAGAGAGAGAGAGAGAGAGGTTTACATTGTATCAGAATTTGCTCTTTGTAATGCATGAACTGACTGTTGGAAACAATCTGACGGATTTAATACACACATGTGACCAGGGGGTGTTTATATGCCTAGAATTTCCTTTTTGGTACATAACTAGGATGAGACCTCACCTGTCCTCCATGAAGTTGTCCACTTCTTCTTCTTCGTCATCATCCAGGTCCATGTCCAGCTCGTTTTCGAGGCGGCCACGACCGTAGCTGCTGAGGACACTGAGGATAGAACAGAAAGACATTGTAAATACTGCTCCTACTCCTGTGTGTGTGTGTGTGTGTGTGTGTGTGTGTGTGTTCTGACCTCACAGAGCGGCAGGTGAAGAACACGATGCGTTTGAGTTTCTTGTTGTAGAAGAAGTAGTTGAAGGACCACAGGCTGCCCTCCTCTCCGAACGGGTCAGAGTCCAGGTCAGGGTTGTAGCTAGAAACGCAAAGTACGTTATTACTCTCCAGATCATACAGACCCGCTCGTGTACATGTACGTGGTTCTAATAATAATGCACACACACCTGTAGATGTCACAGCCCTGCAGGTTGATCTCCTGGTCCATGGCGTTCCACAGCTCAGGCCCCAGAGAGTTAAACTCCTCCCCTACAGCTGAGAACAGGCTGCTGTTCACGGCATTGGCCACCTGAGGGAGCCACCAAACAAACAAACCCTAAAACAAAACTGACCAGATTCCACGGGTACCATCAACTCCTTCCACACAACCTGATTGCACAAGGTCTAATTCATTCTGTATCCACCCCAAACAGAGCAATATTTCACCAGTTTAACCAGTGCTTCTGTGGGACCACAGTTCAATGCTGGGGGGGCTTTATACCCCTCTAGTCCACGCCTGGTATTAGGCATGGTGCCAATACGCCCACGTTTGTTTATCTGCTCCAGAGAGTCCTATTCTATTGGCACTAGACCAGAGTGCATGTGACTCAGCACCCCATCACACCTTCAGTAAGTGTATTGTGATGTAATTAATCACTATAACAACAGGTGACACACTTCACCCACTGAAAACAACAGTCACACATTACTGACTCACACTGGAACTGTGTGTAAGTCTGAGCCAACTTCCCTTTAAACCCACTCAACCCCCGTCCCGCTTTCTCTCGATACAGGAAAGCCAAGTTGCCCAATGTCAAACAGCTCGAGAGGACAGAGCAGAGTAAGAGCCGAATTCCCCCGATGAGAAGAGCGTCCGCACTCCGTGATCCGCTACTGACCCAGTTGAGGCTGGGCTCTCGGCTGAACTCGTGGGCGCGGGCGGCGCTGAAGTCGTAATCTGGCCGGAACGACTCGTTCAGGGTGGTGATGAGGTAGAACAGAGTCTTCCTGCAGCACTTATCACTCAGAGGATTCTCGCCCTCGTCTCCACTTTTACCCAGTCTGTGAGAGAGTGAGAGTGAGAGAGAGAGTGAGAGAGAGAAAGTGAGAGCGTGAGAGAGAGACAGAGAGACAGAGACAGAGAGAGAGACAGAGACAGAGAGAGATAGAGAGAGATCTGATAAAATAGAAAGTACATGAAGAAAACTCCAAATGACATAATCTGGACCAGACTGTACTCTGTAGAGTGCAGAAGTGGACATTTCAGTGTCCAGCAAGTCAAAATCAGCCCCAGGATTTTGTCCCGGCTGCCTGGGTTGTTTTGCTGCGGATTGTTTTCACACTGAGCTCAGATCTTGGAGACACACGGTATCAATTCTCAGCTGGAGCCAATAAAGCTGCATCTCAGAACAACACACATGCTGACTCATAGCACAACAGCGCCTCCTTCTGTAGAAAAGTGATGTTGCAGCTTAAGGATTAAACTGAATGTGTTTAATAACTAATCAGATAAAATCAGAAAAGTACAAACATCGGTTTTGAGCCTCTCTTCCATGTTTAACACCAAACATAAAACGTCTGTCAAATGTTCACAGAGCAGGAGCTGGAAACCTTCAGCCCCGCGTCCACGAAAGTTCTGAATTAGTTGGAGCCAGTTGTTTAGGTCACGTCGGCGCATCATAACTAATCGTCATAAATGTGGGAAAATCAACCGGCTTTGTGTCTTGTCGTTCGAATCGTGCAGGTGTGAATGCAGGGAAAGGCTACTTACAGGTTGGGGCTCGGGGCACTGCTGGACTGTGGGGGTGAAAGGGCCTCCAGCACATGTGGCTCCCCCTCCTGGCAGAACTGCTTAAACATGTGCTTATCATCCCCGGCCATTTTACAGGAGTAACTCTCAATCCTGCAAAGCACACAAGAGACACATTTTCAGGTGTTTCAACAAAAGAGCTTCACAGGAACCCAGCCAAGATCAGATCACCGAACCAAAATCCCCTCAGAGCCTCAAGTCCAAATCACTGACTCGAGGGGAAGCCACGGACCCCAAAGCGAGGTCGAAAACGTACCCAGGGCAACACAAATGCATTCACGAAGAGCAGCATTACCCAGTCCAGGCTGTGGCTCATTTGTGCACTTCCTTACATCTAGTACACCTGCTGGAGCCTCACTGCCTGTGCTAGGTCAGATATCTAGTCCCTGTAGAGATGTGCTGCCAATAGAATAGGACTTTCTGGAGCAGATAAACATAAACCTATTGGCATTATGTCTGATGCCAGGTGGGGTAGAGGGAATAAAGCCCCCCAGCACTGAGCTGTGGAGCTGTGTTCTCTGGAATGATGGAGCTCCATCCAGTACTTTTGGGAGCAGTTGGGGATGGTGAGAGGTGGAGTGGTGTTCACTAAATACAATCAAATCCAACAGTAGAGACAGTTACTCCAGCAAAAGCAGGACCAACTCGGCAACGGAACAGGGAAGACAGGAATACTCCCTCAAAGATCAGTTCAGATAACCAACCTAACAGGATTGGTTCTGATTGGCTAATAGCAGGTTTCTACCCTGTAAAAACAGTGTGAGGTCAGCTCTTGTCAAACAGCTTTGCTTCCTTTTATGGCGGCGCTGAGAACACACTCGACTGCTCAGCCTGTCGGGTCGGAGAACAAAGTTCAGAGCAGCTCTCACGGGCTTCAAAAGCATGGCTTAAGAAAGCTCCAACGTTGAGACACACGGAGACACAAGGGCACTGGTGGTGCGTGGGTTGTTCAGGCCGGACCCTTTAAGAGGGGGCTGCTGTTTATGTGCAGGTCTATTTGAAGAATGACTGAAATGTTATATATGCAGGAAGAGGAGGGGCTGCTGTGTGTGTGTGTGTGTGTGTGTGTGTGTGTGTGTGTGTGTGTGTGTGTGTGTGTGTGTGTGGTTAGGATTACGCAAGAGGAGAGGTTGTGCAGTCTCATTCCAGACACAGACACACTGCCCGGGCTTTATTTATAGGTGAAGGGCAAAGGTTGCTATGAGAGGTCTTTTTAATGGCAGTCATGTGACTGAAAACACCGTGACCCACTTTCCACCCCCTCAAAGACCCTCAGAAACAACACTGCCCTGCATTACACGGGTTAATCCAGGGGGTAAAAACACAAAGGAGCTCATTAAATGGTTAGTTCTTAATTAAGAAAACGTTACAACACCCAATGCCATAGTCGCTGGTGTTCCCTTAGATGTTTCCCAGAACCATCTACTGTCTCCAACATGAACCAGGAGAAAGGTTTCCCACTTCTGCGTGTGGAACGCTTTCAGCTGCGTGCACAGTATCTCAGTAAGATTTTGACTATGCCACTGCAGAACTCTCCGTGCCTTTCCTTTGTGGATTTACTGGAATGATTTAGACCATCGTCATGTTGCACGGTCCACTTCTTCGCCATCAGTTTTTGTACCGATGGTCTCCACAAACACCTTCTAATGCAGTGAAGAATAACCTAATGGTTGCTATGATGGAGATCTCCAGGCCCTGCTGCAGCAAAGCAGCCCCAAACGACCCCATGCGTCACCGTTGATAAGAAGCTCTTATTTTATATACATAAAAAAAAAACGAACACGCTGCTGTTTCTTCTTCTACTCAATCACTTTCCAGCTTCTCCGTGTCCTTTACCCTTTGCTCTGATTGGCTGCATGAATCAGCCAGGTCTGCTACTGGCTTAAAAAAATGATCCACTTTAAAGGACGATGGACTGCAGCGTCTGGATGGACGGAGAGATATTTTGATCGTTCATTGTCCCCGATATGTCCGCTCTAAGGACACCCTGTATGTTTTTGAACATTGTGGATTTGAGGCAGTATTAAACGCTGCCACTGCTCTGCTCACTAATCCAGTAAGCACTAGAGAACTTGGCAGCTCATATGGAACACAGTGCGGTGTGTGTGGTTGGTTATTCAAGGTCACACACACACACACACACACACACACACACACACACACACACACACACACACACACACACACACACATCATGATACTATGGTCTGCGTCACAGCATAGGCCAGGGGACTCAACACCCCTGCAATGTAAGCCCAGACACCCTCCACAAACACACCCACCAAACAACCACAATTGTGTAACAGAAAAGCATAACAACCCAGATCAGCCTTTCTGTGAGACTGACCGTCAGAAACCTCCATAAACCAGAAGACATGTCTTTTAAACATCATTTAAGCATCATTTAAAGGTCACTTAATGATTAGAAATGTCATTTTCTTGTGCAGACAAAATGAAACCCCCCCCAACTTTGATCTTTCCAGCTTTGGCTGAAATAACGTCGACTGGATGTTTCCTGTGCATTGATGTTCCTACTCCTCCGCAGAATTCTCTCTCGCTGTAGTACTTACGTTCCCTTAAGTTCTCAGAGTGTAAATCTCCTGACCTGGGCAGTGAAAATGCATGACCTCCCTCATATTAGAACAAACACTGATCACAGAACGTTTTCCATCACTGTGTTCATTAAACATCTCCCAAGAAATCTGGAACCGACTTTTGTTCCCCAAAACCAGCTCAGAAGATCTCAACTACTTTCTTGAGAATGAGACATTCTTCTTCCACTTCACTGCAGCTCTGTTTACCTGCCTCTGTTCCAACAGGGTCAGGAATTTCCACACTGATCACTCTTATTGATCAGAGACGTTTAAACAAAGGGACTGGGGGTGGAAAACCTCTGCACGCCGAATGTAAACATCAACTTCAATACTTTGCATAATCATCGTCTTACATAACATCCCGACGTCCCAGAGACACAGTTACTCTGAACTCGAGTCAGCAAATGATCTCCCCCCTGTCTCTCACACCCCTCCGGTCCTGCAGGCCATGGCAGTGTAGTTTTCCTTGCTGTAAATCAGCCAATTTCTGAGCTAAACATATCATCATCTTTAACATACTCGCTTCCATGACTAGGCCTCTCGCACCTGTTATCAACTTATCGTACGATTTCGTAAAACAAATTCATTGTGTGGCAATTCTTTCTGGCCAATCCTTGCTCTTCGAGGTTTGTGCACGTAGGTAACAGTTCTGTGGAAAGTGCCAGAACTGGTCTAAAACAAAACTGGAGATCATTGGCTCCACAAGCTGAAGAGCGCAAGTTTGGCCCAACTTAGAACTGGGTTACAAATCAGGTAGTGTGACCTTGGTTTTGCTGTCAGGGCAGGTATTCGGGTACGTATCGGGTTTCTGCACTGAGCGCTGAAAGCGATGGTGTTAATCTAATCGGCTGAAAGAGCACATTTTAACACGTACACAAATACCCTGCTGAGCAGCGTCGCTAACCAAACAGGAAAGGGGCTGGGGACTTGTTGGGGCATGTGGGTGTCGTGGTGCATGACTACAAAAATGTTCGCAGTGTGCTCTTGCATGAAGCTACAAACAGCGTCATGCATCAAAAATAAAGTGCTCGGAATGCACGTTGTAGAAACATGGGAGTGTTTTAAACGATGGTGTAGATTTCGTTGTGAATAAAAGTATAGAAACGGCATGAATATTCAAACGGAAAGATGTGATGCATATTTATTGCTGCTCCACTGGTGCAATAACACAACCAGTAACACTGTTTGTACAACACTGCATGTGCAACTTTACTGCCATTCGTGGTACAAGATTATACACTGATATCAACACTACTTAACTTCCATTTGTGTCTGATTAAGATATATATTTATATCCTGTCTACTGTCCAGTTTTTGTCTCTAGTGTAATTATATGTACAGTCAAAACCCTTTTTGTACTCATGATCAAATGTTTTGTATCTAACAGCTTAAATGTGGAGAACTACGAATTTGATTGTACGCCGCAACCGCCCGGTTTACCGTGCACGACAATACAACTCTGGAATCTTGAGATGTTCATTCAAACCACAACCAAACAATGTCCAGAGACAGAAAGTTTAGATTCAGACTGTGCTTAAGGCCAGTTGGAAAGGCGCAAACGTTTGTTGAACTGTTCCACTGAAGATGTTCTAAGATACAATGAAAACAGAACTTCCAGAAGTGCAAAATTCAAGTCCAAACAAATGAGAAGTCTCGAAGGTTGGGTTTTGGGAACTGGTTCACACTAGATCTGAGACCAGAGCTGGGAGATTAGAGAAATGAGAGGCTCATGTTACTGTATTAATACTTCATTATTGGATATTATTATATGTGCTTATCAGCACTACATGCTCCTGTTACTACAGTTTCATCTGCTGCACACTGGACTAGACAGATCTCCATTATAGTGGATCCCAGTAATAAACCATTACTATAATAACATTACGCTGATGTTCCCTCAGCTTTATTCAGACTCCTTATGTGGTCACATGTCTCATCTCTTAATACACTCGTCTTATTTTCATTATTTACACACTTATAGTGTATTTATTCTGATTAACGTCTAACGCAGGCCCGCCAGTTCCTTCACCCAGACGACATCAGATATGATGTGGACATAAGCAGACAATTTGTGGCACAGACAGCTTTCAGACAGTTTTCAAACAGTCCACATTTCATAAGTAGGGGTCATCTGTGGTTACACACATCGTTTTGGCGAGGGACATTTGGGACAGACGTTTTCAGGCCTAATTCTACAATAAAATTGAAATAAAAGGCAAAACACATTGATAAGCAGATAAGATTTGAGGGTTGTTCTCTTGTGTGCTGATGCAAAACGTTGGGCCGTGAGGTCCACAAGGTTGAGAACCCCTGGTATATAATTTACGAAGCTGGAAATTCAGGTCAAGGCCCCTTTAAAAGAAGCCAAAAGCAAAAAAACCTATAACGTTACCTGCCAAGGATGTGAGAGTCTCCCGTTTCCACACACAGGCGAGAGCTGAGCGCTTCAAAACTCGAGTTCTCCAGGAGCTTCATTGCTGAAATGATCGAGAACAGAGGACATAAGTGAAACCAACCTTCCTGACCTATTTAGAAGGTTATTTAACTGGTGTGAGAACAACATGAAAGAAGATTTCATTAAATGGGTCGTTTTATCTTTTGTGCTCTGCCAGCAAGGGAGTGATTTAGATGATAATCCAGATTAGGTTGTGAGTAAAAGTATAAAAAGGACATGGATTCTAAATGGTAACTGTTATATATTAAGCCTTTTTATTGCTGCTTCACTGGTGCAACAATGCACGGTGCACTTTATGATGGTGACAATGCTCTTTGCACAATACTGTACATGCAACTCCTCATTATATACATACAGAGCATCCTGAAAGTATTCACAGTCCCTCACAGTCCCTCTACACACAATACTCCACAAGTGAGAAGAGATTCTTTGAAATCTTTGCAAATGTATTAAAAATAAAGCACAAAAACATAAGTTTTCACAGCCTTTGCTCAATACTTTGCTGAAGTTCCTTTGGCAGCAATTACAGCCTCAAGTCTTTTTGAGTTTAATGCCACACGCTTGGCACTCATTTGTGGGACATTTCTCCCATTCTTCTTTGCAGAACCTCTCCACCTCCATCAGACTGGATGGGGAACGTTGGTGCAGACACTTTTAGATATCTCCTGAGCCGTTCAATTGGGTTCAAGTCTGGGCTCTGGCTGGGCCACTCAAGGACATTCACAGAGATGTCCTGACACCACTCCCTTACTCTGACATGCACCATCTACTACGGGACCTTATATAAACTGTCTTTCCAAATCATGTCCAATCAAGCTGTAAAACCATCCGAAGGAATAAAACAAGATAAAAACAGGGGTTCTCAACCAGTGGGCCGATAGATATAAATATACACACAGGTCATATGGTGTCAACATCGGTTTACGGTGCACAACAACAAATCTCAAGTAGTGGGAAGGTGTTTATCCCAGGAATAAACAAACACAATGTCCAGGGGAGGAGAATTCCCAATTATGGATCCTGGAATGACCAACAACGGAGGAAACGGGAGGAGCCTAGATTAGATGTTTTGAGTGGAGATCTGGTTTCTGGATCATCTGAAACCTTCTCTAATGAAGGAAATTAAGGGATAATGCCTTTAAACTCACACATTTATCCCTCTCTCTGGGTTTTAGAGATGGCAGAGGGTCCTTACATTAAACCAAAGCGAACACAGGAGATGTTTAAACCGTATAAACAGAATAAAGAGCATAAATGACCCATTTCCAAAAGATGAAGTACAGCTACACAACAGCCATTTCCTGGTTCGGAAAAAGGCCTAAAAGCCCCCAAAAGGACGCTCAGGTGTGCGATTTAGTAGCTTTATTGGTGAACTAAGCTGGTCTACAGTGTTTTAAAATACTGTAATATCAATTTAGAGCTGTAATAATCATTAAAAACGGTAAGACACCACCGTTTGTTAGCCAGCCTGCTAACTGTTAGCCTGCCAAGCTAACGCCAAAACACCCCGAAATAATTATTTTTAATCATTTACATTTATTTTATTGTGACACGAGATTTGTTTTAATTTTATGTTTATAAATAAAAAAATAAATTAATAATAATTTAATAAATCGATACTGAGATTCAACGTCGAATCAATGTTTACGATTTTTTTTTAAATCATTTTGTAACTCGAGACTTCCATTTGTTTCATTTTTATTCCAATTAAATAAATAAAAATATAAATAAAAATAATTCGTTGCAAACCGATTTGAGGAGATTCAACGTCCAATTGATCTTCACGCATACTTATATTTATGCGTGAACATACATTTTGGGACTTAATATGTTTAATTTTTATGGTTATAAATGAAAAATACGTGAAATTAATAATTTAACAAGTCGATACTGAGAGTCAACGTTGAATTAATGTTTAGGCGGGTTTTTTTGTTATTTTTAATCGTTCTGTAAGGTAAGACGTGCCTTTGTATTACTTTTATTCCATAAATAAAAATAATAAAAATAATAACTGGCTGCAAATCAAATCGACACTGAGACTCAGCGTCGAATCAATGTTGTTCGTGCATATTTTTTTATTTTAAACGTTCTGCAGGGTAAGACTTACCTGCTTTATTTTTATTGCACTTAAAAAATAAAAATCTGAAAAATAATTCGCTGCGAATCAAAGCGATGAGATTCAATGTCGAATTAAACTAAACGGTCGCGACGGAGATCTTCTGCTCGAGCCGGTTTTTATGCTGAATCGTGTGAAAGTGAAGAGTCGACTGAACGGAGACGTTCTTCGCCTCTGCAGCAGCATCCCCCTGTTTTCACCGATAAACTACAGCGACGCTTCGATAAATCCGCAGAGCCGCAGATCGCCGGCTCCGAATCCGTTTCGGACACAACAAAAGAAAAACAGCTGCTTTCTGTCCTTTACGAGGTTTTGTCTCGAGCTCCGACCGTCCGGCTCTTAATCTGACGCCGCTCTCACCAAGCCCCGCCCATTCACGCTGCTATTGTCTTGAACCACGCCACGTGGGCGGGACCGGGGGCGGGGCTTATCCGCCTGTTTTCAAATGTACAGGATCTGTGTCGGTCTGGGCCAATCACGTGCGCTTCCTCTTCGCCAGTCAGACGTGCCTTTGATCTAATTGGTCAGACCTGGGAAGTATTTAAATGAGTTCAGCCGTTAACTCCGCCCACTTGCTCTATATTTCTTATATTTCTAGATATTTGAATAATATTTAATAATAACAGTTATTTAAACTGTAAACAGACATAAAATACATACAGTCTGACCACTGGTCAGTCACTGATCATATGTAAATGAGTCTCTTACAGGGACACATACAGTCTGACCACTGGTCAGTCACTGTTCATATGTAAATGAGTCTCTTACAGGGACACATACAGTCTGACCACTGATCAGTCACTGTTCATATGTAAATGAGTCTCTTACAGGGACACATACAGTCAGACCACTGGTCAGTCACTGTTCATATGTAAATGAGAGTCTCTCACTGATCAATATCACTGAGACTGAGAACAGCTAAAGCAAAGAAAAAGGAAACGTGTTTCCTAAAGGCTTTTCATTTAAAGATAAAACATTTCTTTATATCTGTATTTTACCTTTTCAAAATGGGACAAAAGTAATTTTGGGCACCCTGCAGGACAGATGGATGGATGGATGGATAGATAGATATACCAAAGAGCTGCACAAGGCTGGGATGTGCTATAGGACGATGACTGTCAAGCTTTTGTGTGATTGTGAAAAAGGTCAGGAATCAGCCCAGAACTACACAGGAGGACCATGTCAATGACCTGAAGAGAGCTAAGACCACAGTCAAAGATTACTATTAGTAACACACTACACTGTCATGGATTAAAATCCTGCAGGACATGCAAGGTCACCCTGCTCATGCCAGCACATGTCCAGGCCCATTTGAAGTTTGCCAATGACCATCTGAGTGACCCAGAGGAGGCATGGGAGAAGGTAATATGGACAGAGGAGACCAAAATAGAATGTTTTGATATCAACTCCACTTGCCATGTTTGGAGAAAGAGAAAGATGAGTACAACCCCAAGAACACCATCTCAACCATGAAGCATGGGGGTGGAAACATCATACTTTGGGGGTGCTTTTCAGCAAAGTGGACAGGATGACTGCACTGTATAGAAGGGAGGATGGATGAAGCCATGTATTGTGAAATTTTGGCCAACAACCTCCTTCCCTCCATAGGAGCATTGAAGATGGGTGGTGGCCAGCATGAAAATGACCCAAAACACAAGGAGTGGCTCACTGAGAAGCATTTCAAGGGCCTGCAGTGGTCCAGCCAGTCTCCAGACCTCAACCCAATAGAAAATCTTGGGAGATGAAACTCAGTGTTGGCCTGTGACAGCCCTGGAACCTGAAAGATCTGGAGAAGGTCTGCATGGAGCAAGTATATGAAAGAAAATGCAAATTAATTTTAAAGAAAAATCACACAGTGTGATGTTTTTTTTCTCACAGTTGAAGTGTACAATAGAAATTACAGATACAGTTATCAAAAATGTATTTTCCACACTGTAGATAGATGATATGATACGATGTGATATATTTGATTTTATATAAAATATGATATATGATATGATGATATATAATATGATTTAATATATAATATGATGTGATATATGATATATGATATTATATTTTTGATAGGATATGATTTGATATATGATATGATTTATGATACATTATATGGTATGATATATGATGTATATGATATGATTTAATACAATATATATGAAATGAAACTTGATTTATTATATATATATATATATATATATATATATATATATATATGATGTGATTTAAAATGATATATGATATATGTGATATTATATGATATATGATATGATTTATTATTATATGATATTATATTATATATATTAATTAATATGATATGATATATGATATGATACGGTATATTATATATTAAATTATTTCATATGATATGATTTAATATATGACATATGATGATATATGATATGATTTAATATATGATATATGATGATATATGATATGTGATATGATTTACTATATGATATATGATTTAATATATGATATATGATTATATATGATATATGATATGTGATATGATTTAATATATGATATATGATATATGATGATATATGATATATGATGATATATGATATATGATTATATATTATATATGATGATATGATTTAATATATTATATATGATATGAATTTATATATGATATATGATATATGATGATATATGATATGATTTAATATATGATATATGATGATATATGATATGATTTAATATATGATATATGATGATATATGATGATATATGATATGATTTAATATGATATATGATATATGATGATATATTATATGATTTAATATGATATATGATATATGATGATATATTATATGATTTAATATATGATATATGATGATATATGATATGATTTAATATATGATATATGATGATATATGATGATATATGATATGATTTAATATGATATATGATATATGATGATATATGATATATGATGATATATGATATGAATTAATATATGATATATGATTATATATGATATGCTTCCTTTCACTCCAGTTTTTCTCAAAACTCATATTGAACGGTAAAGTAGGCGTGGTCAGCGGCAGACACGTCACAGGCGACGCGTGTCCTCGTGGCTGATGCGTCCCGGTGGGCGTGGTGTCCGGAGTGGGCGTGTCCTGCTGTACAGTAGAAGGACCGGGTTCAGAGGTGCAGCCATGCTGGAGTGAAGTAGCTCCTCCGCTTCCTGCTGCTCGACGATGAAACCACGCGACCCCCCCAGCAGAAGACCCCCGGATCGCCCCCCAGCGGAGTGTGTTTGAGAGTGTGTGCGTGTGTGTGTGTCTAACAGTGAGAGAAAGAGACAGAGTGAGTGAGTGAGTGAGTGAGTGAGTGAGTGAGTGAGTGTGTGTGTGTGAGAGAGAGAGAGAGTGAGGGTGGGTGTATATGTATGTGAGCGAGCGAGTGTGTATGTGTGTGTGTGTGTGAGAGAGAGAGAGAGAGAGAGAGAGAGAGAGAATGAGTGTGTGTGTCAGTGAGTGAGTGTGAGTGTGAGTGTGTGTGTCAGAGAAAGAGAAATTGTGAGTGAGTGTGTGTGTGTGTGTGTCTCAGAGAAAGAGAAATTGTGAGTGAGTGTGTGTGTGTGTGTGTCTCAGAGAAAGAGAAATTGTGAGTGAGTGTGTGTGTGTGTGTGTGTGTGTGTGTGTGTCTCAGAGAAAGAGAAATTGTGAGTGAGTGTGTGTGTTTGTGTGTCTGCTCGCTGGCCCGCAGATGGCGCTGAGCTCGGGCTCCTGGTCGCTCTCTCCCGCAGCGGGCGCTGCTTCCTCCGCTGTGCCCGGATACGAGGCCTCTCCGCCGGGCTGCAGCACGGTGCTCAGCTCGGTCCGGGTGTCGCTGTGTCATTCCGGGGCTCGGCCGCTGTGTGCGCCCGGCGCCGCGGAGCAGCCGCTCCGGCTGCAGCTCAGCATGGACCCGGGCAGCGCGGGGGAGTTCCGGCTGTCTCTCCGAGCCTGCGACGGGACCGGAGCAGCTCCCAGTGCGGTAAGACTGACCGCTCACCTGCCTCTGACCATAGAGCCTCAGCTGACCTCTCAGGAGAACATCTCCACTGACCATACTGCTTCAGCTGACCTTACAGGAGAACGTCTCCTCTGACCACCCTGCCTCAGCTGACCTCACAGGAGAACATCGCCTCTGACCACCCTGCCTCAGCTGACCTCACAGGAGAACATCTCCACTGACCATACTGCTTCAGCTGACCTCACAGGAGAACATCTCCACTGACCATACTGCTTCAGCTGACCTCACAGGAGAACATCTCCACTGACCATACTGCCTCAGCTGACCTTACAGGAGAACATCTCCACTGACCATACTGCCTCAGCTCACCTTACAGGAGAACATCTCCACTGACCATACTGCCTCAGCTGACCTCACAGGACAACATCTCCTGTGACTATACTGCCTCAGCTGACCTCACAGGACATCTCCTCTGACTATACTGCCTCAGCTGACCTTACAGGAGACCATCTCCCCTGACCACCCTGCCTCAGCTGACCTCACAGAGAACATCTCCACTGACCACTCTGCCTCAGCTGACCTCACAGGAGAACATCTCCTCTGACTATACTGCCTCAGCTGACCTCACAGGAGAACATCTCTGACTATACTGCCTCAGCCGATCTCACAGGAGAACATCTCCACTGACCTCATTGCCTCAGCTGACCTGTATACACATTACATCTATGGGAATCCTCTTTATTATTATTATTATTATTATTATTATTATTATTATAGTGAACATGCTGTGTGTGCATTTGCACATCTGTGTCAGCAATGGTAGCTGAATGCATTCATTCAAAGAGTCCTCTACGTCTATGGAAATGACTGATGATGTTAATTAGGTTATATTTAGCTGGTATCGATGTGTCATTTCAGACCTTCAAACGTTCCATTCAGTTCCTCTGTCAGTGTACACCACTCATTTTGGGCTGACAGAGGTGGAACGTGGGCTCGGTGGGTTCCAGGTGGGCATAGGCTCTGAGTGGGTTTGTAAATTTTGTTACTTGGACCCAGTTGGGCTTCCCGAATGGGCCCCATCATTACAGTCCACCATGGGTCCCATCTAGACCAGATTTAGACTGGCTGGCATGCATATGTGGGGCCAACATGCAACCCATGTTCAGAACTTTCTGGTTCTCAGGTGGGCTCCCCATACAAGCCCCACATTGGTGTGTCACACTGGGTTATGCATAGGTTGCCAGATATTCAGCACTGGTATTAGCGCTGAATCGAATCTAATCTGTCTAATCGGGTGTAACTACTGTCCCCATGATGTTGGTTGAAGGAGGACAAGGGTGAGATTTCACCCTTCCAGCTCATAAGATCCCCCTTGTCTAATCGCTACAGTCGCTCACAGCTGCTGTTTTCCATTCCTGATGTTCTCTTTCTCATTTCATTTCAAGACCATCGCCGAGTTTGACCTGAAGACGGTGAACTACGAGGTCAAAACACCACTGAGTCACGAGCTGATCCTGGCCAAGCCCCCCCATGACCGATTCACGTTCAACTTCCACTCCGAACAAGAAGCCCAAGCTTGGGCCACAGTGGTCACGTCGTCCCTCCGCGAGGCCCACCGAGGTAGAGACACAGCCTTGCTTGTTCTGCACGTCTCTTTGAGACAGTCTGTCCTCCTTTTATTCTGTCTTGGTCAGTAAAAATGACTGATCTGATCAATATTTATTGATCTACTCATACAGAAGTGGTTTCTCTCAGTACGGCGTCGGGTTTAACGCGACATGCCAGACGTCTCTGCATGGAGGTGTAGAGGTTCCTAATGGTGTCCTGTGATGATCCATCCCATGCAGCTTGAATGTTCTCACTCAGTTCTGCAGATGGTGTGGTAGGGGTGGAGTGTTGATAGAGCGTCCAATAGCATCCCACACATTTTCAATCAGGGACAGGTCTGGAGATGAGACCGACCACGGCGTAGTATCTGTCTTCAAGACGATATCTTGAGACGGCAGCAGTGTGTGGATGAGCATCGTACTTTTGGAATAGAGCTACGGAGTGTGTGTTCAGAAAAGGTAGAACCACTGGTTGCAGAACCTCATTAATGTAAAGTTGATCTGTTAAACTTCCTGGAATGAAGATCTAAGGTGATCTGGCATCGTACGAAACTACACTGACACCAGACCTTCTGGATGTGTGACAACAAACTATTGGCGCTGACCATGGTGCCTCGCTGTTTGTCTTCTACACCAAGACAAAAATGGGACTGAAAATGATCTGCTGCCATTCTGAGTCCATGACCGTGTGGGTTGACACCGTTGCAGTCTGTTGGTTCCTTCTGGGTGCAACTATTACATACAGGAGCACTTTGTAGTTACGTAATTACAGATTAGACCCAAAAGTGCTGCTGGAGTGTTTAAACACTGTGTCCACTCTAGTGGAGAGTCCTTCATCAGTGGTCACAGGATGCTACCCACAGGATGTTCTCAGTCCAGCAGTGACACTGAGGGGTTTAAACACTCCAGCAGCACTGCAGTGTCTGATCCACTCGTACCAGAACACACACTAACACACCACAATTTTTGGGTTAGCAGTTGGTTTGGGCTGTTGCACTTTAAGCTCCTTTTATGATGAACCCTCTTTGGGACGTGAGATGTTCCTCAGATGGTGTTTCGTCCTCATTGGTGAGACTGTTTTCATTGGCATGGTGGTGTATATGCTGGGGCGTGTGTTAACCATGTTCCAAAAATGGAGAAGGAAGTAGTTCCTGAAGGGCTGAGGTTCACTTAGAAATCTGTTTGATCTTCACTAAACATCTGGAAGATGAGTTCAGACGGGTCACCCGGTGCTTCCAGTCCGAGCTCCGAAACATTATTTGAACATAACGTTCCTAAACCAGTGAAAACAGGATTATAAACGGAGGCCTAAAGTAATAAATTGATTCATGGTTAATATCCGTGTCCGTATGTCCACTGTCACAGTTAGATCTGACCGGGTCTGTCTTCTCCTTCCCTCAGTGGCTGCTGGTTCCCCCGCAGATGACCGACAGTTACCCCCCCAGCCGCTGGCTGCACACGGCCCCGCCCTCATGCCCAGTACAGGTACGCCCTTGTGTTTTGGCCCCGCCCTCTGTTTTCTAACAAATCACAAAGTCTCTATTGTTCATTATGTAGATGTGCAAATCACTAACCATCTCCTCCTCCTCCTCTCCCCCTCCAACGTTCACCCTCCCTTTCTGCCGCTCTTTCAATCTGTTCTGTTCTGTCTCTTTCATGCTGTCTTCTCTTCTCTCCTTTTGTCTCTTATTTTCTTCTTTGTCTCTTCTCTTTTTGTTTCTTCTCTTCATATTTCCTTTTTGTGTTCTCTTTTTGTCTTTTCTCTACTCTTTTGTCTCTTTCTTTTGTTTCTTCTCTTCTCTCCTCCATTCTGTACTCTTGTCCTCTAGAGGACCTGTGTCAGGAGCTGGTTCGGGCTATAGAGGCTGGTGATGCTCAGGCTGCGTCTGCATGTGCAGAGTCTTTGGCTCGTCAGCAGACGGCGTTGTCCATTCATCCGTCCCAGGAACGTTACTCCGACCCAGAGATCAGGTGAACAGACGTGAACTTAGTACCACATGAACTTATTTACACACTGGAGACCTGCAGTGACCCGTCACGTCGGCCCCTCTGTGGCCTCTATAGACTGGTTGCTTATTACTCTTGTGTTTGGCTCTGTCAGTGTTACCTTCACCTGCGCTCGTCACTCAGACTTGAGTTTACTGCCTGGATCAACATCTTATAAGAAGAATAGAGAATAAGGATACTAGGCAGGGACGGTATCACGAGTCATTTTTAGAGAACATAAGGGGGAATGGAGCCACGTTGTCCATCGTATTTGTGAAGTCATTGCTTCCACCTGAATGCCCCCTATGATTGTGCCACTGAGCTTCTCTAAGCATCTGAGGGAGCTGCTATGGGCAAGTGCATCCTGGAATCCCTTTCCTCTGCCAGCACTTGGTTTGTCATTAAGAAGTATGGTGGCTTCTAACCAGGCGTAGAGGCCAGATTTGGATCTCCGTGAAGAACTTTAATCCTTATTCATCTGTTATCATAGTGCTTGAATTTCTCCAAGCAGCCACAGCATCTCCATGTGGTAGCTGCACGAGAGGTCAATATCCTGGTCACTATCAGAACATCTTAATACCTTTCTTATTAGTAAATTCCAAATGGGAGATGCTGGTCAACGGTCTCCTATATCCCCTGTCCGTTCCTGCACTTCCCATAGCGAATTAGAGTACATACATATTTTAGGATTCCACCCCCAGTCCAAAGGACAGTGATGGTTGCTCAAGAACCTCAGAATAGCCTGCACCATTCTCTGCCTGCTCATCGGGGTAGAACGTGCGCATCATAGCACGTCCCATTTCAGATGCCAAGATGGTTATCCTGGATGGTTAAACACCCCTCTGCTCCTCAAGAGATCCTTAAGAGTTCCTCAAGAGCCTGAGTTTGACCGAAATGGATGCTATATCACAAGCTGCTGTGTTTCAGGCTGATGCGTGCCTGCCTGCCTGCCTACTACCTAGGTATTTGTTTCATCCAGGGTGGACAGTCTGGCTCTAGTCCAGGGATTTTCCCCTGCAAACTGATACCCCGGGTACACGGGGCCTTTAAAAGAGCTTCATAGGTTCCGTCCTCTTTTTACCCTACACTCTGCCTCTTCTCAAATCTGTTGTCTTCAGTCTCTTTTCTCAAATATCTACGTCTAGATCAGAAGTTAAACAGGCCTACAGGCTTAACGAAGTCCATTCAAAGGAACCAAAAGTGTCTTTTCTATGGAAGGACACAAATAACCCTTGTACCACCTTTGTTTTTAAGTATGCATGGTCAACCAGTCCCAGGTAGACCAGGCTTGCCAGATCAGCATAATATCTACCCTGTGAGGACTATGGTGATTCTTGGTCACTACCAGGGTCTAGACTTGGTGCTTGTGCTTCTCCTGCTCAGGCACACCTGATTCAACCCTCCTGTTAATTTTCCAGGATTGGGGTGGTGGTGCCTCAGTGGTTACTGGGTTATTGATGAGAGGGCTGCGGTTTGGACCTCTGGGCTCACCAAGCTTCCACTGTTGGGCCCCCAAGCAAGGCCCTTAACCCTTTCTGCTCCCCGGGTGACACAACCCTTTGGACTTCTCAAGGTTCATGAGGTTTTGTTCTGTAAAGATTTCTTAGTTTCTGTCCCCTGAGCCCTGTCCCACTAATCCTCACCGTTTTTCTAGTGGACAGTGCTCAAAGCGTGTACCTTGGTGTCCAGGGTTCAATCCCCATTACCAGCAGTGATGCACATATACATTCTCATTCACACTCATGCACTACTGACATCCACTGGTTACTGGTTAAACTCAACCACGTGTGCAAATGAATTGTTTGTGGGTGTGTGAGTGGCTTTGCCCGACTCGGTTACACTCACCTACTTGTCGTCTGTTGTCCAGTTTGGCAGTGGCGGTGGAGGACGCCTCTTCTTCCTGTTGTGTCAATGTTAAAGTCTTCCCCCACACCACGATAGCTGAACTCAAACAGCAGGTAAATGCAGCCATTTACAAAACACAAAACAAATGTGCATATTGAAACATCTGGACATTTCTGGACATGAGTCAGATCACCATAGTGAGATCCAAAGAGCTCTGAGGCCTTCAGAAAGAAGGTTGTAGATGCAGACATTCACATCTCAAAACATTGAAAACAACTGCAAGACGCTTAAAGACGTCTCCTCTGATCCTAAATTATGGTAGCGTCTACCATCAGAATGGGCTCAGGGTGTGAACATTTTCTCACCACTGTACTTCTTGAACTTCTTGTCTCTTTCCACCACATTAATTCCACACTGCAGGTGTTTACAGAGTATGGCTTCCACCCTCGTGTGCAGCGCTGGGTGATCGGTCAGTGTCTATGTGCGGACTCGCGTTCCCTGGCATCCTACGGCGTCCAGCACGACGGAGACACAGCCTTTATGTATCTGATGTCGGCACAGCAGGTTGGACTGAAAAGGGCACATGTCCAGCAGGAGCAGGAAAATGCCCCGCCCACACCAAAAACACACACTGGACACACAAATGTAGCCTACGGGCCAGCAGCACACTGGAGGCCCTACAGCACTCTGCCCAGCAGACTTCACCACACACCCCACAACAACTCAGGTGAGTGTGCAAAGCTCCTCGAAGTCTGGGTCACAGGTTTTGAGGCTGTGGTCTCAGTCAGGTCACGAGTCTTTATGAGGATTTGATTGCATTCAGCGACAAGACCGTTACTGAAACCCCGAAAGTACTGAATGGAGCTCCATCATTCCGGCGAACGCAGTTCCACTCTACTCCACGCCTGACTAGACAAGCTGTGTGTGCATTTGCACATCTCTGTCAGCAACGGGTGCAAGTTAAAGTAGCTGGATGCGTTCATTAGAAGGGGTGTCCAGAAATATTTGGACACTCTGTGTATGTGGTTTGTATATTCTATAAAGTAAAATAATGAAAATGAGGAAAACCAAGAGGTTCTGAGCAGTTCTGTCTCCAGTCCAGGCCCAGACACATAACTGGTTCCCAGCGTACAGAAGCGGGCTCTCGCACACCCGCCTTCATTCCAGCGAAGAACAGGAAGCTTGTACTCCCACAGAATTCCCTGCGGTTCATGCGGAAGCTGCGTTCGCTGCATGCTTTGTTGAGCGTCTCCAAATCGTAGAAGAATATAGACGTCTTCAAAAACATGTTGTCCCCCCTCAGGCGTGAAATGCTTATTAATGCGCTGTGTTTATTCCGTCATAATGTCACGTCGTGTCCATTAATTGAGCACAAAGTTGCAGTAAAAGCAGTTTTTATTTGTGAGGGATGGTTGAGTTCAGCTCAAAACTTAAAAACCTAAACCTAAAAAGAAAACACATGCGCACTGGGAGCGTTCCGATCACCGCAGTAGCTCCCTTGTGAAGTGGACTACACAGGAAGTTGACCAGTCCAGTACCTTGGCCATGCGTTGTGAACGCCCTGCACCGTGGTCTGCTTGATGACGTAGGGCATGAAACGATTCAACCACCCGAAGCCCCCTTAGCTGATATAACATCCTGCGGGAAACTATTCAATAATAGTGTTTATAATGTACTTCTGCTTCCACTGTACAGACCAGTCAGACCAGTCAGGCCTGGTATCTGTGAGTCTGTTAATGGGCAGAATATTAAAGTGTGAACCACGTTGGGTAAAGTGACGCTGCCGATTCATGAGACTCTCTCACTCGCTCTCGCTCTCTCTCTCTTTTCCAGGGAGCAGCACCTCCGGGGCAGAGCGGTTAGGTCTGGGGGAAATCCATGACCTGATCAACCTGGAGATGCCACAGCTAAATGAAGCCCTGGTGCCCAACAGATTAAACACACAGGTACACATACACACACACACACATTGACGTGTACGTGAAATTCCTCTTCATGTCTGTATATCGTGTCAGACTGTTTTCAAGTCTTTAGCGCAGTACTAAATATGTTCTCTTCATTTTGTGTGTCTGTGTGTGTGTCTGTGTGTGTCTGTGTGTGTCTGTGTGTGTCTGTGTGTGTCTGTGTGTGTCTGTGTGTGTGTGTGTGTGTGCAGCATGGCTGGGCCTGCCCGTCCTGTACGTACATTAATAAGCCCACGCGTCCAGGCTGCGAGATGTGCAGTGCTGATAGGCCAGAAAGCTACACCGTACCCGGAGGCTACAGACCAGATCCCCTCGAGCTCCGTCGAATCCAGCAGGAGAAAGAGGCCATCAGACAGTATCATCAGGTGAGACGTCTCAAGTGCACACACCCCCACACACTCCTCAAATCCTCTGCTAACAAATCAGTTTCTGACCTCCTTTGTTTCTACGCTCTGGTACGAGTGGATCAGACGCAGCAGTGCTGCTGGAGTGTTTAAACACTGTGTCCACTCACTGTCCATTCTGTTAGACACTCCTACCGAGTGTCTCCACCTTGTAGATGTAAAGTCAGAGACAGAAACTCATCTGTTTCTGCACAGTTTGTGTTGGTCGTCCTCTAGTCCTTCATCAGTGCTCACAGGACGCTGCCCACAGGACGCTGTCGGCTGGACATTTCTGGTCGGTGGACTGTTCTCGGTCCAGCAGTGACACTGAGGGGTTTAAACACTCCAGCAGCTCTGCTGTGTCTGATCCACTCATACCAGCAACACACACTAACACACCACCACCATGTCAGTGTGACTGCAGTGCTGAGAATGACCCACCACACTAATGGACATACATATACACACATTAATACACTCAATAGATGAGACTGGCACACTCCTTTAAATACTATCTCACACACACACACACACACACACACACACACACACACACTTAACATGTATTGACTAGATATGTTTGGATGTATAAATAGTAAATGTTTGATCTTGGGATTCAGGTGAAAAGTGCTCAGATTTAAAAGCCGGTTTATCACCCGTTTATTCAACTTCACAGTAAAACTGATTATCCTTTTGCGAAGGATTTTAGATGAAAAAAAAGGCTTTAACAGCAGTTTTACAGCATCCGCGACAGCTTACAGAACCCCCACATTATAATAACAGTTATCCCCAGAGAACTGCAGAGGTTAGATTTGTCCCCATTAGCTTTCGCAGGTCCAGTTTGGTTCAGCAAAGACAGTGCAGTTTGGTTTTGTTGTGTTTGAGCTCCTATTCTGGAGACTCTGGCACAGGAAACGCCACAGCGAGGCCTGGTTCCCATAGCAACCTGTATTCCCATAACGAGTCTGGAGGGATGAGCTGCTCTCTAGAGTCAACAACACCACATTCTCCTCAAGGATGACTGTTTTTTACAGCTTTGACTGGAGATTTTCGAAAGGGGGGGGTTATATAAATGCTGGGGGTGTGTCTGTCAACTGTGATGTAACAGTTTGGGGGGTTTAGGATCGGCTCGTTTTAAAGCTCCGTTTTTGGTTCTGCTGGATGAAGCCAATTGTGTGCCAGCTTCAGCCCTCCTCTATCCTTCGCTAATGTGACATCAGCTGATGTTGTGTGTAAATTCCAAAACACTGTCAAAAGACTGTTGCGCTTCCTTTCTCAGGACTGGTGTTGCTCTTTAGTGAGACTAGTTAGACTGGACCGGTTGCATTTTCAGGTCTTGAGGCGAGCTGGTTTACTTTCTCCACTTTGAAAAGCAGTATGAGCTACAAGGAGATGTTTCTATTGGCTTTAGTCAGAAAACATTGTTTATGAAGGTCCTTGTGGGCTGTCTGATCCCCAGGGCAGTCGTCAATCCATCTGATGCTTTATGGAAAGACAGGAGCTCGGGCTCTGATTGGCTCCTCCGGTCTGACTCTCTTCTCTTCTTTCTGGTTTTCTTTTTAAAGGAGAAAGAGAGGAGGGAAGAGCTGGGGGCCGGCAACTCACTACAGTACAACCTCGACCAGGACTACTGACACAGACACACTGTACATTCACACGCCAAAAGCACCCACACTACACACTTCAGCCCTCGACTTAATCGACTACTGATTCGCAAGCGTAAATGGACGTTTGACAATCACTTATTAGGTGAAAAACTCAAGTCCCTGCAGTGGGACTGTTTTTCCCATAGAGGTACAATCGAAACCAAACACGGTAGTGTTCTTACTCTGTATGCCAGTCTCATCTATTCAACTCAGCTTTAGAAGAGCACATAGAAGAACCACTTTTGATTCCATAAAGAACAACCAAAAACACAGGTATGGGGTATCTCGCTCACTCGGCACGTGTGAAAAATGTACGTAGGTGTGTGATGGTGGGGCTTTACGATGCAAACAGGGGAGAACAGCCCGTCAGCGGCTTCTCTGCATCATACGTCCCTGCAGTGACCTAAAAAAGCATCGCCCACTATGTAACAGGGAAAAATCCTCGAGGTACAGACGCAGAATTTGTCCACTAGTTGGACAGATGGCGTATTTCACACCACGCAATAAGGAGTTTTAATATGTTTTAAAAGTTCGTCGATTTTACAAAAAGGGATCTTTATGACACCAAACCAGGTGTGTTTTGGGGCAAACCTTTATTGGTTCTAACACATCACTTAAAGAACCCTTTATAGCACTTTATTTGTATGTCTATATTTTTGAGTGTAGGAATACAGATCCACTCAGAATGAAGTTCTCCTTTAAAGCCACCCTGACCCCGTTTACACCTGCTCACTTCATCTGCCTGATTATCAGGATTGTATATGTGTGAACACACACAACAACAACGCAACACATACAAAACCTTCTACCATCTGAAACTGAAAACTCCTAGTACAGCCAAACCTTCTACCATACAACCAAAACCCCTCCCCTGTGATACAAAAACGGTGTTTTCTTGTTGGCGTGGACGGCCAAAGCCTTTGTCTTCTCATACGTTTTCAGAAATGCACAGTGGCACGGAACATTCCATCTTCAGCTCAGTACAGGAAGAGGTGGAACAGAAACCAATGGCTGGTGCACGAGTGACTGCATGTTCCGTCCCACACAGCAGTCAGATTCCTTCAAAGTGTAAATGCATGTGCTTCAGATCTTATCAGGGTCACATGAGGTGACCAGGTGTAGATGGGGTCTTTGTGTTTACATTACCAGGGTGTAGATCTGTAGACTCGCCTCAACCTCTGATCAAAGGTCAGAGCTCTTACTGGACTGCGTGATTCTGTTGTACAGAACGGTAGACATGTCTATTGTTACGTAGGTGTGCGGTACATCCAGTGGCAGCGTTTCCGCTGCGTTATAAAACGACACATTGCACCTTAAAATGATAAACATTCTCTGGCCACTTTATCAGAAACCCCCCTGCACATGATTATCCATCTTCTCAGCCTCTATCAGGGGTCAGTTTGTGTCGCAGGCAAGCTCAGGATGACCGTAGGGGTTTATTTGTTGGTTTTATTCTGGCCTTAACAGTACGGTGGTCTCAGCAATAATAAGGGGTCAAATGTTGCATAATGATGGGGGAACGTTAGGTGTCTGACCGCTGGAACACATTACATCGCTTTCAAACTGACCTCCAAAATCATTGGTAGGAACATCTGAGGAGAAACCGAGGACAGCAATAAATAGAACCAGAGAAAGCCAGGCTCGGGTGTTCCTCCCAGCTTAACGTGCTGGTGCCCACCTGTGGTCCTCGGACGTTGTTGGGTATAAGGTGTGGATTGGGAGAGTGAAACTGCTGGACTTTAGGTGGAAGGCTGAGCTCAGGAGAAACTCGCTCAACACCGAGCCCTTGTGGCTGCATGCACGTTGGAGTCGAGTACAGGTCAATAGTCTGGCGACTGCACAGCTCAGTTCAGGTCTTCCCAGCTCTGAGGTCAGCATATCTGCTGATGTTTGAACTATGCAGGTTTGGGGTCTGTAGAAATGGAAATGAAGGCCTTTCTATTTATTATCAAACTTATTTTTGAAGTAAATAAACAGAGGTTTATATTATTATTGATCACACGTTCTACCAGCAGTGCGATTTTTGATAGTCAGGCTGTATCTTATACGGGTTTTCTTGTGGTTACGTCTGTGTTTCTGACGGTGTCTGTGCTGAATGACGTGTTAAACCAACCCTCAACCTTTGTGTTTCTCTTACACACTCACTGCACCTTTCATACCAAGCACAATGAACAGCACACTGGAAATCAAAGAGAAGGTCCCAGATGTTCGCGTTGTCCTACACTGATGTGGATCACCTTCGCTCCGTGTGCAGTTCACCGTTGTATTTTTGATTTCTGTAAAGCTGCTCAGTTGTAAGAAAGCGCTGTACGAATAAATGTTGATTGATTTGATCAGCTGTGGTGATGTTTGAACGATCTGCCTCGTCCATTTGGAAGGAGAACCGCAAACACTGACCTGAATGATCTGAACAACACCAAGTATATTAAATGGTGCTGTAATGTACTGGGTATACTGGTCATGTTAATGTCTCCACTATTCTAATCGAGTTGAAGTATGTTAGTCGTGGAGAGAGGAACCTGGAGAACCCAGAGGAACCGGCACAGACATGTGGAGAACACACCAAACACCTCATGGACGGCGAGCCGAGCGGGAATTGAACCCACAACCACAGACCACTGCAGCTGTGCGACCCCTGCACTACCTGTACCATGCTTTATTATCAACAGCGAACTTAGCTGATGAGGAAAAATCTCATTGGTAGGAACCAGTGAGAGTTCTGATTGGATAAAGAGCTCCATAGTCACCTTCAGTTACACAGTGGACAACTGGAGATTAATACACTTAAACTGGGTTAGAGGAGTGGAGACTAGTATGTCCAGTATTCCCAGTGTATATTAAGTGAACCAGTGTATCATTTTAATTACAGTGTAGTAGTGCTTCAAAAATACCAAACTTCAGTTCAAAGTCCAGTCCAGTCGTCCAGTGATGGAGTGAGTTTAGGAGTGAAGAAGTTCAGGTGGGTGAAAGTGGTACAATTGGTTGGTTTAACCCTTTCGGGACCTTGTAGGACTGTGTTGGGAAATGTGTGGAGAAGAAAAAGCCGGCCACTGTAGGAGGTGTGTGGAGAGCCATGAAGAACATGCAGATCTCATTTAGATCAGACAGGAAACTTCAACACTAATGAGTCTCATCACCCAAAATTCAATGTCCTGGGTGAAATGAGAGTAATATTGTCCCGTCTGTTCCTCTGCAGACTTTATTCTCCTCCTTCCACCCTGATCTTCAATGATCAGGACCCCACAGGACCACCACAGAGCAGATATGATGTGGGTGGTGGGTCATTCTCAGCACTGCAGTCACACTGACATGGTGGTGGTGTGAGTCAGAGACAGTTTCTGCACAGTTTGTGTTGGTCGTCCTCTAGTCCTTCATCAGTGCTCACAGGACGCTGCCGGCTGGACATTTCTGGTTGGTGGACTGTTCTCAGTCCAGCAGTGGAAGTAAAGTCTGATGAAGCCGGTAACACCGTGTATCACTTCCAGAGTCCAGAGATTAGGCATCAGAACCACGACCCAAATATAAGCATCAAATAAAGTCAGCACAGTCTCGTCTGTCTACTCATCCATTGTCCCCCTGAAAAGCATGTCAGTGAGGACAGAGGGGACCTGCGTACGATCTGAGGAAATAAGGGCCTGATTATTTATAGTATTAAATAGTAAATAATATGTTAAATATGCTGTAGTTTGAGGGGCAGCCCGACTAGAGGACCAGCTTTATTAGTGCATGTTTAATTCATTTATTAATTAATTTATTTATTACTTTTATTACTATTTGAGGAATTTAGTTTAGTTTTACCATTTTAGTTTGATTTTTGGATTGTTTTAAAGTCTGACTTTGAATTTTTATTTCTTTATAATTATAATTATGAACTTCTTTATTAATTTAAATAATTAAATTATAGAATTAATGATTGTTAATTTAATAATAATAATATATTTTTAGTTATTATTATTATTATTATTATTATTATTATTATTATATTTGAATCTTTTTCATCTCCTAATTTGGGATTGATTGATTGATTGATTGATTGATTGATTGATTGGTGTCCATTAGGCACAGGAAGCGGAGCGCAGGGAGAACTACGCTCGGCTGGTACAGATGGACGGTCAGGAGCTGGTGCCAAACCCAGAGAGTGTGGAGTGCAGGATCTGCTACCTGCAGCTCCACCCTGGAGAAGGAGTTCTACTCCGGGAGTGTCTCCACTGCTTCTGCAGGTGAGAGAGAGACAAACAGGTAATCAATCACACAGCCTGTCCTAAAAGTGCTGCAGTGCTCCTCCAAGTCCATCTCTAGGGACGTCAGCAAGAGCCAGTGAAAGACCTTTAGGACAGAGGTGCATATTACTCACGTCGTAAAGGGTCATATAATGGAAAAAGCTTTTCTCTGACTTTCATTTTATGGAAATCGTGCAACAAACAATGCTAATGTGTGTGTGTGTGTGTGTGTGTGTGTGTGTGTGTGTGTAGAGACTGCTTGCGTTCAGTGATCCTGCTCTCGGAGGACCCTCAGGTGGCCTGTCCATACAGAGACGAGGCATATGCCTGTGACTGCACCCTGCAGGAGAGAGAGATCCGCGCTGTGAGAACATTACATTGCTCCATACAGCTCCATTTGAACCTGTTATAGACAGTACCGTGCTAAAGTATAGTCTCCTGGAACCAAGCTTTGTTCTTCAGACCAGCTCTGAAGATCTCAACTACGTTCTTCCTCTTTACTGTATTTGTGTTCTAATGGCGTGTGGAGTTTCTACACTAGTCACTGACTAGGGGTCTAAAACTTTAGCACGGTGCTGTATTTTAATATCGTTAAGGCCGTGTTCACGTTTTCAGGCCTCGATTGAACCACTCATATCTGACACCAACTGCTCGCTCAGATCTCCATATTAGGGTGGAGGTTCCCCACAGGCACGGATGCTAATGCGAACGGAGCCAATCTGAACAGTAATCAGTTGTTCCAGATGAAATCTCTGATGCGTGTGTTGGTGTCCACAGCTGGTTTCGGGGGAAGAGTACGAGCGCTGGCTGCAGAGGGGTCTGTCGGTAGCCGAATCCCGCTGCGAGGGCAGTTATCACTGCGCCACCACTGACTGCCCTGGCTGGTGTGTTTATGAGGACACGGTCAACACCTTCCACTGCCCGGTGTGCAACAAGCACAACTGCCTGCTCTGCAAGGTACCGATTTAAACCTCGGACTTTAGCTTCATCCTGGAGAAATGTTCTGTAAAGTCGGCTTGTTTTCATCATGGTTTAGAACATGATCTCAATGAGGCTTCACAAACGTTCACTGTAGCTCTCGCCACAAAGAGACTGCACAGGTATCCGGAGGTCTTCCGTTTTCACGCTGATGGTAGAAACTGCTTCTCTATTTGTCTCGTAGGCCATTCATGAAGGGATGAACTGTAAACAGTACCAGGATGACCTGGCTGCTCGTGCCGTCAATGACACCGCAGCCCGAAGGACCAGGGACCTGCTGAAGGTCACACACACACACACACACACACACACACACACACACACACACACACACACACACACACACAGAGTTTAGAAAAGGCGTCTGCATACTTTTGGACCTACACTGTATTTCCAGCACCTTCAAACAGTTATTATATCCTACTACCAGCAGATGGAACCATTTCTTCATCAGCTGCTTTCAGGTCAAGGTTCAATAGCCGTGTCTCATCTGATATCTTCCACACACGGCCCAGACTGGGTTCTCCAGTGGGTTCTAAACTGGGAGATGGAATTCATGCTGAATGCCTTGATTTGCTCATTGTCCTTCTATCCCTTTCTCATCCACAGACTCTGGTCAGGTCTGGTGAGGCGATGCACTGTCCTCAGTGTGGCATCATCGTGCAGAAGAAGGAAGGCTGCGATTGGCTGCGCTGTACTGTCTGTCACACAGAGATCTGCTGGGTCACCAGAGGCCCACGCTGGGGTCCAGGGGTCTGTACCCGCACACTCTGACTCACTCTTGGTCGGGGGGTCTCGATCCTGTTCTGAACGTTCACTCTTTCCTGACAGGGACCAGGAGACACAAGCGGAGGCTGCCGGTGCAACGTGAACAAACAGAGATGCCACCCGAAGTGCCAGAATTGCCACTGAGGAAGCCAAAGCCCGGGGGAAGAGGGGCAGGGAGGAAGGCAGCGGGAAAAAGAAGCCAAAGCCTCAACCAAAGCTGAACATCTGTCACGTCACGGAACCACGATTACAGCAATAGAGCTGAGCGAAATGCACTTTTCCAGACACTGTAAATATCCTCAGATCGATGTCTTACTCCAGTTAGAGTTCTACTACACTGATATGAAGTATTAATACACATTAGTGCCTTTGTGTGACTGTTCCTTATCACAGAACCACTAGAGGAACCAGGCTGGTCTCCACATGCACGTACACATCCGAGCTAAATCCACAATAACTTGTGTGTGCAGGTTTTTTTTTTTTCTAAACTAGTTTATGGATCTCTGGACTCCACCCTCTGTACAGCACCAGAACTCACCACTATGGTCTCCCAGTCTTCACAGACAGCTTTAACCAGAACTAAGCAAGTTTGGAAATATGGAAGGGACTCTGGAGAAGGTCCTCCTCAGAACTCCTCAGGATGACTGCGTTTTAACTCTGTGCCTTACGGTGTTTCTGCAAGTCGTGGATCATTTCTATTTTTGTTCGTAGGTATTTTTGTAGCACTTCCTAACATGACATTTCTAATAATTTAATGTAAACCTCACTTCAGTGCTTTAAAGAGTTGAAAATAAACATAGACAACCTGAAGAGTGTGTTTCTTTGTCTTGTGGAAGATCAGTGGAAGAGGCAACCCACTGTATCTCCCAGTTTGAAAATGCTGTAGAACAGTCAGGGTGTACAATAAGCTGAAGGTGAGAAGTCTGAACGTTGTGTCCATTGTTCATAATCAGCTTAAACAGGCAACAATAACTGACAACAATAAGCAAAATTGATTGGATGTTGGGTTTCCATTGGTCAACATTTTCAGTCTTCCCCACGTGATGGACAGAATGTGACTGTGTGCTTTCTGCAAATGCACTTCTTGCACCTCACACAACAGGTACTTATTTTACTGTCATCTCAGGAGGGACACACTGGGCTTCTTTTGCATTTCTTTGGACCTATCAAAAGGATCCATTGTTGGTCGGTCAGATGCCCTGCCCTTGACCTTTACAATGACAGCTGCAGCTGCTGGGGATCGAGCTGGCCTGGCCCAGTTCGGGATCTTGGTAGCGACGTGTGCTTTGCCTAGTTGTTCCAGGAAAAGTCGACGTTGGTACAGTTTGCTGGCATCCCACTGCTGGTTGGTCTCAATCCACAGCACCTTATAGAAAATCACCAAGGGCCAACGGGCAGTCTTGCTCTGGCAGCAATATGTTACTGTGACTTTGTCAAGTCTTCCTTTGGTGGAGTTGTAATCCAGGATCATTTGTGGCTTCACATCCTCTCTTGTGGATGAAGATGGATAGAAGATAGATGATGACAATCTGCCTTGGCTTTGGTGTGGTGAGGTTGACCATATAATTTTACCATCTTTAGATGTCCATGTCCCCTCTGTGGATGATGATTGTTGCATTTCTTGGTTTTCATCTGATGAAGAGTCCCTCTTCCACACACACCTGGTTCTGAATGGCTATTCAGAGTCAATTAAAATAAAGTATATCAATCATGTTTATTTTGGATTTGAACAGCTAGTTTGTGTCTGGGTCAAAATGACCCGCAACATCATCTTTGTATACAAACTCTGTGCAGACCCTCCACGACACATCAAATGTCCAGATTTTACACAGCAGTTCATGACCATAGACGAGGAAAAATCATAAAAGTACATGGAAAAAAGTAAGATAACCTGCACTTTGGTCAACACAAAAATTGAAATTTGAGCACAAGAACTTCATACCAGCTATGACACATGGTGGTGGACATGACAGGCTGTGCAAGCAAGAACCCCCTCAAACGTCACACGGCTGAAAGAATTGTGCTTGGAGGAGTGGGAAGAACTCTCTCCCAGTTGATGTCAGAAACTGGTAGATGGTTGTAGGAAACATCTCACTGAGGTTATTTCAGCCAAGAGTCTGGGGTACGGGTTCACCAACCCTGCTCCTGTAGAGCTACCTGGCTGCAGGTTTCAACTGCAACCCCAAACTATTCCGAATATTAAATTCAGCCAATCAAGAGCTTCTGAAGTAATTAGTTGGAGCAGGTGAGATGGATTAAGGTTGGACCCAAAGTGTGTGAAGGTAGCTCTCCAGGAGCAGGGTTGGTGACCATTGGCATCGTGTTCTAACAGTCTTTTTCATTTGTTTTGTTATTTTTTACATAACTGTAAAAGTCCAAAAGTTTGTGGACACACATTTGGCTATTTTAATTTGCACAGATTGCTGACACAGATGTGCAAATGCACACACCGCTTGTCTAGTCCCTGTTGAGAAGTATTACCAATAAAATAGGAGTCTCTGATAGAGAGCAGACAAGCATGAACCTATTAATGCCGGGTGTGGACTAGTAAGGTATAATGTCCTCCAACATCCTGACCTCATTAAATCTCCTGTTGCTGAATTCCAATCCTCACAGCAATGCTCCAGAATCTAGTAGAAGGTCTTCTCTGGACAGAAGAGACAAAAGCAGGATAAAATCTTTAATACCCTTTGTCCAAGTGTATATAACGTTAAATCTGATCATGAATATCATCGTTTCTAAGCTTGGATCTGGATACTCAGGTCATGGGTTACTCCAGCACCAAACTCCACACCAAACAGGCTTATGTTTAAGAATCTGTTTTAAATCTGATTCAGTGCCGATCCTGTGTTTTTACCACTGTGATCTAGCAGAGAACCCTCTGGTGTCCTGTAGACACCTTTAACTGGCAGTGTTTCCAGCCCATTGCAGTGAAGAACATTCTCAGAAGGAGACAAAACAGTTTCCTAGATCAACTTTCTGACAAATCCACATCCTATTCAACAGAGGGACTGGAAGAAACGTCTTTATCACAGTTCATTTGCTTATTTAATGCAATGATATTCCACATAATTAGATTTTATTGGAATATATAATAATAATAATCATCATCATCATCATCATCATCATCATCATCTGTAATGCATTTCAAGTTTATTACAGAAGTGTGTCCAAAACAAAATTAACCTCATATATATTTACAAAACATTCATTGGTCAAAAGTTTTAGGACACCCCAAAAGGTTTCAGTACTCTACTGGCAGTGCGGCATGGCCCAGGCATGTCGGCGTTTCTTATAAATGACCTTCCTACTGCAGCTCCAGATCTTCTCTTT
>CM067524.1:2010955-2063455 GCA_034509495.1 Acestrorhynchus altus
AGGATCACAAGTCTGTCCTGTGACTCTTTTATACTGTAGATCAGAAACGGCAGCGTATGATACAGCGCCACCTGCTGACACACGACCATTAACTGATACTCCAGAGGAAATCAGACACATGAACTCTGGAGGAGAAAGAAAATTTGATGATATCAAGTTATAAAGGCTCAAACAACCAATGAAATCCAAGCAGTTAATTAATCAGACAGCATATGTCTTCAGCTGTAAGTCGATGGCAAAATAAATCAAAGCAAATCGAAACAGTAACTAAAGTAATAGAAGAAAAGTCAAATAAATGTCTTCTCTAAACTCTCTCCCTGAAGGGACAAAATGAAGGGTCTTGTCCCCTACAAAACTGCAGACTCGTAAAAAAAGAATTGATCAAATATAGAAACCAGAAATAGATGCTGTCTTACAAACACTGGAATTCACTCCGGAACACAATACAACACAATACTGAAGAGCTCTGATTGGATGAGGCAAACACAACATCATAAGGTTCTTATGTTCAAGCAGATTTTTTAATTTACTGCACACGTTAATGGGTTTTTGTTTCCAGTATGTTTGTTTTGGAGTACATGTCTAAATCACCCTGTCTTCCAGCAGGTCTCTGTGGTGTAATCGGTTAGTGCACTTGGCTTTTAACTGAAAAATCTTCAAATCTATAAATAACACCCACACACACTTCCTGCTCCACACCTGCACTTTTTTAACTTTCCTTCTCTTCAGCACAGTAACAAGAGATACTCTCATAATCCTGCCTTTCACCAACAAGAGCCAATCAGCTTGCTGGTTGCGCCACACTGGTATTTAGGCTCGGGCCAGGCTTTCTCAAAATAACAGTCCAGTCAATGCCAACTTGGCAGTACCACAAAATACTCACAAACTCAAAGCTACAATCAATGTCTTACGTTTGTCTTTTTTTCTTGGTCGTAATTTTCGCATCTTTGCTTTTACATTTTGTCAGGAAAACAATATTGGAGTTTTATTCATTTTTAATATAAACAAAAAAAAGGTGCATTGTTTTTCCAAATAAGTCCTCCGTCTTTCTGTCTGTCTGTGCAAATGCATAAAATCCAACCTCAAGAAAAAATGAAAGTTTGATCATTTTGAGAGTTGAATTTGCAATGTGAACAATTGATAAAGCAATTATTCATTTCAGTTACTGATTATGAAAATACTTGTTTGTTGCAGCCCTGAACTGAATTTGAAAGTACTAGCAAAAATATTAGTCAACAAACGAATGACATATTAAGGGACATCATTACAAAGGGGGACAAATATACAATCAAATTTGCAGTGACATCACCAAGAATCTCAGAAGGGCATTTTTGGTACTGTATGCTTGTGTAGATGCACCTAGAAGCCCCATTACTAGCAGACTACAGACAACTGCCTACATTTTAAATTTATATATGAACATAAATGTTACACATATACAACATAAATCACCAGTTTCACGGCAAAATCTGCTGCATTCCAAAAAACTTGGACAAGTTAATGAAAGTCTTATAACAATATATTAACAGTAAATGATACTGATAATAATATAATTAATGATACAAAAGTAAATTTGCAGTGACTGTTGAGATACAGAGCCATCGAATGTACAGACTATGAGACAAACTCAATGAGCATTGATTTGTTTGGTCACTGTGAGGAGGGTAATCTGTGGACACTGAACTCGTGGGAGTAGAAAAGGTCATCGCCCAACGTGGGGCTCGAACCCACGACCCTGAGATTAAGAGTCTCATGCTCTACCGACTGAGCTAGCCGGGCTGCTTAGCATAATATACTGGGATTATTTATATATCAACACTAATATGAATCAGGAAGCTTACAGATCGTGGCCGTGGGAATCTGAGAGCTCCTTTCCTTGAGTTTGTCTCATATTCTGTACATTCAAAGGTTCTGTATCTCACATTACAAAGTCACAGCAAATTTACTTTTATATCATTTATTATATTACTATCAGTATCATTTACTATTAGTATCATATTCATATATTTTTATATGACTTTCATTAACTTGTCTTCAAGACTTTTGGAATGCAGCAGATTTTGCTGTGAACTGGTGATTTTTGATTGTCTGTAGTCTGCTAGTAATGGGGCATATTTGTCCCCCTTTGTAATGATGTCCCTTAATATGTCTTGAGTTTGTGTTAAAAAAGTAAACAGTTGTTATTTATTTTGTTGACTAATATTTTTGCTAGTACTTTCAAATTCAACTCTCACAGCTATCAACCTTTATTTTTTTCTTGAGGTTGGTTTTATGCATTTGCTAATCAACTACACAGACAGAAAGACGGAGGACTTATTTGGAAAAACAATGCACCTTTTTTTTTGTTTATATTAAAAATGAATAAAACTCCAATATTGTTTTCCTGACCAAATACAAAAGCAAAGATGTGAAAATTGTGACCAAGAAAAAAAAGACAAACGTAAGACATTGATTGTAACTTTGAGTTTGTGAGTATTTTGTGGTACTGCCAAGTTGGCATTGACTGGACTGTTATTTTGAGAAAGCCTGGCCCGAGCCTAAATACCAGTGTGGCGCAACCAGCAAGCTGATTGGCTCTTGTTGTTGAAAGGCAGGAGAGGAATCTGTTGCTACTGTTCTGAAGAGAAGGAAAGTTAAAAAAGTGCAGGTGTGGAGCAGGAAGTGTGTGTGTTATTTATAGGTTTGAAGAGTGTGTGAGGAAAGAAATGAAAAGGAAGTCGTCCCTGGGTGGGCTCGAACCACCAACCTTTCGGTTAACAGCCGAACGCGCTAACCGATTGCGCCACAGAGACCTGCGGCTGGAGGGGGTTCTTTAGACACTTTATACAATTTAACTATTTAATTATTTACAATTTAATTATTAATGTGATAAAAATTCACTTGAACATGAGAACTTTATGTTGTTGTGTTTGCAGTCTGTCAAGCTGGCAAGAATCAAAGTTACCTGACTAATATATGAATTTGTGTCTTAATTTGTAAAATAAAAGTCATTTTGTGTTTGTGAGAAGATGGACAGGCAGGTCCTACCTGTTCAGGGAATCAAACGGGCCTGCAGGTGGTGCTGCTCCTGCTTTGCTCTGTGTGTGTTTACACTGATTCTCTCTGTTTGGGGGACATTGAGGACGTTTCGCTGGGACACTGTAAACAGAAGAGCTTTTATTATGAGATAATATGACGTTCAGTCAGGCTGAAACGCTGCGGTTTGTTTACAGCGCTCACACTCAGCGGGGTAACCCTTAGCAACAGAGGGACACGTGACGCGCGCGGAAGTCGTAATGATCGGCAGGGCGGAGTGAGTGAGTGAGTCGGTTCAGTTCAGTTCAGCTCGTTTCAGTTTCGTTCGTTTCATTTCGGTTCAGTTCGGTTCAATTCAGTTCAAATTAGTTCGGTTCGGTTCGGTTTGGTTCAGTTCAGATTGTTTCGGTTCAGTTCGGTTCAATTCAGTTCAGTTCAATTCAGTTCAGATCGGTTCGGTTCAGTTCAGTTCAGTTAAATTCGGTTTGCTTCGGTTCAGTAGTGAGGTGCAGGTGCAGGGTTTAAGAGCCGCGTGCAGAACAGTACGGAGTCACCTGCCTTTGAACCGATTCACTGTTCATCAGAGTCGACTCCTGCGGCTCGGAGCGCTGCGGGCGGTGAGCGGGGGGACAGTGAGCGGGAGACAGTGAGCGGGGACAGTTCGGAGGTGAGAGGCTGGTTAAGGCTGTGTCGGTGCTGATGGGCGCAGGGACAGGCTGACCGTGTCTCTGCACAGCTGCAGGACTGAGACTGAGCTCCGACAGGTGAGTGTTTACAGTCTGATACAGTAAATACAGCAGCTGTTACACCCTAAACTACAGCCACAACCACCTATAAACTATACCCACACACACCCACCGCTGGACAGGCCACTGCTGTTCGGACTGCGGCCAGTCCGGTGTGAGGGACAGTGGAGGACTTATGGGAGTAATGGGGACAGGGTTTGGGTGTAGTTGGGGACAGTCTTTGGTTGTAGTGGGGACAGTCTTTGGGTGCAGTGGTGGACAGATTTTGGTTGTAGTGAGGACAGTCTTTGGGTGCAGTGGGGGACAGTCTTTGGGTGCAGTGGGGGACAGACTTTGGTGGGTACAGGTAGTGAGTAAAGGTCCTGTAAACGTAAGTTGGATAAGAAGACACACTACTCCTTTTTCAAAAAACAATGTCAACGCCTGCATTTTACGCAACACATCTCAACAAAGAACTGACGTGGTCGATCCAGTGTTGCATAAAAACAGATGCTTCCTTCCTTACTGTAGTCTCAGGGTGTGATCGTAAGTCAGAGTTGCAGCAGTCAGCAATTTAAAAGATCACCACACTTCCCAGCAGAGTTACATCCAGAGTGAAAACCACCGAAGAAACTGCTTGTCCTCAAATACTGTACATGCCTACAAACGTCCCACTGCAGGAATACCAAACACCGGGACATGTGTTCATAAGCTACAGCTGAGGCGCAAGTGGATCATGCAACACATCAATGACCATTGCGCTTGATTTTATCATTTCAGTTTAATGAATTTTAATTCTTGGTTTTATTGTTTGTTTGTGTCTTTGTTTATGGGATAGATATAGAAAAGCAGAAAGCAGTCCAGCGTTAGTTGTACTGTTAGGTCCACCTAACAGTGGGAGATTGAAACAGAAGAGATTGAAACTCCCACTTTCAGGCCAACCTAAATCACTATTGCAGTTCCGTGGAAGCTGATCCAGTTCTGCAAAAAGGAACGAGCCCCCACAGTGAAAATCCCCCACAGTGTTTTGAAACCACAGACAGTTGTTTGCTGTAATCATTTGTATCCAGCATTTGAAAGGAGGGTGCGATCACTTTTTCACGCAGGGCACTGAGCATCATTAGACTGTCAAACATAACATCATTCAGAGTTTGAAATGTGCACAAGTTCAGGGACTTGGACAGTAAATAAATGTAAAAACATTGCAGTTCTTCTACTGAGGGTCAAACGGGTGTAAATGGATCTTTAAGTGTCTGAAAGTAACTCTCTGAGTTTAACGCTTCATAAATTCAAGGTCATTGTAATGTTAAAATAAATTGTGGCCCTGAGGCCGAGTTATTGGTCAGGTGTAGGACACACGTTGGTTGTAGTGTGGAACAGTCTTTGGGTGTAGTGGGGGGACAGGCATTGTTTGTTGTGGGGTGGACTGACTTTGGGAGTAATTGGGGACAGACTTTGGGAGTAATTGGGGACAGACTTTGGGAGTAATTGGAGGACAGACTTTGGAGTAATTGAGGACAGACTTTGGGAGTAATTAGGGACAGACTTTGGGAGTGGTGGGACAGACTTTGGGGAGTAGTGGGGACAGACTTGGGGAGTAATTGAGGACAGACTTGGGGAGTAATTGGGGACAGACTTGGGGAGTAATTGGGGACAGACTTGGGGAGTAATTGGGGACAGACTTGGGGAGTAATTGGGGACAGACTTTGGGTGTAGCACTTGGGGGACAAACTTTGTAGTGGGGACAGTCTTTGGGTGTAGCATTTGGGGGACAGAATTTGGGTATAGTGGGGGACAGTCTTTGGGTGTAGCACTTGGGGGGCAAACTTTGGGTGTAGTAGGGGACAGACATTGGGTTTAATGGGGGACATTTGATGAGGTCAGTCGTGCACTTTCTCCTAAATAGATGAAGGTTTGGTGTTTCAGCGATTGCTCTTATGTGGTGTTCATGGTTGGACCCTCAGGTTCGGACCTGTTCGTCTGGAGTTATTAATCTTACGTGGTTCACAAATGACCGATTAATTAAGTGCGATTGTAGGTTATGTAACTTAAATGTTGATGCACAGGATCATCTAACATTAGTCTCCTCTTCTATGAATTAAACGTGCATTGGTCTGTACGCTTGTTTTGCTGGTACCGGTGAAGCAGATGGTGTACTGGTCAAACCTCGTATGTGCATTGTTTTGCCCTTTTAGGCCAGTGGTGGCTTTCTGACTGTAACACACTGCCCCACGTGCCACAGTGCTTTTTTAACTCTGTAAGTGAAAGCATGCATTTACCCGTGAATAGATCTTGAGAACCTGTTACAAGTGTAAACATGCCTGGTGCAGCATCATCATGGGCTCCATAAAGCTGTCAGATGTCAGCCTTCATCAGACCTGCAGGTGTGGTGCCGTGGCTTGTGTTCAGCCAAGCTCTTCAAGGCAAGTAAAGATCTAAGGACGTCAAGAACTCCTACAACATCTGAGATACCTAGAGTTAACCGACAGCATTACTCACACCACATATTCTAAATGGTGATTGCGGGTTTTTAAACAAACGGTTTTGGAAACTCAAAGTGAAGTTCAGTGACAGCAGGTTACACCCTAACTACAATAACTATCACAGGATTTGCAGGAGGAAGTCTGTTTCTTCCACTCCAGCCCACACGACATCCTTTGTTGCAGTGAATGCCTTTCACTGTACAGAGCTGTTTCAGAGGATTGGGATAATACTGTTACGGTTGGCTGTTACGTTCCTTTTACAGTGTCATTTGTGAGGAATACCAGGAAAATGCTGCTGTTTTTACAGTGAAGGAACCAGCCCTGCACAATCTGAAGCTGTGCTATGCCAAGTTCTTGCAGTGGTCCCAAAGGGTTTTATGTCCAAGGCTTAAAAAGTGACTTTGCGAGAGTATGTAGGACATTGCCCTAGTTTTCAAACGCACGCTAACTCTAGGGCCGACAGTATTATTACGCTGAATCTGATTGGTCTGTATTGCCACCAGCTTTGAAGACACGTGTGATGGGAGGTCAACATTGTGAGAGGTCTCATTGCCCCCTAGGTGTGAGTGTGACCGTGTGTGTGTGGTACCGGCAACCTGTCCGGGGGGTATTCCTGCCCTGCGCCTGATGACTCTAGGTGGGCTCTGGATCCTGGCTGACCCTTGGATATGAACTTTCTTTTTCACTTTAAGAAAGTTATTCGCAGGATATGTGTGGAAAAATGTCTGCCAGTAGATGTGTCCATCTGCCTTTTTCTTGTAAGCAAGACCTATCAGGACATTTTTAATGTGTAGTTGGTGTCAGTGTGACCGACTGTGTGCATACCTGTCGTGCAAGTTGCCAACCCAGATTTTCAGAGAGCATGTATTGGCTTGAGTAATCGGGTTTGGACGGGCGTTAAATGAGACCTGTCTTAAATGCAGAATGATCTGTCTGAACGAAAGACCACAAACGAAACTCTGTACCTCGTGTACTTTTAATGGTCTGCTGCGCTCATGCTCTCATAGCCGTGTTGACCGTGGTGTAGCGGTCACTGAGGTCCGAGTCGAATGGTCTGGGACAGTTGAGCTGAGGCTGTATTGCATTAATGAAGTGGACAGTGTGTTCTCAGAGTTAACACTGTTAACGCTGGCAGCTCTCTTCCATGGTGTGAGGATCTGGCTCATTCTCTGTCTTATTCTCACTCTCACTCTCACGCTCTCTCTCACTCTCTCTCTCTCTCTCTCTCTCGCAATATCTGTCTTGTACATTCTCTGTCTTTCTTTTGATCTTGCTCTCAATCTGTCTCTCTCTCTCTCTGTGTCTTTTTGCATACAGCAGTGCGTGTGTGAGGGAGTGTGCGAGTGAGCAAGTGTGTGTCTACTGTACCTTCAGCCCAGTGAGGAGCCACTGGCGCCGTGAGCTGAATTATAAGCAGCCCTCAGCAGTTCTTCATCCTCTTTTGGTCACAGCCAACTCTAATGAGAGCCAGCCGTGAGGAGATAAAATGCAATAAAACTTCCTCTCCCGTGGGCGGAAAAGGAGAGCGACTGAGGGGAAGAGAAGAGAATTAGCACATACTGAGTGCACTGATTGGCCATAACATTAAAACCACTGACAAAGGAGGTGAACGGCTGTTTAATAATTATGACTCCAGTGTCACTTGTCAAGGCTGATGTACCGTACCAAAGCCTGGACACCCCTACTCTCTTCAACCCTTAAAGAAAATCTTTATAAATAATCTTTCTCTCCATTTCTGTAAAAAAACGAATCCCCATGTCACAGCACAGGACATTTCTATTCTTCATTAAAATCATTTGAATAGTATTGGATATAAACAAGGTCCGGTATGTAGCCCACACTCACAGTCATCTCCCAAACCTTGTATAAACCTTCCCTGGACAGTAGTGACCATTACTCCAACAACTTCAGGATTAACTCTTTTACTATCCTTGATTTCAGAATGAATGAGTATGTGTCCCAATATTTTTGTCCATAGAGCACACATAGTAAACAGGATTTTAGTCTTTGTGTCAAGTAGTTGTTGTATAATCTAAATGTTCAGTCATTGTGTCCAAACGTGTGTACTGTAGGTTTGGAGACGACTGTGAGGACCTGATCTGAAGTGTGGGTTTCATACAGACCCTTCAGCTTAAGACGGTGTTAATATCCAATACTATTAAAATGTTTATGAATAAAATGGAGAAAATCCCTACGACTTCAGAAATACAGGCTGTTGGTCAGGTGTTTTTAAATACACAAAACCTTTCTCCTTGTTCTTTTACAGAACTGGACAGAAACATTTTGTAAAGCTTTCCTTTAAGGGTAGAAGAGAGTAAGTAAGAAAAAAAAAAAAAGGACAAGCGGAAGAATTTGACACATTCTGCCAGCACCAAACTGCGATCACGGGTCAGACTGTCTCCAAAACATCAGGCAGGTCTAGTGGGGTGTTCCCAGCATGCAGTGGTTAGTTTCACGGACCTATTAACAGTGTTCCTCGGAAGGACAGCTGGTGAAACGATGACCGACTCATTGAGGTCATGTAGGTCCAAGACTGCTGAAGTATGCTGGACCGGACGCTAGGGTTGGGAAATGTGGAAGAAGTATAGCATCACGATACGTTCAGATGTAAAGACATTTTCATGATACACAATCATTTTTGGGATCTTTTGAAAGACTTGCTTTAGTAGCAGCTGATTCTTAAAAACGGGTAGGAAAATGCAATCTTATATGTGGTACAAAAATGGCAGCAGTTTGAAAAGAGGGGGTGGAGGAAGCATGTGCTTGTCTTCACCCTCCTAGTGTTGGGAGCATCATGGTGGATGGGGGAGAGTCCTAATATCAACATCATCATCATCGTTAAGATGGACGTCACACGAAATCAAGGATAAAGACATAAACCCAGGCCGAGTCAAAGGGAGACAGTGCGGGAAAACCTGTCCTCGGCAGGAACCAAGTTAATAAGGGGACTAGTTGATAAGGGGACACTGGAACCCTCAGGTGAACTGAAGTAATGATAGGGGTCTGTGTCCATTTCTACGTAGTTGGTGACGGCAGGTGGGCAACTAGTCCAGGGTAATCGGGTAATTGACTCTTCTTAATTGGGGCAGTTGAGATTAGACAGGACTAATTACACCCCTTGTAATCCAACCTTTTAAAATTGTGCTCTGTGTCCTGAACCCTGCAGCTGATTCATGTTTTCGTGCTGAGGATCTGCAGCTTACGTCAGGAAATGAATGACACATTGCTCACGATGATGATGAAATCTCATTTTGCCCACTTTTGCTCTCTGATCGTGAGCAGAACGTGTTTGCTCAGGCCGCTGGGAAGCAGTCGGACTACACAGAATGTTCCACTCAACGGTGAAGAAATCCCTGGAGCCATTAAGAGCAGCATTAATCTAATCCTCTTAAAATGTTTTATTGTTGTGTGTGTGTGTGTGTGTGTGTGTGTGTGTGTGTGTGTGTGTGTGTGTGTGTGTGTGTGTGTGTGTGTGTGTGTTTTTAATTTGCAGCACTGTGGGGTGTGACGTCCAGCACAGCTGGATAAAATAATGAAAGGCCTGAGCGCTGACGGTGGATATGGGTTGATGGATATGCGGGACTGTTTATTTTTCTTAGTATAGCTACCTGCTCTGTTTATTATGTGTGTAGAACTTGCTGCACGTTGGTTTCCTGCATTCATTTCGTGGAAGCCTGAGCAAACACAAGATTTGAGAGGAGAAAACTGCATAAGGGTTAGTTGTGTCTCTTTAGGGTTAGTTGTTATGCTGTCGGATTTGCTACCGTTCACTTGGAAGCTACCGTTTTGGTTTATTTAGTACATTTGTTTAATTCTAGCAGTTTTATTTGGAGCACGGCGTGACCCATCTTTTGACACTCTCTCTTTTTCTCTCTCTCTCTCGCGCTCTGTCCCACTCTAGCTCTCACTCTCAGGGTTTTTTAAGGACCAGTCAAAATGAGGCTGTGACAGTTTCGCTCGGATTGCAGTCATGACGGACATGAGCATGGCCACTGCCAAAAAAGGTGAGCGTCTCTCTGTCTTACTAGGTTCACATTGTCTTCGTGGCGTTTTTACATGAACTCGCGATGCTGCAGAAGGAGGACCTGGACTGTTCGACTGGCTTGTCCTTTCTTGTGTGTTTTTTAAACCGATCCAATACCTAATTACCTTCCAAATGGTACTTTATTATGTGAAGGCCACTTGCAAATGCTCTGAACAAAGAACAAGCACTCTAAAAGTAATCCAACTTCATCCATCCGAAGGCTTTTGAAAATGCCACTCAGCTTATCCAGCCGTTAAGAGTACCTGCTGCTTTCTGTTCGTGAAAAGGAGACTTAAATGATATTAAAAACGGTGGAGTGGGGAGCTGTAATTGATTTTTTTTTTTTTTAAAACATGGCTGCTGGAGGCTTTGCTGTTTAAGAGCCGAGAAACTCTCCTTTGTGTGCACGGGAGCGCGTGGGCATGTATCTGATCGTAAATAACATGAAGCTGTTTTGTATCTGATGGAGAGCGAAGCTCAACTGGAAATTGCTTTCAAAGCTCTGAACAAAAGTGCAACCCGCAGCTAAACGCGGACCGTCTTCGTGCCACTTGTTACAGTTGTCAGCTGTTATCGCTCTCAAGTACACAGTCCGGCCATTCTCTGGAGGCGGACATGGACATCAGAGACCAGACCTTTTTTGATGAGTGATTACCATGGCAACCAGCATTGAGGAGAAAAAAAGCTGACCGTTTTTAGGGCCTCTGTTGCACCCCTGGGTGCAGACTTACTTAATGCACGATATTCGTTCTGCTTATGTCTTTGTTTCTCAGTTTCAAACTAATCATCATCACCATCAGGGGACAGGAAACCAGCAGATGGGTAAGTCTGAGGAATATGTGTGTAACAGGAGACGGCCTAACTGGGTCAACACCAAAAACTGGTAGAACCAGGAGAAGCCTAGAACATGACAATGGAATAGTTAATAGACAATGCTTCATAAACGGGCACTGACCATACAGGAATGTGGACACAGAGACAGTGGTGGCAGCATTACCAGCAAGAGTCAGGTTGAAGGTATACGCAAGAAGAAAGGCTCCAAGTAATTGATGTATATACGCTCATGGCCCGAAGGAATCGACTGACATGGTGATTGACATCATGCAAATGATTCATGCTCGGCCTGACACGCGACATAAGCGAGGACAGGTTTTATCTCTGTACCTGCTTAACTACATAAGGTCGTCCGGTTGTGCGTGCTCTCGATTCTGAATCGTAGGGATCTGGGAAGTGGCATGGTATCGTGGTATCTGCAGATATCACCGTGGCATGGTGGTGGCAACAGTGGGTGAAAGGCGGCATGCACCAGCGATGTGAAGGCTTTGAGAGACCACGGAGAGGGAGATCCGACATCTTCTCTGAACTGTGGAGGGACCCAAAAGCCACGATTCAGCAAAAGTGCTGCCCTCCATGAGCATTTTATAACGGCCATGTCAACATCGCCAAAGACTGCGGTTGTGTCGTGCCAGATGTCCCTCATCCTGCTTTTATCTTGGTGGAGAAAATCTGTGTGTGCACATTTCCAACAACCAGACCTGTCCCCCCATTTAAAACGTGTGGGACGCTGCTGCAGCACTGCGTGAGAACATTCAAGCTGCATGGGATGGATCATCAGAGGACACCATTAGGAACCTCTACAACTCCATGCAGAGAGCAAACACGGTGACCTGCTGCTAGACTGAGTATGTGTAGCTTAAAAAACATTATTATTATTATTATTATCATCATCATTTTTTGGAATAGCATTGCAATCTGATGCTTCCTTCTGTCTACAACTAGTTCTTGGCTTTCTGGCTTCAAGTAAAAAGCCGTCTGGCCTGAAACCTGAGACTGAAGTTCAGACCGAAACCCTTTGAGGTGTTGGAAGAGAAAAAATAAACCACATTTCTGAATCCTCAGCACAGCCTGTTTTGGCAGTGCTGTGCGTCTGTGTTTAACGCAGCACATTAAATTATTTGGGTTTTTTAAGCATGAAAAACGGAGATCTGTGTGATACAGCCGTTTTAAAAATGAAAAGAGGACCATCATGAGGGAGGGAGGGAGAAATATAAGAGGAAGTGTATTTAAGCATACGATGGGGATGCGTAGAAAGGGCAGCCTTTACGGCCTGGAGTACAACGCTTCCTTACCCTTCTCTTCACGGTGAAATGCATAACCGGATTAGTCCACAGCTGTGGACCCAATGATAAAGCTCAGAGTTAAGCCTGTGCTCCAAGAAGTTACACAAGAAGGCATCATTCCATTCCAAGTGAGATCTGGACCTCTTTACTTTCTACAGTTCAAGATACAATATATGAGCAGACGTAAGGGGTTCACCTGCTCATCCATGGTTTCTTCCAATATCAAGGTTCCACTAGATTTAGGAGCATTGCTGTGAGGATTTGATTGCGTTCAGTGAGGAGAGTCTTGGCGAGGTGGGAATGTGGGCTCGTCACCACCCCACCTCATTCCCAACTCTGCGACTCATCCCAAATGTTGAATGGAGCTTCATCATACCCCTCTAGCCCATCCCTGGAATGCAGCCATGTTTCTTTTTATCTGATATATACTGACACGGTACCTTTTAGCTTTCCTATTTTGGGAATATTTGCAGCAGCAACAGCGTAAGATGCAGTTGAGCTTTAAGGTGCGTCAGTGCTGAGGTTGCACTCAACACTTGAGTGACCCTTTTTAATTACTAGCCCCCGACTGTGCCTGGCAGGATATTCAATAAAACAGATGATGTCCAGTGGTGACTCACTGGGTAGAGCAATGGGTTATTAACCACAGGGTTGTGGGTTTTATACCCGGGGTCACCAGCTGCCACTGTTGGGCCTTTGTGGGAGTTGGCTGACCGCCACCCTGGCCTCAGGAGTAACTGCAGACAGTTCCAGTTCCATCTGCCACGAATACACAAATAGTAAATGTCTTAATATGACTTTCTATTCATCTGCTTGGTTCAGACAGAGCAGCCATCACCATCGCCCAGCAGTGTGGTGGAACTCAACCTCCGCGTTTAACCCATCCGTGGCAGTAAACACACACACAATGAATAGGGCAGTGAGAGCACATTCCCAGAGCAGTGGGCAGCCGCCTCAGAGTGTACCTCAGACATGAATGCTTAGAGGAACACACTGTTCCTTCAGTGCCCCCGCTCCCACTTCCTGCCACTCCAGCTTCAGTCCGTTTCTTTCATATTTACCAAAAATACTGAAAATAAACTGCTCAGCTACTGATCAAATGCAAGCTATGTTCCAGAAGGTACCGCAAAACTGTGTGGTTGCGTTCGCTCCCATTTGGTCTCTAAAATGTGTTTGTTAATTAAGAATATTAATGCATATATGCTTTCAACATTTGAATGAGCTTCATACAGAGAAATCGGCTTCTAACACGTTCCACAAGCCTTAAAAACCTCCGAAAACACACACGTCCTCCTTGGTTTGGGGCCACGTTTCCTTTTTGTACTGTAAGCAGATATGACCGGACTGAAATAGTAGCTTTTGACAGAAAGTCCTGACATGGTATCATGTCATTATTAGTAATGGAAGCCCACGGAACCTATTTTAAACAATGACAAAGTGCTCATGATCTCATTTCTCAATCGTCTGTAAAAGACCTTGGGTAAAGATATTGACGTACACCTTCCTCAGAGTGGTTATTCGTTGCCGGGAAGCTCACGGTTCCAGCTGTTCTTGTGCATTATGAGTTGTGGTAAGATGCAGTGTGGTGCCCTAAAAAGGGCATCACAGCGTTTTGTTTAGGTGGCTGGTACGTACTCGTGACCCTTCCAGGAAGAAGTGTCCCTCATGGACTGGAATTAGATGCAGCCTTCATGATGAGAAGGTCCAGCGAATGAGTCAAATGTAAATATTAAACAGGAATGAATCTGAAGTAAACTGGTGGTTTTGGGAGCGAGACCGGGAGTAGGACTTGGAGATGATTAAATTGTGCCAGTGGTGGGTTTGTGTGTTACTGAAAAATAGTCTAACGGCATCATAATTTCCAGTTATTTATGAATGAATGAATGAAGTTACTTATTTAGCACCTTTCTAGATGCTTTACAATCAGCACACTTCATAATCACACTTCGCTCTCGACCGATTCACACCAGTGAGAAGCTTCAACCAATCACACACCACACTCTCTCCCAGAAACGACCAGCGAACTGGAGGACTGCATCAAGTACTACGGGGGTTCACCCAGGACACCCATATATGGGCATACATTCACTCACACACAGAGACATTCACACACCAGACCAATTTAGAGGAACCAGTTCACCTGATCTCCATGTTTTTGTTTTTAGCTTGTTGTTTACTGATGCTCCTCTGTGAGTAAAACGACTGATGCCAAATGAGGATCCTCCTGTTCCTCCTGGTGTTATCCCAAATCTAATCCCGCTTCAGCACCCATCTTTACACATGATTAATAACTAGAGCTTAACCAGTTCATCATTGGAGACCGATGAAAGTGGTACATGCTGAGACAATCCTCTTAAGCGCTCTCCTTCTCTAGGCCTTCTCATGCTTCTTCAGAAACATTGTCAGGAGATCACATGAACACTGATAATAGACTTTGTGCTTCTTTTTGTTCCTCGGAGCCAGATCTTTGAGTGCCAGGTTGGATTTGAGGAATTATCCCATGATAAAAGCCTCTCTTTAACCCTGCAAAAATTCCATTCGGCTCTTTAGAAAGTGCTTCATCAGTCTTGTAGTGAACCCAGGGCCTGTGCACCTCCTAATCTGTTATGGAGACTCGAGGACAGATGCTGTGCAGATGTGTAAGAAAAAATAAAAGGACTGTTTTAAGGCTGTGTCTGATCCAGTTCTCACTCGGAGGCTCAAGATTCAGTTCGGTTTGTGGTTTAATATATGAATTTTGTTCTTAAACAGCACAAACGAGCCTCATATGACAACGTCTTATAGCAGGTTGGGTCTCTTTCTCTTACAACCACTAAGAAATGAAGCCTCAACATGTGACTCTGAGCATTAATTCTGAGAGTTAACAAGTGTGTGACTTCCCTGGAAGACAGCTTCTCACAGACCCCAAGGAAGAGACCGAGGGGTGTCCTTCACCCAGTTCAGTATACTTCTTTCCCCGTGTCTCTGCCCAGGAATGTTGCACCGTCAGTATGTATGAACGAGATGCAGATCCCTCGAGCAGCTGCGATTCTGTTCTTGTCGTAATGATTTTCTTTCTGTTTATGTTAATGACTCCACAGCTTCCTCTAAAGCAGGAGGCGTTCGCTTTGCTGAGGAGAACACTGCCGCCGCTGCCACCGCTGCCGCTGCTGCCGCTCACTCCCATGTGCACTTCGACGAGAAGCTGCACGACTCTGTTGTCATGGTGATTCCCGAACCAGATGGAAACTTCCTGGTTAAGGTGAGATTGGGTCATCCGCCCATGCTTGTTCTGCCGGACTGCCATTGGCAGCATGGAGTCTGCTGTACAAGGCATGAGAAAACTGCTTGCAGTGCCTTCAGTCGTCTGCTAGTTTCATATTCTGTTTTCATTTATTACTGCTAATTATGGGACAGGGTGTGAAATAAGACTCTTACTGTGATAGTTATGGCATTGGTTTGTGCTTGAACAGACATTGGATCCAGTCTCAATGTCAAAATTGTCAACCACACACCTTTGGCCTTTCACGGGTGAAGAACCTTGTTTTTGTCGAGCATCGCAAAGTAAGAACCCTGATTTAAGATTACGTCTGTGGCTGGTGTCGGCAAGGAGGAAGTCACGCATCAAAGGAGCATCGCTGACGTTTGCTGAAGTTAAAATTGATAATTAAGTAGCCAATTAGAAGAATATTCTATGGGCAGGTGAATCACAAATAGAGCCTTTTGGCTTAATTGAACATTGTTTTGTTTAGTGAAACATTGTCAAACATTGCATTGTAACAGTTAAGCACGGGGGTGGTAGTATGAGGGTGGTGGATCTGACTTGTTTTTATTGGGGGACGTAATTTTATTGGAAGCTTAACTTGTAAGAGGTTCGTGCAGCAAGACGATGAGTCTTTTTGGTAGGAATTCTATAAACAAATGCTTAAAATAGCAATGCCTTACTATTAGTATTGAGTACTAAACTACAGTAATTATCATTATCTTTATTAGATTTGTATGTGCTGTTAGTAGAAACGGGCAATATGGATATAAACTGTAGCGATTTACGATATCGGTATGTAATATTTAAAAAGTTAGAGCACCCAATGTAATCGTCTGTCTTTTTTACGTAAACACATTGAAATATGACCTTCATTTCTTCTTTATACACACATTAGTCTTCATGTCTGAGTATATAGATATAAATATAGATATAAATATGGAGACATGGTTACGGTGTAGTGTGTGTGTTTATAACTGAAAACGTAACAATACATTATAACATTACAGTACAAGTGCATTCAAAGCTTCAGGATTGAGTAAGGGTTTCATCCACTGACTGACAGTCATGAACTGTAAACTAGTGTGCTAACACAGTATTTGTGGCCGACTGTACTAACCGTGAACTACTGTACGATTATGGATTCAGGTTCTAATCCTGAGCTAAACTGCTTACTACGTGAACTAATTGTGCACTTTGGTCCAAGTTCCAAACATCTTATCCCGGAGCTGAAATGCTGATTGCACGCAAACATTGATTCTGTTGGATGTGTTTGATACCCGTTCATGTCTGTGTGACGGTGTATTCTGTTGTGTTGCATCTCCGTGTTCTTCCGTGCAAGTTCTTGGAACCCCTGATGATTAAACACGATCTTCTTATTGGTCTCGTGAGTAGACATCTTGGCCCGTCTGCTTAATTGATACTGGAAGAGGAGCTGATGATCGTCATGCCGTTATGCGAATTATGATGGATTAGTTAAATTTAAGCTCATCGGGGCAAGCTGTGATACAGCTCTGATCCAGGAAGACCACCTGGGGATGACTCTCGGCCAAAGCAGAACCCCTCTCTTATCTCTTCTAAGCTCCTCCAGTCGCTCTGAAGGCTTGGAGCAAGGTTGCCAGATCCCTTTCGGAGTCTCTAAACCTATTAAGTCTACAGGCCCCTGTCTGTTTGTTCTCAGTGTGCCACTCTGCTAACTCGGGCCAGCGGAGTCTGACCTCCGGGCGTCCCGCTGTATTTACGATTCGTGATGTTGAGTTTTATTAAATAAATAAATAAATACATAAATAAACATTTTGAAAGCACTTGATTCAATCCTACATGGATGCTCTCATTATGGGATGCCCTGTGTTGCGCTGCATTTGGCAACAGCACGGCGCACACACTCGCCAGTACATGCCAGTTTTGTAACGTGGTACTGAATGAGTGCTTTGTGGTTGTTGGAATGAGAACAGATGACAGTTGTGTTTCTGATGAACTCCACACGTAGCCCGAAGTGTGTTTTGTTCACGGAACATAAATGCAGTTTTGGGGCATCAGGATTTGGGTCTCAGTCCAGTATCGCACCGTTGTCCTCTCACGGACACACTCACGACACACGGTGTTTACCTGCTTGCACTCCAACACGTCTGTTGTGTTGTTCCTTGGAATGTGGCTGGCTCTTGAGTGAGACACACCCAAATATTTTTCTCTCATCAGCTGCTTGACATAATGCCCAGATTGTGTTGCTGTCTGCACCCTTGTGTTGCTATAGAGACAGCAGATGAGGTATCAGACTTCACAATCAGCCAAGAGCCTGTTTGGGAACAGTGTAAAAGAAATGACAGCCCACTCCCCCTTCTTGTCTGTACACTGTGGAGCTGCAGGATGTGCTCGAAGCCCCAGCATTTTAAACTGGTTATGTGCTCGTGTATCAGTCAGCACTGGTTTAACTGGAAATTAAGCATATATATATATATATATATATATATATATGTACCACGGTGGCCTGGTGGTTAGGGTCACCACACTGGAAGGTTGCCGGTTCAATTCCCTGAAGTGGCAGGATGTGACTCTTTCCCGGGTGCCGTGGATAGGGCCGCCCACCGCTCCGGGCACGTGTGCTCACTGCCCACTAGTGCGTGAGTTCGCTAGTGTGTATTTGTGTGTTGAGGACAAATTAAATCCACTGTGTGCAACTGTGTGTTAGATTGTGTCGCAGTGAATTCTATTTATTGTGTTTTTTTTTTCACCAGTTGGTGACAAACGTCTTTACTCTTCTACCCCAAGAGGCTTGTTCATTTTACACTTGGCTTTGGCGCAATTTGAGTCAGATATGGTGGAAAAAAAAGCTGGCAGACTGATCGTTTTCTGTCTGAAGGCACCTCCCACGAGGTCGTGCACGACAGCTCAGAACTCTTCCAGAAAACAACTCGCATGAATCACGAGGAAGTCAGTTTCAGTGTGTATCACACGGACGTTTGTCAGTCTGTCACACACACACACACACACACACACACACACACACACACACACACTCTCAATGCATAGCATCAGTGCCCACAAAAAGCAGTGGTGTTGGAGGACCAGGATTCAGAACCCCTGCTCTAATCCAGTGCCACATGCCTTTGTTCCTGTTGCCCTCTTTTCTAGGTGGGCTTCCTGAAAACCCAGCACAGATATGAGATTGTTTTCACACTGCCAGAAGTTCCAGAGCTCGGGAAAGACGTGTGTCCAGCTCCAGTGCCCAACCCTTACCTCCACATAAAGGAGATTACGCCAGCCCCTGATGGTATGTCTGTAACGTCTTTTTCCGGGTGAATCACTTTGTCCTTTTTAACAAAAGTGTTGGTGCATCAACATCAACTGCTGTTCAGTATCATTCATCGCCAGGAGTTTGAGAGGTAAGGACGTTTAGTCACCACCCCACCTCATCCCTGTCTCCCAACTCATCCTAAAAGCCATGGATGGAACACTGTAATTCTACCTGGCACCGGGCATGGTGCCAACAGGTTCATGTTGATCTGCTCCAGAGAGTCTCCAGGCAGTCTTACAGGGACTAGCCAAGCTGAGGGTGCTCAGTGTCAGCAGTGGCTGCGACTTACAGTATCAACATACATGGATGACTTTCTGTTGTATTAGTATGAAGTCTATCTTCAGTTACATCTCAGCCAGGCTTTGATGTCATTAAATCAGAGCTAATATGTGAGAACATCTCTAAATAAGACTGTTAGGTCCAGATTCACTAAAGTGTCTTTCGTATGTTCTGCCCTTTTCCCCTCATTTATACCCAAGAGTCCTAAGAACTGTTCTGACCTTACACGAGTCTTAGACTGCAAGAGTTCAACAGATCAGTCTGAACAACAAGAGTAAAGAAATATCGCGATGATTTTTGAGAAAATCTGAAAATGACATGAGAAAGCACTTTGTTTTCCTTCTGTAACTATGATACTGTTAGTGGTCAGTTGTCTGGTTCTTCGTTCAAACACTGAAACTGAATAACGGTCTTATAAAATTGTAATTTTTTTAAAGGTCTGTTTATACATTTAACAAATCAGACACTTTAATAACTACATTTAAGCACTTCTGACCCCATTATTAGAACCACACGATGAAATACGGTTTATAATGTTGTTGTGACCTAAACTAATACTCAAACCGGCGTCAGGATCTTACGGTTTAAGAGAAAATGTATGAACGTCCTACTGTTTTATGACAAATGCATTTAAGAAAATTCTTCGTTTCACAGGAGAACTTGTGTGAATCCAGTCCAGTGCTCTTGTGATTCTGAGACCCAGAATGTTAGCAGATGAACAGATTACGATATATTTTTATTGAATCGATCAATCGATTTAATCAAGCTGACTCACTTTGCTTCCTTTGCGCAGACCCGTGTGATATCAGCGATGCGGTTAAAAATGGAGTATTTTCAGGAGTAGATCAATATGACGAATTAACCAAAAATTTGGGACCTATTGACATTGAGCTGAGGGGCATTTATGTCATGTGGTGACGAGCTGTGCGTTGCTCACTTCAGGATCTATAAACAGCACCATCGGCTGGCTGACCTTCAGTTAATTAAAGCCAATTGTTTCAAATAAGCAACAAAACAATAGTAAGTAGAGACACAAATGCATTTCATTGCAGGCCATTAAATTCAATGAACCATTTACGGTGCATTTGCAAGACCTACTGTTTACTGTGGCTGAGGCTCAGAATGAGCTTCAGAGAACATTAACAAGGGAGCTGGCAAGCTCCAGGCTTTTTCCATTCCCCTGTTTTGTGTGGCTGTGCATGCGGGACCCGTGTTGTTTATTTATCATAGTTGCAAGAGAGCAGCAGCTATTCACCAGTTTGTGAATTCGTGAGGTTGGGTTCCCCCCCCCCCATGTGGGGTGATTGACTGACCAGTCACCACCGATTGCCTCGGGTTCGTCTCTCTCTGTGTGAAAAACATCTGAACAAATCGTTGGATGTTACTGTAAAACATCAGGCAAGGAGCTCCCCACTGTGAAGACCATCTGAACAAACTGGAATGCAGGCTTTATGAAGCGTAACATCACAGAGATTGTTTTTAATGAAGGAACGTAATCCTGGTGTCTCGACAGAATGTGACAAACAGATCTTACTCGTGGGGGGTTTTAGGACCCTGTGCTGCAGGGTGGGGGAGAGTGGAATGTAACATAATACAGACTAACTTGATGGAATGTAATGTTCTGGAGACTGTTCTCTGTGAGGAGGGACGTCTTATTAAGGTGAAGGAGCACTGAGAATAGAGGATCAGATTTTTCAACACGGGGCATCTCCTCCACCCATCCGTCTTTGTATTTCCACTCATTTATCTGATTATCCGCTCATTATCTGATTGTCCGTCATATTCTGTACCCCTCACACCCCTGTTTTCTGTCTCAGCTCGGCCTCATGTAGCCGTAACGCTGTCCCACCTCTTTCTGTAGGGGGTCTGAAGGTGACGTGCGAGTATGTAGCTCACCAGGAGGGGGTGCTGTGTGAGGAGATGCTGATAGTCAGCGAGAGCAAGGAGGATGCATGCCTGAAAGTCAAAGTTCATGCTCGTGTAATGGGTAAGTAAAGGACATTGGCAGAGCAGCCAGTGACCCCTTCAAAACATAACCTTGGTCCATCAACTACAGGAACGTGGAGGTCATTCAGATTCAGTTCCATCTGATGTTTGTGTTTATATGGAGAAATGGAAATAAAGCTTAGTGTTGAGGCATTTTCATTCCAGTATGTGTATTTACCCTCTGATCAATGTTTGTCCCAGATTATACATCTCTCTTGACCAATCACAGTTGCCTGTTGTTGGCATAACTACAAGCTACACAAACATCAGCCAGATCCAACCGATATTCAAGCTGTAGTTTTATGACACCTGAGAAAGTTCTACCCCCTGAATGAGACAGTAACACTTCCTTGTCGTTTTCCTTGGTTTCGCCTGATCTGTAGCACATAGAGCCACATGACGACCAATTCAGGCAGCATCAAGGCACTCCTACTGGAACGGAACCGAGAATCCACTCTTATTGCCTCTTAGGTACCACAGTTTGACCAGTTAATGAGGAGCCGTGCTTTGAGACTTTCTGCCTGTTTGTGATAGAAAATCATTACGAAATCCTAATATCAAGAAGACGAGTTCACTGTATCTTCATAAGATTTACACGCTGACTATAACAATGCATGTGTGTGAACTTCAGTTTGAAGAAAGCTTCTGAGGGCTTCAGCAAAACCGTGGGTTTCTCCTCCCCTCTTCTGGCCAACTTTTGAATTGCATATGGAAAACATATCAGAACCACCACAAAACTTCTCAGCACTGCAGTCACACTGACATGGTGGTGGTGTGTTAGTGTGTGTTGCTGGTACGAGTGGATCAGACACAGCAGTGCTGCTGGAGTGTTTAAACCCCTCAGTGTCACTGCTGGACCACCAACCAGAAATGTCCAGCCGACAGCGTCCTGTGGGCAGCGTCCTGTGAGCACTGATGAAGGACTAGAGGACGACCAACACAAACTGTGCAGAAACAGATGAGCTTCTGTCTCTAACTTTACATCTACAAGGTGGAGACACTCGGTAGGAGTGTCTAATAGAGTGGACACAGTGTTTAAACACTCCAGCAGCACTGCTGCGTCTGATCCACTCGTACCAGCAACACACACTAACACACCAGCACCATGTCAGTGTGACTGCAGTGCTGAGAATGACCCACCACCCACATAATAGCTGCTCTATGGTGGTCCTGTGGGGTCCTGATCATTGAAGATCAGGGTGAAAGGAGGAGAATAAAGTCTGCAGAGAAACAGATGAACTACAGTCTGGATTTATAGAACCACAAAGAGCTCCTGTGTGATCAGAGGAGCTGATAGAGTGGACAGTGAGAGTAAAAACAATGAGGTGGTTTTAATGCTACAGCTGATTGGTAGGTGGTCAATTCTCAACCCTTCTGTGACCCGAAATTGGTGTACATGAGGCTCACGTTTTTAACAAATGTGTTCAACCTTGAGTTCAGTCTAACAGCCAACATAAAGTGACTAATAGTGAGCGGCTCCATAATGACCGACTCAGATTACCCGTCATTTCTGTACACCCTCAGTTGCAGATGTTTGCATACACTCATCCATGGCCATCTGTTCACACAATCATATACAAGTAAAACCTGAAGGGTCACACTCTCCTGAGACATTTGGCTCAGATGGTCAGGAATAAGTCAAGGCACGGGCCTGCTATGAAAAAACCAGCGCCATTGACTTTAATTATTGACACAGGGTGTTTAAACAAGGCCGAGACCCCAGACACACACGGTGTCACTACAGTGCTGAACATGAGAGCTTAAATCTCCAACCAGAATTCTGTTCGAAGCCATGTTGAAGTGGAAACGTGGATGTTGAGCTGCTCAGTCTGGTGCACTTTACTTCCGTTTTCCAAAGCAGGTTGTTCAGCAGGCCTTTTCCTGCTTGTACGGTTTTCTTAGGAGCCACGTCATGTTGTAAAGGTGACTGACCTCTTGGTTAATGATGACACTGTTAAACCCTCGTGTTTAGCGGTCAGCTGTTAATGCCTTGGCAGTAATAGGATGTATTGTGGTCTTTGTAATTTGGTTACAGAGACTTAAGTCATTTAACTGCCCTGTGAGACACCGTGGGCAACAGGGCATCGCCAGCTCACTATATTCAGTTCCAGACATGAAACGAGCTGTATTTCTCACAGTCAGGGTACAGAGGAGTCCAAAGCCTCGTTCCCCAAAAGTCTGAAACGGAATTAAATACGACCTGAAAGTGAAACAAGGCCTAAAGAACTGAAACTGAAACTTATTTTTTAAACTGTAAGCAAATAATAATTAAAACATTATATCTCAAATATCAAAATATACACGGTTGTGAAAAATTCAAATAAAGGATGAATTCAATCCAGATTTGAACTGAATGATGTATAAACTGAAAACAATAGTATTGTTATTTTGAATATATTGTAATTTATTTCCTTTATTTTTTGCAAATGAACAAAATGTTTTTTACAGCCCCAAACGAACCACTTGTGCAGCATAAATCAGTGTGAAGTCGCAGGATGATGTGAAATCTCAAATCTGTCATTGTTTCTCCTCCAGATCGACACCACGGGACTCCGATGTTGCTGGAAGGGGTCCGGTGCATTGGAGCTGAGCTGGAGTACGACTCCGAGCAAAGTGATTGGCAAGGATTTGATTAGTTGTGTAACGTTAGACTTTCATCAGTTCGGCGTATCTGTAATAGGCGTAGAAGTAGGCCTGGAATATTCTTTGTTCTGGAATCAGGAGCCCATATTCCAACCCTGCTTTTCTCATCTGTCCACGTATTTTGGAAAACCTGCAGGAGATTGAAGAAGCATGTTATGATACCAGTAACATTAAAAAACCATTTGTGACAATGGAATCAGTGGCTCATGTTTGTGAGTGTGTGGTTGTGCATATGAGGCAATAATCAAATATTTGGTCTTCTTTTTAAATTTGGGTGAATTTTTGTCTTTCAGAAACCAAGCAAAGAGCACATGTACTGTTGTTTTCCTGGTTCGTTTTTTGCTGTGCTTGCAGAGTTTGCTGGCTGATTTCTCTGCTTGTGTGTGAGTTTCATTGCTTGATGTCACGACCAGCAGAGGACGCCTGGACTTACTGTGAATTCTCAAAGTCCTCTTCAGGTCCAGTAGGGGTCGCTGTCGACCACACGTTTGTCTCTTTTGCTGATTGCTTGTAAAGAAGTGTTTCAGACAACCATCACAGTCAACAGCAGGGACACAATTGGGCTTCGGGCCTCATAGAAACTGTGAACACGAGAACTTTCTTGTTCTTTTTTTTTTATTATTATTATTATTATTATTCAGGAACCTTCTGTTTTGCAACCTGTACCGTTATTTATTCGGGTCAAATGCTTCTGATGATTGAAATTTAAATGGGGGTGAAATTTAATGCTTCCAGTATCAAGAAAAGGTCAGTTTTTATGCTTTCAGGAGCCCCTCGGAGCCTTTTATTCTTATTAAGTAAAAAGATGGACAATTACGGAACCTATTCCCCGTTATCATGCATCTGGTGCACTTCAAGGGCTGCCCTTATTATGTTATACATTTTAAGTTGGTGGCTTATGTTCATTTGAATATGCCTAAGTGCCTAAGCCATCTGTCCTCTACTTTTTTACCTTTTTTCCCCCAAAATGCCAGCATCTCCTGCTTACCAGTTATTAGGGACTGTCTGAAGCCTTACTAAAGCCTAGTATTGTTAAGTGTTTCCATTTTAAGGGTTGTTCGAGCGTCTTGGCAGAAGGCAAGTAACTCTGAGCTGGTTCTTCACAGGGAGACGCTTGTGATCCGAGGCCTTTGTGGATGTTAATTTTGGTGGAATGCGAAAGCTGCGGTACGAATAGATTTGATTTGCTTGTCACACGTTTTCTGTCTGGGTCTGTTGTGAATACATTTGCTTGTCCTTGAATGTTGTCTCCTGGCTTTTTCTAAATCAAATAAAGATGACTGTTGACCGTACCTTGTCCTTGTACCTTTTGTCTGGTGCCGTGTAGTCCATCTCTTTGGGCCATTCACGTGTTACAATAGAGTAGACATCTGCATGAATCTAAAAACATCCAACGATTGACAGGAGAATGAAATACCCTGAAACAGCCCAAACTATGTTAAAAAGAAGAATGCTGGTAATATGTCTTGTTCTTGTGGCCCCTGGACAGATGACTGAAGACTGCACAGCACTTCCTGAACAGGCTGTAGGCCGAGAGAAAAGTCCAGTCCTGTAAGAAACCCTACAATGGCTGGATTCCTGGAGTAACACTGGTGGTTTTTACTACATTATCCGTTATTTTGTGGTTCTTGATAAGCATGGAACAGTAAAAGGATTTCCTCAAAACAACTTACAGAACTATGAGTTTTTGTGTGATAGGTTTGATACATTCATAATAAACTGGTCTAAAAAAAAGTCTTGTCCCCCTTTTTAAGTCTTTTTCTCAAATTTTCTTTTCCAGGCACTAGCATTTATCCAGCTTGTCTTGAAATGTCCCTGACAGAGCTGAGCAAAGCAATGCTATTTGTAGTCAATGGGAAGTCCTTTTGTACTGGGCCAAATGGAAATCCAGCATTTGTGTCCATTGTGTTTTCCACTGATTAATATTAAGCAAGTGGACTGAAGACTTGTGTGCAGGGGGGAGGGGGGACAAAATCGTTTAAGCCTGACTGTAGTGTTTGCCCCTATCGGTTATACACCTTCTGGGTCTCTGTTTGAGGACCCAGTTTCTCTGTTTGGGTGACATCTGGCTGCTGCCCCCTGGATCTAGTCCTTAAGCCATTTGTTATTATGGGAAATTGTATGACACCCATGTAGACCAATGGTGTGTCTGACTGGTGGTGGTGGTGGTGATAGAGGGTCCTTATGTTCTACATTTGTTAGATGGGTATGAAGGTAAATACTAAGATACATTTTTGAGTTTTATCTAATATTATTTACTGGTTTTACTGATGGAATCATACTCTGATATGTTTAAGCTACATTTTCTCAAATGGACTCATAGCCAAGCCAAGGGATTGTAAGTTATGGGCAGATTTGTCCTCTTAAAACAGTGAAGAGCTTAGTCCAAGCTCTGTCCGCCATCAGTAAACAGCCTCTCTTGTGTTGCAGTGAGGCTCATTAGGCTTCCTGTTTCCCAGGTTTGTTGATCAAACTGAAACTGTGTTGGTTTGACAGCCCTGGCTGGACGTTTCTCCCTCACCAGTAAAACTATAAAACACACTTTTGTCAAATCAGAAACACACCTTTTTGAGCATTTTTGCAGTGTGAACAACTCCTATTAATCACCAAAGAAGGAAAGAAAGAGGATTTTATTGTAAGAACCAGACTGTTGGTCCTTTCAGCATATCTACAGAAAAACTACTGTTACATAAAAATGAAAAAGAATTGTATTTTTTTATATATTATTATTAGATTATTTTTTAATGTTCATAAATAAGTAAATAAATACAATGAATAATAATAACAATAATAAAAAAATAATAAAAGTACTAATGATAATATTAATAATTATAAAATTAATAATTATTAAAGTAATAATAATAAAAGTACTACTACTAATAATAATAGCAATAATAATAATAATAATAATAATAATAGCAATAATAATAAAAACGTTTTCTTTGCCTGACACCGACATATAATGTGATAAATATATATCACAATAATAAGTAACTAAAATATAGTAAATATAGTAAAAATGTGCAGAATTAATATCTCCTGCAGTCATATACAGTTTAAGTGCTGAATGGTTTGTTAATTCTTCGTTTTATTGTTTGTTATTTGGTTCTAATTTACGGCACAGAGACACTGAAGAAACCCGACAGAACTTCCAGAGCTTTTCCCACAAAACAGGACTAAAATCAAGCGGATCATGATTCACTGAGATGCTGGAAAAATCATCATCAGGCTCATTTACAAAATGAAACTGCAGCAGTTTCGGGAAATGATTCTGAAGATCTTCACTCTGAACAGAACATCAGTGTCAGCAGACCTGATTCTTCATCCAATCCAGTTTTACCAGCATGAAAATTAAATCCCCATTAAAATAAACCTGTTCAGTGAATCTTCTCTGTTTACTCGGTTGAAAACGCTTGATGTCGTTTTATAGTAAAACATCCTGTGATGTGTGATCTGATTAGGAGACCATTCAGAGGAAGTAACGAGATCTGTCGGGGTTTTTAATTACCATTTTATTACTTTATCTATCTATCTATATATATATATATATATATATATATATATATATATATATATATATATATATATATATATATATATATGTATATATACACACACACGTGTATGTGTGTGTGTGTGTGTGTGTGTGTGTGTCACTGCTGTACCAAAAACTCGGTTTTCCAAAAGTACATCTTTGTAGATAATTTTTTAATTAAATCTACATAAAAGGCTTTAATTTTTGTATTTGTATGTTGTATCACTATTGGTTCCTTCTTCACCAGGTTTTGAAACAATTTAAAGAACAACAACTCGATTCAAACGATGTCAAAATTCAAAAATGTGGACACAGGATTTTTGTCAAAGTGACCTTATGTTTCTTTATTCAGGAAGATTCCCAGTGAGGACACATTTCTGTCCTTAAATATTAACTGCTCTACACGTGGCCATAATCATTTTTTATGAGTTACATTAATAATGCTCATATTATTCTACACTCTTTCCCCTCAAACTCTATGATCTATCGATAGGACTTATAAAAAACGAAATATCTGTTACTTAATGACACACCAAATATCACCTGTGGCTGATGAACCAGGGAGTTTCTGCATTTGTATTTATGGCTGAAGGTGAAGGGTCTCTGCATGGCCTTCTGTGTGACATCTTTGCTCACCAGCCGAAAATGTGAGTATCTATTTTTTTTGGCAGCCTCGACATGCCCCACTGCTGGCATTCCTTATTGTAGAAATACTGTTTCAGATTGTGTTCATAACTGCATGCACAAGATGTTGGCTTCATCCATCAAGAGCACTGAGCTCCTTCAAGGTTGACACTGACCTTCTTCTCACCTCTCTGGGATTCCTTCTTGCTTGCTTTGCAGAACGGCCTGTTCTGAGACTGCCTGACCCCTTCACTCCTTAATCAGAGCTCTCCTGCCAAGGTCTTTAGAATCCCTCCTCTGAGTTGTGTCTCTTCACAGGGTTGTTTTCAAACTTCACCAGATGAAGAGCATTTAACTTTTATTTTTTTGAAGAAGTTACTCAAACTTTTAAAATCACTGAAATTCAATTTATCCATTGAATAAAGATGGATCAGCTGGTGCTGCTTCATTCAGACCCTCTTCTTGTTGAATGCTATGCAAAGGCTCGGTGATGTTCTTTACTATTATTCTTTTAAAATTACATTTTAAACAGTCATATTCAATAACAATACAACGTTTCTTTTTGCCCTTGAAATCTCTGGTGTGGTATTTGGAGGAGAAAAAGGAAAGTAAATTATTATCTTTATTTCAGTTCATTAAAATTCCAGCAATTAAGCAACACAAATGGACAAAATAATTATTTAAAATACCTTAAATAATTCATGACATTGTACACTGTTAAATTACCACCAACCCAGGCTTTAAATATGTTTTATCTCTGGACATACGGTGACATGTTTTCTTAAAGCCTTTCTATTTATTCAAAAGGAGCATGTAGATACGAACTATATGAATCAGTTCTGATGATGAAGATTTGTATAATGCAAATCCTGTTCCTACTTAACGTTCAACACTGAATAAAACGGTGCCTGAAATTCTTCTCCTTCTTTTTTCTTTCTTCAAAAGATGTTATTTCCAACATCTATTAAAGGAGTAGAATATCCCCTTTGACCATCCATGGTAGGACCAAAGCTCAGTCAGATACAGCCTCCCAGCTCTCAGCCTGCGTTTGAAATGTCTCTGGCAGCCGCTGGCACAGCGAGGATTAAACACATCCACCACATGAAATAAGATCTCTTTCTACACGTTCACCCAGGAGCCCCCTGCAATGATGACACCTTGTCTAAGGTCAGGCTGCCTCCTGCCCATGGGACTGTAGAAGATATACAACATGCTTCACTTTGTACTTCAATGTATTCATATTTTAATTCATATTTTTATTCATATTTTTATTCATATTTTTCATATGATCAGATAAGTTCAGGATGAGACCACAAGGAAACCAAGTTCTCACACACACACACACACACACACACACACACACACCAAAGATCACCAAAAAAAATTGAAATTAAACCGAACAATGCAATTAACGATGGATTGTGTGACACTGTTTTTCAGATCACAAACATCACATCCAGTTCATCCATCACAGGTTTCACCTCCATTTTGCATGTGCATTTGTAGATGTTCATTTAGGGACTAAGGCCGAAGTCCAGACCCAGATATCTAGACCCTGAATGTATGGAGTGTTATCAACAACTGTTATCCTCACTGTCCTGATACGGCACAAGACGTGGAAATGTGCCAAGCAAATCTTTACAATTGCCTTTGTGCTGCGAAGATCTGGAGAAGATGCTTCCGTTCCTGTTGGAGTTCACAAACCAGTCTCTCACCATCAAAGTTCCATTGCTTTGTTTTAGGACTTCACATCACAGAGCAGTGGAGCCACGCTCAGAGGGGTAGGGCAGATGCTGTGCTTTTTCAGGGTTGAAACTGAGTTTGTATCTGAGCAGTTTGTTTTTGCTTTGCACTGATTCACGGAGATGATTGATTTGAATGGAAGAAGAAAAGTCAAACTGCTTCCATTAGGTTTGTTTTTAACCTTTTCATAATTTGCACTTTTTATATTTGCCCATATAATGCAGTCGTGGTGTGTATGATGCTACTGATGTGTGTATGAAGAAGTACCAGTTTATGCATTGGGGGGGAGATAGAGAGAGAGGGGGGGGGGGAGATGCGTGAGCAGCTGAAGCAATCAGCCCTCTCTTGACTGTGTGTGGGGTTGCTTGAGTCTTCCTGGCTTTCTGACTGACAGCTCCATTCATTCAGTTCACAGTTTAATCTGTGTAGAGCAGCAGAATTGAATAATGAGCCATTTCAGAGCTGGGCAGATAAACACTGCTGAAAGTGGCAAAACTGTAATTATGGCACTGCGTTGGCCCTAATGGGGCTGCGATGCTTGATAAAGGGTTTTAATTTAGGTGATTGTGAATTCCAGCAACTTTTCGTCACTGCTGTGCAACAATAAGCTCTGCCTGTATGTATTAAAACGAACACAATGCTGCACTATTATGAACACATTGCAGCTAAAATACCACCGTTTGTCATGACCAAGCACTGCTTTATGCCTCTCAGAAATAAGGAAAAGCCATGCTATTAAAACCATGATTGTGTGAAATTTCTACTGAGGTGTAAAGATGCTTTTCTTCAAATAAATGGGCCTGAAAAGTGTTGCTCTGAAATAGATGAGAAATGTTTACACTGGTCATGAAGTTTGCTTTAATAAGCACACAGTCCAGCTCCAAAAATCAAAAGACATTTATCTGGAACACCTCAACGGTTTAAGTTGTTAAGTCGCTGCATCTGCTCACGCTGGTTCAAAAGGAAAACCCACCGTAAGCAGTTTCTGCCTATAGATTATAAAGGAATGTTTGCTTGGTTCCTTGGAGAACCTCCTAATAGATTCAGACCAGGAGCCCTATGGTTTTGAGCTAAAAACAAAAGTGAAGCACAACAACATGAGCCACTTCTGCTTCCACAAAGAGCCGTGCATGTATTAGAGGTTTATGAGTGTGAAGAACCTTCTAAAGAACCTTACCTTGATGTAACGATTCTTGAACTGTTTCAGGTTTCTTCACACTGATACATTCGCACGTTGTTTATTGAGCAAGTAATGGAACCAACAGAAGCACCAATATATATCCCTAAAGATATCTTGGTGTAAAACACCAGATGTTGTCGATGCAACACATGCAGCATTGGACACCACCTTAAAGCCTAGTCTCAGCATGGGGGACAACACCTCATTACCTCTGCAGTTCTTTCTGGACATGCACAAAAAAAACACCGATAAACTCAAATTAAACGACGTGGTATGTGAGACAGGATCTGTGCATTAGTGCACAATACTCCATGATGCAAAAGACGTGTTATTGCATGCCCCACCATAGCTGGGGACTTCTGTCCAGGGTGCAATCCTAAAGACAGGAGAACTGTTTCTGCTTCTTAAACGTGATGCCTGGAGCTGTCTCTGCTGCGGAGTTTGGTGGATTAAAGCTCCCAGCGTGCCGACACCCCTAATCTCCTCCACTCCTCCCCTTACTCCATGTCCTCCACCAATCCCAGGTCGCGTCCTCCACGCTGGAAGTGACGAGGGCTCTGACGGTCAATTTAAAACCTCATCCTGCCGCCAGGATTATGTTCATAGGGTGCTTCGGACAGACCAATGGCTGCACCCGAAGCCACCTCAGATCAGAAAAACATGAGGCTGATTTTTTCACACCTATTGACATCCCTGGCATGTTACCTGTCCAATGCATGAGCACAACAGCCGGCTAATATAACCCCAATCCCTTTCTGCACACCAGCCCCAGTGCTGACACCAGTCCAGAGCTGCAGCACCACTGCTGGGGGAGTTGCATGGTGGGGGTCAATTATCTGGAGCAGCCAAGAAACGTGCACGAAGGATGGAAATGCATGCATGTTAGGCACGCATCTGCTGACCGCAAAGAGCACCGACGTCCATCAGCCTTCCCCTCGTCTCAGGTGGAGCAGTGAAGCACCTCCCCGTGCCTCCAACCTCAGTGTAGGCTATGCGTCCTCTTTCCGCGGGAGTGCATGCGTGGGAGTGCGTGCCGTGCGTACCAAGGGGTGTAGGAGTGTGTGTAGTAGTGTGTAGCTGAGGAGGGTCCACCCTCCAGCCCTCCAGCCCTCCATCCTCCCCCTGCACCCTGCTTCGGGTCGTGCGTTCGGCTGGAGCGCGGACCATGCCGTGCGCGCCGGAGACCCGCTGGTCAGTGCGCTCCGGACTCTGACCGGACTTTCCCGTGCAGCACAAAGTCCAGATTATTGAGGTGGCCCCACACTGAGGGACCCGAGACCTGTACGACCCCCAGCAGCAGCAGCACCAGCACCAGAAGCCCCTGTTTGTTAGATGTTTGATCAGGCCACGAGTATGGGCGATGGGGTCGCCGAAGAGCGAAACCACTGCGCGCCCAGTTCGGTGTGCCGCGACCGGGCCAGGGACTGCAAGAGCCGCCCCGAGCTGGGCAGCCGGTCCCCGGCCCAGAGCTCAGCCGACACCCCGGGCACCTCAGCGTCCACCCCGACCTCGTCCAGCGAGGACGGACACGAGAAAGTTTTAGGAGTGGACCCGGACTACTGCAGGAGGATTTTAGTCAGAGGTAAGAGCCAAAAGCAGTGTTTCACCATAATAATAATAATAATAATAATAATAATAATAATAATAATAATAATACATAATTGTGCAAGAACCAAACCAAAAAAGCAAAAAACATTTTATTAATTGTGTCCATTAAAACTCCAACATGCTCCAAAAAATATAATTCCATAGTCTAACAAACTTCTAATGTTATTGCAGGTAAAATTCGTTTGAAAGTATATTTTTACACAATTATTAAAGCTCTTCTCTTATTAAAAAATAAGAGAGAGAAAATTCTGAAGCAATTAAAATAAAATAAAAATATTGCATACTTAAAATAGGTGTAATTGCACTGCAAGTAGACATAAAAGTGTTCTGGTAATGTGCACGAAACATGTGATCAGTGTTTGTGTTTAATAACGTGGTTATTAAACAGGAAATACCTCCACAAATCGTTCATATTAAAACTTTTCAAGCATGTTTTTACTGTTTGTTTACATTGCTTACATTTACTTGTACTGTTACACCACAATGTGCGTCTCCAATCAAACGTTGTAATTAATAATGATGATATTAATGTGCATCTATTACTATGCTATTAGTCTTTATAAAATAATTATAGTGTGCTGTAATTATTCTTGATTGTGGCCGGTCTAACATGGTCAGTGTTTTTACAGCATGGCTGAGATTTATGAATGAACGTATTTTTCACGTTCAGTTTTATTTTTTCTAGCAGTGTTGTTTGCTGATCGTTGTAGTTGTTTATTTATAACCTTAGGGCACACTGGGAATTTTACCGTGCAGACGTAAAATACAATGTGACTGCAATAATTATTATTATATAATTATTATATTTAAAAAATAATGCAAATGAAAGTGGCATAAAAAACAGAATAGACAATGGTGTGTAAGACTAAATTGGGCTGAATATGTAATATTTGTTCAGGTATAATGTTAGCAAACAGACGTTTGTTGAACATGTTTTTTTATATATATATAAAATATATAATTCAAAATTATTTAAAAAAATCAGTTCGTGTTTATTATTAAATGTGGTTACATATAAAAGTATTGAATACATAATAAAATAACCTTGTAGCATTTCTATTCTTTCAGGGTTTTGTACAGATTAAGTGAATACAGGAAAACAATTCTATTATTGTTCTACAATAATAAAAACGATACTCCAGCCATAAATAATAGGCATATACTCATATATTTTAAACGCAGTACTATTGCTACCCTTAAATCACCCCTAATAAGATGCAATCATTTTTACTGGGCAGATTGTAATTCATTGTTTAATGTCTGTTATTAAATCTAATGTGTAAAAATACATATTAACCCAGGCTGAATCTGTAACCATGTACACAAACACCTTTTGCATGTGCAGTTTGAAAGGCATTTACTGCTCTGTAAATCCTGATTTAAAAAAATAAAACTGCATTTTTAAACCGTGAATCTGAAATGAGTTTCTGAAAACGAGTGTCAAACTTTCATAATGAGTGGACCAATCGAAACGCCGAAATGACTGATTACCAAATGATATTTTATCCCTTCTCCTGTAAAAAATTCAGAGGATATTTGGGAAGCATTACCAGACCCTACTGTGTGTCCTATCACTGGTCAGCCAGGTCTCAGCTCACCACTACAAAAATATGCGGTAAAACATAGAAACAGAAACAAAAAAAAAGCATCAAATAAATTAAATCCACGGTGATACAAATCATCCAGTATGAATTTATTAGGTGTAAATATAAGTGTTATTATTTATTATCCAGCACTACTTGCACCCATTGTTTTTAAGTCTCGTGCAGAGTGGCCTGGCTTGCTGTGTTGTTGTGGGGGTGACTGGATGGTGAAGGCCAGCAATGGTGGCAATGAGTGGTCTTTCTGGTTTGGGGGCATTTCAGGAAGCTTTGGACCACCGAGCTCCTGCCTCAATCATTTGCTATTCTCTCTTCAGTCACAGTCACTGTGTGTTTTTAAGCTCAGCGCTTAACCGGGGTCACCCAGGGGTCAGCAGGCCTGTGTCAAAGCCAGTGGAACAGAGTTCAGAGAGAGATATTAGATATACTGCCCACCCTCAGCCATGCACTCTGTTGGGTTGAAACACAAGGTTTAGACTTCTGGAATATTAGATTTTGTCTAAGAAAGTGTGAGAGAGGTGCTGCGGAGAGGTGGAGCTCTCGACTTCAAAGGCTGCCAACTCTAGAGTCATATCGGTTATTAGAGATTATTATGATTTATGAGGAAATGTACTTATTGCAGCTCTGTTTTTAGTTTAGAAGCTAAAGGATAGTGAAGTGCAATAAGGGGATGTTTATGTAAGGTGTGTCTGAGGCTCTTCAACATATAAATTCAAAAATGTTGTCCTAATAGATGGTAATTATTTCATAACATTTTTTGTACCGTCCCTGCGCATGCGCATAGGGGCATAAAACTGCGATTATTTTCATTACGAGGTTGTGTAGCTACATATATACCAAACCTTGTCACTTGCATCTCCACGTTTGCTGTTGTTCCTTTTTTATATAATTTGCACGTAACAGTTGTTCTTTTTTTATCATATAAAAACATAAAATCTGTGTCCTTCTAAACTTTCACCGAAGGTTTGTTGCTTTTATTCTGTCTCGTTTGTAAATAATAGGTTCGTGCATGATTTCAAAATTATATATAAATATTAATACCACCTGTCGGAAACGAGTCTTAAAATAAGTTAAAATAAGATCATTTTAGGTCACACAGGGACAATTAAGACAGAGTCAAACTTTAGGAAAATAAATGTTTTATTTATTTATTGTGATTTTTCCTTTCGGACTTACACTAGTATTAATTAATATTTTTTTGTTCTTTAATTGCATTTGTATTGTGTATTTTTTATTATTCTGCTGTGTTTGTTATTTTACCTCATTTTGGTGAATAACACAGAACAACATTTAATAATAAAGAATTTATACTATTAGTTTAATATTTCTAAACGATTTCTTATGATCTTATCCTTTTAATAAATTTTCTAATAGTTTTTTTTTCTCTTTCTGCAGATGCTAAAGGTACTATCCGTGAAATCGTGCTGCCCAAAGGGCTGGACTTGGACCGGCCCAAGCGGACGCGCACCTCCTTCACCGCGGAGCAGCTGTATCGCCTGGAGCTGGAGTTCCAGCGATGCCAGTACGTGGTGGGACGCGAGAGAACCGAACTGGCCAGACAGCTGAACCTGTCCGAGACTCAGGTGAGAGAGCAATGCGCCCCAGTCAAACCAGTTTAAGGCTGTGCATCTCTTTTTATGAAATAAAATCCAAGGGATCACCATGCGCCGTGCATCTCCATCTTCTTCTCTTCCTTTTCTGAAATTGTTCTCTCTTTCTCCTCCTTTTCTCCTACAATGATCTGCATTTACGTGCATGCGTTTGGTAATCACATGACAATATTTCACTGAGGGTAATGAAATAAAGTCCTCCTGGTGCAGACCCAGCTGTAAACAAGCACAAGCTAATTTAATATCCCTTCACCTCGATTTGACCTGAACTGAGTACATCAAACACCCGTAGGCAGAATCATGACCGTCGTGGTTGTCATCCATTTAGTGAGAACAGTCTCCGAGCCGACTCTGTGAGGGATTTGTTTGTTTATTCGAGCTGACCTCCCTGGGTGAGGATGTGCTGATATACTGATAACTCATAATTGTCTATAATGACTGTCAGGGGCAGAATGCATCCTTTATTGCATGCATTTCTGACTGTCTGATCAATGCAGATGGATGATTTGTGTGTCCTAGACTTGGTGCATGAAAAGGTGGTGAAAATAAGCAAAGAATGCAATCACAAAATAGCAGTCTGCCCATGGATCCCCCTGGGTTCTGTTTGTCCTGGGTTGCTCGCTCTTTGAAAGTGATGTAATGAAGTGTCATTTTGCTGAATCCACATCAGCAGTGCTCATGTTTTCACGCGAGAATTCACAATGGGCTTACAGCTGCACACTGCTTTTAATAACTGCATTTTTTCTATTGCTCCTGATATAAATATTTACAGTATGGACCTTCAACACGAACGTGAGAAAGTGTGCTGTGATTATAGAGTGATAACGGCCCATCCCTCAATAATTTAAAGCCCTTTATGTATTATTTGAAAGCATCTATAGGCCTATTAATGGCTGAATTACTTCTGAAGCATCAATAAATAAAAACAGCAGACACTGGCCGCATCAATAATGTAGAGTTGGGGAAGCAGGTGTGAGGAAAACAAGAAAACTGGAGAAAAGTTAAACACATATGGAAATGTTGTGATGGATAGGTGAAGCTCGGCCAGACAAAGAAACAGATCTAATGGGATTCGAACGAAATTTGAAGGCAGTGAGACAGGCTTTCCAGACTGGTTTCATGTCGTAGAAAGTGTTGAAGTGTGTTCGAGGCTGAAGTTACCTATAAATTTTGACTTGCGGTGTTTTATGTATAATATGCGATATAATATGCAATGTTCTGAAGTTGAACTGCATGGAAAAACGACATTATCAGCACTTAGATTAAACGTAACAATGCAAACTTAAATGCAAAAAATAAGTAAGGCGTGGAAATGAGATGTAGGTGGCTTTTGGTGTAAAACTCATTATTAATCATTAGGGATTGCGTCTCTTTGTCCAAAAAATGCAAAATTAAATAAGAAAAAAAAGCAAAATTAAATGCAAAAAAATGAGTAAGGCGTGGAGATGAGATGTAGGTGGCTTATTGGTGCAAATCTCATTAGTAACTGTCTCTTTGTCCAAAAAATGCAAAATTAGATTACAAAAATGCAAAATTAAATGCCAAAAATAAGCATGCGTGAAAGTTAGACATGCGTGGCTCATTGGTGCAAAACTCATAATTAGTAATTAGTTGGGGTTGGTCGCTTCTTTGCAAAATTAAATGCAAAAAATGGTGCAAAACTCTTAATTATTCATTAGAGTTTTAATCAGGCTTTTTTCGTGGGTTTATGTTATTGGTTGGATATCAGGTGCCAGTATGTTTTGTCGGTGTCTGTCGGGTGAATATGGATTGTGAAGGAGGGCGAGACAACGATAAATTCACACACCGCCTGGAATTTCGCTACAGCTTTTTGGAAACCGTAACGTCTGTGTTCACTACATTTCTGTCTGTGTTTTGCTTTGAGATTAATATGCCTGACCTAATCATTGGGTTATTAATTGCTGAAGGTGTATGAACCCTAGACTGTGAGGAGATTTTGTTGTGTAAACGAAATAAGCTCATCAGCTCAGAAACCTTTATATAAGTGACCTTTTGACGACTAGCAGAACTACATGTTTCTACTTGGAACGACAACCAGGGTTTATAGTCTCTTATGGTTCCCGATTCACCTGTAAATGTACATTGAAAATAAGAAATGCATGCAGCAATGGTTCAGACTAACCGTGTATCGTTATAGCACATTCTTAGTGTTGGAAAGTTCATAAAATTAATTTTATGTCTGAAGTTAGTTCTGAGGTAGGAGATTCAAAAGAATTTCAGGGAAAAGTGAAATTAGTGATTTTAATTTAAACATGTATAATAACATATGTGCTCATAGAATCAAGAGCATTCATATGCATAAAACATAGATTAACACAGAGGGAAAAAATCTAATCACAATAAAATAGAGTCTTGCTGACACCTCTATACCGCATGGTGGCGCTAGATGAAATGGTCAGGCGACCAAACATTCACTCTTTGCATCTTTTAGATCAATTAAAATTTTGGTTTTACTGTTTATTTTAATCGCAGTGTTTTCTGGGTCGCTGTCCTGGGTCCTGAACCGGCTATAGCTTAAATTTTAAATCAAAAATAAAATAAAATAATTAAAATGAGTATTTAGTCACTACCGCGCAAAAACCTCCCCAAGAAGACACCGACATAAAAACGTGCAAACAGATCTCATATCAAGTTATTATGGGTCATTTCTATTTGTTTATTCATCACATTTTCAAATGAAGTTTTTTTTTGATTGGCGACAATATTAATATGGAAGTTATAGAAAATAGAGATAGCTTGAATTTTAGAAAACACACACACACACACACACACACACACACACACACACACACACACACACACACACACACACACACACACACACAATTCAAGTTTCTGTAATAATTATGATTTTGTTTTTCAGCATTAATGATGCAAATGCATGTATTCGATTCAGACACTCAGTCGAGAAAGAAACGAATCAGAATCCGGTCTAATTGTGTGTGTGTGAACTCTTGTCCAGTGGTTATGACCGTGTGTACTAACCTCCTGCCCTCTGACCTAATTTGTGGCTGTAGACACGTTCTACAGAGATGGCTGAAACTGCATGCATCTAGTTTGCATGTCTCATTCTAAGCAGACCTAAAAACACGACCAAGCTGTGCGATAAAAGAATGAAAGTATACGGATAGAAAAGCCACTGACGACACAATTTGTTGTCTGGAATAAAAAATGTCGAAATCAAGTTCTCTTCTGTGCGTTTAATTTATTATTTTATTTTCTATTGTATTTTTTTTATACAATTGTATTTTTTTTTATAAATAAGCCCCTGAGCTGAAATAAATCACACATTTTCATATCAGACCTTGAAAATGCGTTCTTTGTCAGTGCAACATTTTTGAGACACTTTTCATTTATTTCATGAGCTTCGTTTGAGGGATGGCAGATATTTAATTTCTGCAAACGTTTACTGAAAGCATTCCTACACAAACAGGAGAAAAATGCACTGATATGCTGAATTAAAGTTCTTTAAAGTGGTTCATTTGCAGGCCAGCTTTTTTGGGGGGACGGTCCTCACATACTGGAGGAAAAATGCGAGTGTGGAGAGCATTTGCATTTCCAATTTGCTGAAATGGCTTTTAAAATCTACATGTGTTTTTAGGCAGCTAGTAAGTGGTATGCCAACATCCCACCTCATTCATATTCACTGGTCGTGACATACTTTCTCTCTCAGCTCTGAGCTGAAGGACTGGAGATGTTCTCTGTGCAGGAACGTGTTCATGCCTTGGTGGGATGGGATTGTCACATTTATTTGCTCTTTGTTCATGGGCAACAATAAATGCTTATGTGCAGTGTTATTAGTGTGTGGTGTTATTTCTAAACATGGTTTGGATTTGGGGGGATTGGGTGGTGGTGGGGGTGGGGGTGGCGGTGCTGTAAATGTGAAGTGCATTTTCGTTAGAACCAAAATGATTTTTCATTTGCACTCTTAAACTTTGAACACTTAACACATGTTAAGTAGCTGGAAAAACCACGCAGATGTGTTAGAACGTGGGGTAAATTCGGAATAAACGAAACGTGGAATAAATGCATTTAAACAATATTTAAACAATTTTTACGACAAAACGTGTTTTAACATTTAAAAAACACAATTAAATACAAACTGTTATATAGAAACCAATGTTCAACACGTCTCTCAGCAGCAGATACATGGTTTTATTGTGACACATTGTGAAAAAAGTGAATGCAGTACAATCCCTGTTTCACCTTATTTTACTGTATTTGATCGTAATGATAAAAGTCGTCGAGGCGGTGTTTTATTTTTCCCTCTCACTGTGAAAACTGGTCCATTAATCACTCCTTTTATTTGCTCCGAATTAAAAGGCGCGTGCATTCCTGCTGGTTTGCTCTGAAGTCTTAAGTAGGTGTTTTTGTGTCTGTATAGTTTTGTTCTTAATGAGGGATCGTGAAAAGGTGAACTCGTCTGAAAAAAAGAGAGAAAAGCAGCATAAACTCTTTAAAACCTGTATCTTTGGTGTTTCTCAAAAATGGCCAGTTTAAATGAGGAGGAAAAAATTAACACTTAATAGAATTAAATGTAAAATGATCTATCTATCTATCTATCTATCTATCTATCTATCTATCTATCTATCTATCTATCTATCTATCTATCTATCTATCTATTATATTTGGGACAATGGTAGACACATACAACAGCTGACACACATAATATAAAAATTAGTAAAAAATTAGTAAAGGATTATACCTTATACAATATAACTTTCCAACACTGCCCAGTTTTTCAGACAAACAGAGACAGACAGACAAAAACAAACAATCAGACAAAACAAAGGGGGGTTTAAATAAAAACAAACAAACAAACAAACAAACAAACAAACAAATAAAAACAAACAAACAAACAAACAAACAAATAAATAAAGGGGGAAGGGGGTACTAAATAACATAAAGTAAATAAAGTGAGAAAAAATCTATCTATCTATCTATCTATCTATCTATCTATCTATCTATCTATCTATCTATCTATCTATCTATCTATCTATCTATCTATCTATCTATTATCTATCTATCCATCTATCTATATTCAGTCCATTCATCATGGACAGTGTAAAAGAAAACGTCCTAGTCTGCAGTCAATGTCAGAAAGTGAAAATCCAGTATCATATTTCTTTATTTGTCTAATATCATTTGTGTAGATTACTAGGTCATATGAACAGTTTCTCGCTTGACATGAAGGATACTCTAAAGAGAGAGTGAGATCTGCAGAAGAACGAGTGTGGAACATACTTAACTGGGCTGTCAGTAAACAGTGATTAATGCAGACCTGTTCCCAGCCTTCCTCTAAGGTCCTGGAGATGAGACAGTGAGGCTTGTGTGTTTTCATTTATACAGCTCAGCATAATGAGAGAAGATCTCTCTCTGATGTGTAAAGGGTGTATGTTCCCCTCTAACTCCTGTTTTCATAGCTTTACAGATACGTCATGCACTCACAGGTAAGCAAGTCTGAAGTGACTGAGACTCATTAGACATGCATCCTCAAGTTCCTGAATATTGTCCAGCACACCATTCTCCACCTCCATCCCCAGCAGATGGCTCCTCGGCCCAGTGTGTAACACACAGCCGGGATCCAGGGCCACATGATGCCCACATGATCCTAGTTTTCATAAAAGTTGTTCAAATCTATTAGATCTGAGTTGGTTATGTTTCTGTGATATAAATCATGTGATTGCATGAATATCAAAAGTGGTTTAGATACAGGCTAGAGCCATCTCACCTTTTGGTGCACAAATGAATCAGGTGATGTTGAGGCTTAATGAACTCAGTCAATTAGCACCCATCAATCAATCAACTTCAATTCAATCAATCAATCAATCAATCAATCAATCAATCAATCAGTCAATCAATCATCCTTTGAGAACATCAAGGGAGGCCCTCATTCACAATGCAGCCAAGCTGATACATTAAATAGTGATTGTTGAACAAAAGAAACGACCCAAGTACAGATACTGTATATTAGGGTATAATATATTAAGAAGGAGGAAAACAACAGATAAAGATAAATGACGGTACTGCCTTTGATCAGAAAATCATAAACGTTTCTAACAATTATAAACCAAAAGGTGACAAACAAATAAATAAATAAAAACTAACCTAGCCCCCCCAAAAAAGAGCAATAAATAATTAAATAAATAAATAAATAAACAAGTAAATAAAAGCAAGCAAAAGCAAAAGTAAATGCCATATATAGAAAAAGGATAAACAATAAAAGAAAAGGCATTTTTCCAGTTTATACTGTTCACTTCTATTCAGTCCTTCTATCTGCTGCAGATTGTGAGAAAGTCTTTCACCTGTAAAATTCTCTCTTTTACCTTTCATGAATAAAAACGATCTGTTTCTTGTTTCATCTGTAAAGATCCACAAATATGATCAAATATTAGAGGATTTTGGGCATTTTTCTGCTTCATCTCTATCTGATGTCTGCAGAGCAGAGTTGACTGACAAGAATAATACTTTCACATGTTGTGTTGTGTGTAGAAAAGAATTATGATATAATTTACAATATTTGATTATATAGCAGATTTAAAACAATAACCAATAAAGTCCAATCATATATATATATATATATATATATATATATATATATATATATATATATATATATACAGACACAGCTTACATTATGTTGTGTTTACATGAAATATAAATTATAATAATATTCAATATGTTGAATATATCTTATTGATTTATATATATATATATATATATATATATATATATATATATATATATATATATATATATATATATATATATATATATATATATATATATATTATAAAATAAAAATATATTATATAAATAAAAAAAAATAAAAAAAACAAGTAATATTTAAATACATGTACATTATAAAACAAATTTAAATTTTAGAATGACAACTTTACAGGAGAAAGAACAACTTTTAACAACTTTTAGTCATTGTAAAACTATGATAATTCCAAGACATTCTAGGATTTCTATCGTTTCATTCCAAATATATATAGGAAAATATGAAATCGGCCAAACATAGCAAGGTTTTTGACTCACAGTAGCAACAGCTTAGCTTAAAGGTATTTTATAAGAACAATATAAGAACATATATTTAATCTTCTGATGGACTTTATAATTTGCTGTAGTTGTTTGTAATAGTGTGTAAAAGTGCTGAACACACACACACACACACACACACACACACACACACATACACACACACACACACACACCTTGTCTTATGTGTGGTCCTCATTTGTAAATACAAGTCCTGTTGCTTTGTATTATTCCATTGTTGTTTTCTGTCCAGCCATGATAAAGCCATGGATTTAATGGTTGAAGTACCACTTAAACCAGTTTTATCAGAAAAAAGTGAGAGACAGAGTTCATGGACCAGCATTTCGTTTTTTTTAACAAGGCTACTATGAAACCAAAAAGCAAAACAAAAGATGCTTAAAGTACCTTTTCAATCGACTGCTTTGTTTTAATCGACGCTCCCTGTTTTAATCCCTCGCTGTTCTTGAATTGCTGCATTGACGCCACATGCTCATCGCTCCTTGGCATTTAGCCTCTGAAAATGTTTTTCAGCCCGTCCTCGTTGGTGCGAGCAGTGCGAGAACAGCCATTATACAAATGTACTGCATTCCTGTGCAGTGACTGGAGAGACACAGTAAGTGTGTGAATCCTTGGGTGTCATCTGACCCCGGGTTTTGCATGGGTGTCCAGTTTAAAGGACACAGGAAGCCCTGGGTTTATGTCAGGGTTACATTATATCAGCAGATGTGGCTCCATATGATTCGATTATAGGGTGTGTTTTGAACTTTTCCCAAATTAAAGTATCATTTCCAACATTACTGAGAATGTAGAACATTGCTTCGGGGCTCTGTTTGTCCTTGTTTTCAGTGTTTAACGTCAGTGGATTTTCCAGGACCACCCCCAAAGCTGTTAACTGTGGCTAGGGAAGTGGACCCATACTGTGATGGTCCAGGAAAGCCTCTTAAAACTGGTAAACTCTTGCTTTAACACAAGTTGGCCCACAACCCAAAGCCAATCTGTGTGCTCCCATCACTATTAATTCCTTAAAAAACTCATCCTAAGCTTGATTAAACATCAGCAGTTGATGTATTAAAAAGATGGATAACACCTCTGTTTTGAAACATCAGCCTCTCTATGAGCCTAATGACCTCCTGCTGTCCCCTCTCAACCTCCTGCCTTGGTCAGCTGGGCAGACAATTGCACTGCTGGCACATTAACCACTGGAGGAACCAATTCTTTGGGTCAGAAGCTCATGACATGCATGTCTTGCTCTCATGCACAAGTTGTATTTGCACACTGGAAACTCCAGCTGCCCTTTACGGACCAAAATGGTTCAAAGCATTTTAAAAAATGAAGGCAAGTGATTGAATGGATCTTTTTTGAGATGAATTAACACCATGTTCTCAATGTTAATGTAGCAGATATAGGCCACTTAAAATATACTTAAATAAAGCTTGGAAGCCTGGAAACCCCTACACCCAGATGCTGATCGAGGGAGGAGGATAAACCCAAACATGCAAACCAATCATGCCAGGAACCAATGAGAAAGACGCACCTTTCCCTCAGAACAAAAGTCACCCAGTGACCAGATTTCTTGACCAACTTCGGCGTCAGTGCAGGCTAATCATAATCCATTTGCCGATGGCGACGGACTAAACTCAGTAACGATAAGCTGATTCAGCTCAACCATTTACACAGATGAGTTTGTCCAACAGTGAACAGTTTGTAGCTCTTGGATGCCAACTTCCACTTTGTAGGTGCATCTTAAGAGGCCTGCTTCCGTCTCCTGAAAAGCTCTTGTAGATGCACGGTTGTCAGACGGCGGTGACATACAGTATCAGGAGCCATTTTACATTGTGAATGTTTGACAGTAAATGGTGAGATATGAATTCAAATGTATTATGTTAATGTGCATTCAAATGTTTTTCCTCTATTATCTACAAACTGACCATTTTAGTGGGTATAACACTGAATGTTGGACAAAATGTCTCAGTTGTTCCACTAATGCAAAATTATGGATTCAAAAAGAATTAACTTTGCATGTAATTTGGCTCAACTCACATTTTGAAGTGAATTAAGCTGAATTATCTTTTATGTTGAGCAGACGTTTTATACTTTATTTTGCTGTAGAGCTAAATCGATCGTTTAAAGAACTTACAAAGAATACTTTGCATCTGCCAGCAACAAGTTTAATTCAGCATGAATATTAATTAAATAAAGGCTGAATAATTGAAAAAGAAAAATAGGTTAGAGTGAGACTGTCTGGCCCGAGATTAGAATTCATAATACAATTCTTATATAAATAAAGCATGATGAGCATTTTTGAACGCACTGTGTATAATGTGCGAGGCAGACATGGCACAATGGCAGGGGTTTCAGAGTCACCCGCCTGGTGAATGAAAGCCAATGCCTGTGTTGTCTGTTACTCCTCACAGCACCCAGATAGACAGCACCTAACGTAACAGTAACGTAACGTCTGGGTGCTGGGAAGCTTGCTGTGCCTCTTTGGAGACGAGAACTGAGACAAAGCATTACTGAGACGCAGCCAGGAAGAGAGAGATGATTGTGTGCTCTGAGCAGAGCTAAGTGAGGGTGTTTCAGAAGCCAGAGAGCAGTGTCTCACAAAGGTTAAGAGGTAAACTGAGAGAAACCAGGGCTCGTTTGGTATCTGCAGCTCTGCTGTTCGCTGTGTCTTCAAGCAAACGTTCACGTATTGAGTTGAGACATGAATATATGAAATTGGTCAAAGCAATCTCAGGGGTATTTATGTGTAGAGACACTGTGGCAATAGAATTTTCATTCCTTTAAAATGTACCTTTTTAAGTGTTTATTTACTCAAACACAAATATTAGTCATTACATTAATGGAGGACTTTGTGGTTTCAAGGCAACTTTCCAGCAAAGTTCTTCTCATGGGATTATTTTATTTCTCCCGGTTATCATCCAGCATCCAAATCAGTGTGTGTACGTGTCAGAATGTGTTATACGTTTGTTAAAGTCAACATTATTTGAAAGCATAATTGCTGTTAAGTAGTTTTAGCTGAACACTACTTCAAATGTGTCCTGAACACTACTTCAAATGTCCCATTAAATATAAAAAAAAGAATTAATTCAGAACATGAATCAGAATCATGATCTAAATTGTGCAAAAATGTTGATATTGAGTTTCTTGCTGTCAGGCAAAAACCTTGTATCTCCAAAATGGTAACTTAATTACAAATCATTTGGGGGCATTTTTATTGATCCACTCATTATGGAATTTTGTCACAATGTAAAGAACAGCTGCCAGATTCACATTATGTTAAAATCAACACGGGGTCCTCAAACATCTGTAAGACTGCAATTTCAGTTTCATTTTTATGACATAATAACACATTTCACTGTTATTCTAAAGACAATGTTTGGTTCTTTCCACGCATAATAACCATTTACCTGAACAGGCTACAGAGGATGTTGGAATGTATAAATGGAATCTGTAGAAAGGCCGTATTTTAGGTTATTCGACCTATTTATATAATTCCATTGACTTAAACGCAGGAGATCATTTTTCATGTTCTGCTTGTTTGTTTGTACAGATAATCCTATATTACTATGTTATAAATATTTCTATATTCACACACAATATCTAAGCATTCGAATGGGTTTAATCATTCTGTTGACATGCAGCCTTGCACTGTGTCTAACCCTCTGACTGTGTCATGGCAGGGTCAAAAGTTCACCGTGTTTTGGCTCATACTGTGAGCGATGCGCTGTGGATCTAAGATCAGCTCCTCCTGTTTCAATCCTCCTTTACAAATTCCCTTGTCAGCACCAGGAACTGCTTTCAGATCAGTGCGAAGGGTTAGTGTGTGTGCGTGCAGCTCGTCGTGTCACTGGCTGGGCAAAGCGTAATACAATTACCTGATTGGATCAGGCAGAAGAGAAACCTGCTAGATCTGGAGGATGCGCTCACCAGCAGAATGTGCTCTACATCTGACTGCACTGAGAGGAAGCCCAGGAGTGCAGTGTGTGCACGGCGCCCTGTCAGTGTGAGAGAATTGTATTTATTCATTTTACACGAATAAAGTAATGGGATAAAAATACAGCGTTAGAAACAAAACATGAAAGGATGTGCCAGCATTGACTTTGTGCATCTTAAGAGGGTTGTTTAAAGTTCTGCAGATGCAAGGTTGTCACACGGCGGTGAGATACCATGTATGGAACCATATGAAACTGCGTTTTAAATTCTGTGGACGTTTTATGATAAATGGTGACACATAAACCAACCAAAGATACCTGAAATGAAATGTATTATGTTAATGTAGGTTAAAGTTAAGGATGTTCTACGTTACGGTTAACGGAGTCTGGGGGACCAGTGGCGGGGCTGTGGGACAGAAGTGAGGGGGTCATCCTCTCGGTCCTGGCCCAGGCACTGTAAGCCTAATGCCTTATCTAAACAACAACACCTAAGGCTCCAGGGTTGAGCCCTCTTGCTAGGGGTGGGACCAGAGTACTAATAATAGTCCAAGTGCTTTTGTACTTAGACGGATTACGGAGCCATATCTACCAGCGATTCGATAAGACATAGTTGACCCTTGGCTGCCTTTTCCATGCATTACAGCAATGCCAAGGGCCAGGGTCATGGATCCAGCCAAGGTGAGGGCAAGAGGGTGAGCAGGCAAGCAGGTAAAATGAACACAAGGAAGGGAAGAAAACATCTGGGAGGGTTTGTTGGGCAACAACTGTCAACTGATGGGATTGACTGAGAGGAACATATAATAGAGGATGGCTCTGGAGTAGGGTCAGGCGCTGCACATAGGACACGACCACACACCTAAACACGTGCCAGGTCGAGTCCTTTTCCACCAATCAATTGTGTTTAATTGACTGCCAATAAGCTCCCTTAACTGTTGGTCGAATTCTAGAATTTGAAGTGATTTTCTATTCAGAGGCCACGTTACGTGGTGAGCGAGAAAGTTCCACTTGTGAGCTCTCCTGGGTTCTGAAAAAGGTCACTCAGCTTGCAGTCCTTCTTTTGATGCTGAGTTTAAGAGCACTTCCTTGACATTGGCAGTTACACACTAAGCTGCTGCAGTTCACGCGGCCTGACTTGGTGAAAGATGTTATGTTACCGTGGCCTCGTCATAAAATGTGGAGCAGCGTAAGAGATTATGTAGGCTGATTGAAACGTTAACGCACCACATGACCACGTTCGTGCTCGAGTGCACTCCGCGCTGCGGCAGCATTCACTGCAGGTCGTTTCGTATGCATACATTGCGTGCCATAAAAGCTGGAAGGCATTTACCTCGAATGTTTACACGGATGCTGGATCACAAACAGTCAAACAGCACGAGGGCAACTGCACTTAAAAAAAATTCAAAAACCTGTCCATGCCATCCCATTTAATTGACCAATTTGTGCAGCTGATTGGCCACCGTGTCATCGCACCTGAGTCCTTGACAAACGCGAGGTGGAAAATCTGAAGTAGGCCGTCCTTGAGGAACATGAATCGAGTCCAGCCCTGACCTCCAGGCCTCCAGTCTCCACCGAGTGGTCGAGGTCACGAAGCAGTCATTTAATAACCAGAATGCGCGATTGTGTTCCGCACAGCCGCCTATTATCACATGTATAGGATAAACGAGGTGTGTTAGTGTGTTAGCCTCGGCACGAGGTCATTAAAAGGTCAGGAGCAGGTTTCCCTTTCGCTGTGGATTTCCGTCTGCTGGGTCACTCTAAAAGATTAAAGTTCCGCTGTTATTAGTAACCCACTTCACCTCTCCGGCAGTTTCCAACTCCGACGCCGTTGTATGTTACTGATAGTAAAGTGATGCAAAATTCAGTGCAGATGCGCTGAAGGTGACGCAGAAGAACAGGCATCTTTGTTTTTGTACACGACTGCAGAACATGCATATGCAGAACATGAGCTGTAAAACCATACTCAGCTGTTAGAACCTATTCTACTGTGTTTCAAATCATTGTGTTTGTACGGATTTGCCTCATTTCACCTAAAGCCGTGCGTATGGGTTCAGAAGGTGGGATAAAGTACTGTGTACCGGTTCCTTTAAATTACATAGCAGTGGAACGCCCGTGACTTTGTTTTTTAGGGTCCTTTTCAATGATAAAAATCCTCTAGTACATGGTTCTTTCGGGGCCACTATGCTTGAAACCCTATTGTAGATGGTGAATGTGAATGTCAACGTGTCCCAATGACGCATTCCTAAAAATAAGGGTTCTAAAATGGTTCTTGGCTTAAACACAGGCATCTAGTACAGCATGTAAAACTCATTCTCAGCTGTCAGAACCCAGTTCTTTACATTTGATTGCGTTTCATTCAAATGTTTATGTTTCTTTCGATATTTATAACAAATATTTATGATATTCATCAATATTGATGCTCTTTATATTACTGAAAATACCTTTCTGGGTACATATAGAACCCTTTTTAAAAGACTTCCTGAAAAAATGAAAGAATGGGTACCTCAAGAACCATCTATAAGTGATTTTTGTATCATAGGAACCCAAAAAAGAACAATCTACTAAGGGTTTTTCATGAAAGATAGAGACCCGAAACCTGAACCAATTAGAAGAGGAGGTTTATCATAGAAAAACAGGTTTCTTTTAATCACAGAAAAGAACCCTATAGAACCAAGACATTTGCAATCACAGAAAGGGACCCTAAAGAAGCATGTATAAGAGGGTTTTTTTTAATCATAGAAAAGGAGCCTAAAGAACTACTTGCAAAAGGTTTTTCATGAACATTTTTGTATTAACTGCACCTGAGGTCAACCCTTACCCTAACAATGTCCTCAGTGTAGAACCTCAGATTCCTACATTTCCATCTGTTAGTCCTTTTTAATGGAAAGCGGCAACCTTTGGCACCATGTTTTATGGGTTCATGTTCATTGTAAACTGGTTTGTGAGCCAAACAGTGCCAGCAGTGGACGGGAGGTGGTTGTGTATCGTTAGTAGATATAAACCAGTGCGTGAACATTCTCAGATCGTCCAAGTACGTCAGTGATGGTACTGAGTGCCTCCTTCTGAATAGAACACCAGAAAGCTGAATGCATAGGTTGCATTAAACACACACTGCGTTATTGTGTAGCTACACTATAAATACCAACCGATAAATACTGTATAGTATGAAGAATGTGAGTGGTTGGAAAAGCTCATGAAGTGTATACTACAGCAGAGGGGAGAGGAGTGGAGTGTCGCTCTAAAGAGAGAGAGAAAAAGAGAGCAAATCCAGGTCATGCAGATCTCTCTGCGTAATCTCTGCCCCAGCGCTGAACCCTGGATCCCATTAAAGCGGATTTCATTCCAATAGTGTAGATGTACGATGTAGGAGATTTGCTTTCTTCTCTCCTCTCCTTCCCTTTTTCATCCTTGTTTTGTTCTATGCCACGGGCTTTTCTTCTCGTGCCTGCCTCTGGGGTGTGCAATGTGGGCTATGCTCCTCCCATCCTGACGGATCAGAATGACACTCTCGGAGTTGGAGGCCGTTGGATGAGGTGTTTTTGTGTTTACCCCGCGCTGCACATGGAGCGGGAGTCCAGCCTCTTCCTCTTCCATGCTGTGGAAGAATTTTTGATTCTGTAGAAAAAAAAATCCGAATATATATATAAAAGAATTACACTTTCACACGTCTGTTACACAGCTCTATTTTTTTTTCTAGGACGCTTTGACTTTTCCCACAAATTCCAAGTAAATAAATGAATAAATAAATAAAATACTAGAACCTCTGTTTAAGGGGCAGCTGTGGACTGGTGGTTTGAGGAACCAGCCTTGAGACGGGAAGGTTGCTGGTTCAAATCCCTGAACTGGCAGGACGTGACTGAAGTGCCCTTGAGCAAGACGCTTAACTGCCCAGGGTGCCGTGGCTAGGGTTCCCCACTGCTCCGGGCGCCTTGGCTAGGGTTCCCCACTGCTCCGGGCACGTGTGCTCACTGCCCACTATGTGTGTCTGTTAAATGAGGAGGACCACATATGTCCTAGAACTTCTCCTGTGTGCAGGACAGTGGAGAAGCTGATTTAAGGAAAAAAAATCTGGAGTGTTCTCTTCATTTTTCCAGAGCTGCTTGGTTCTTCATGGAACCAAAAGTAGATATTTTTTGCCATCACTCAAAGAACCACCTGAAGCTCCTTTATTCCACAGCCGGGCCGTAGCGACGTGGGTTGCTGGATTGTAGAAGCACTGAAAAAGGTCATCTCATATCATCAGAAAGAGGGGAAGAGGAACTGAACTTGATAAAGAGAGGGGTTGGAGGGGTACGGTCAATATGAGAAGCGTCCAGCGTGGATCAGACATCAGAACAGGGTACAGGGGTGGACAGGGCAGTGTTTCCACTGCTCTGACAAAAAATCCAACTAAACCTACCAAACCAAGTCGAAATGTGCAGAACAAAGGAACGGAACCCGTGGTTCTCTGGTTCGTTCCCCCCTCCTCGCACTTCCTCTCGATACTGGATATGTGTGTTTATATGAAGACTGGCATCAGCACGCTCAGAGGGATCACTAACAATCTCATTATCCACACACTAATGGCCGAGCTGGAGCCATGATCTCAATGCTCTGCCTGCACATCCGCTTCTTCCTTAATGCGGATTGTCTCTGCACTGTCTGATCGGCCTCTTACGGAGCACACGCTCCCTCTGGCTCCCCCAACTTACTGCTCCTCCCATTACAGAGCAGATGCAGGCAGCATTATTCGTTATGTGTGGAACTTATGTAACCTGAACGGTAGGTCTGGTCCTCTGTTTGCCCGACTTTGTAGAGAAACCAAGAGAAACCAGGAACATACGGACACAGTTCATTGGGTTTTGACACTTTATTAGGTTTGATTTTGACCTCATGTGAATCGGGCAGAAATTTTGTCAAAATTCGTGATGAATTTTTGGAAATTCTCAAAAATGACTCGGAGTCAAACCGTTTTCCATTGACTTCCATTGAACGTCCAGTAGTTTTTCCACACCCCCTTGTAAAGGAGCTGCAAGGTTTTGCGAGACTGATGATGGCAGATAAATTCAGATTTCAAAAATTCAGTATTTAAATATGTTGTCTGGGCAGCAGGCCTTCATTTCGTCAACGGAGCACTAATTTTATAAGGCCTATGAATGACATTATTACGCCGATAAACACGCTTGCACATGTCAGTGTGCTATTTTAAGATTTGATAGCATCCGTTCTCCTGTTGCATAGTAAAAATGGACTGCCACTCCAGTCGTAAAGACCTGCACTTGCCCAGAGAAGTGTTTTCTTAGGTACCTTGCCCAGAACTCTATTTATAATACATATGGGACACATGCTGACATGGTATAAAAACAAATATGTGTGTATGTGTGTCACCATCACCCTTGCCATGAGTTAATGTCTGTCTGTCGCCTCACGCGCACGCATGACGGACCCCAGGGTCACATGACTCTACGTTTTGGCTCATGCGAGGGTGCTCATATTGTTTACGTTAGGGACTTGTATGTGCTCTCTAGGGTGAAATGCCCTGCTGTGTCGGCTGCTCTCCAGGCTATTAGGGAGAAGCCGTCGTTCAGAAAGGAAATGCACAGAACGTGCATGATTCAGTCGTTTTCATGCCTCAGTTCACTACCCCTGTTTCACCGCTCTCCGGTGGCTTTTTCAACGAATGCCTTCCAATAATGGAGGCCGATGCATTTAGTGTTGCATGACACATGCAGAGAGTATGTGCCAGAATAAAAAATATATCGTGAAATGGCCACTGGCTCTGTTTCTGCGTGTCCTGCTGGGCTGTGCTGCAGTA
>CM067524.1:2068455-2093455 GCA_034509495.1 Acestrorhynchus altus
TTATTTGGAATCTCTCTAAAAGAAGGAGCTTCATTTGAAGAGTTATGATGCTCTATATGGCTTTGGTGTCTTTTTCTCATCACAGTCTGAACTTGCAGTGTTGCATCAATACTGTAGTGGAGAGGGCAGTAGCACAGTCTTTAACACTGCTTTTATATAGAAATTTGAATCGTCTGATTAAAAATAGCATTTTGTAAAATATTTGCATGTTCTAAAACTTTTGACCAGTAGTGTGTTTGTTGGTATTTGTGCTTTACATTGATTGTTGATTGTAATTAAACTCGTCACACCTCGATTCAGTTCAATCTAAATGTGAGATTCAGGTCAGTCAGTCCATTTTGTTCTATGTTAATGGACGTTTCACTATTTGTTAGGGACAATTACACTTTTATTTTTTGGGACACATTGTCTGTTGTTCTTTCAGCCCGTTCAGTGTCTTCTCCCTCTTACCCACAGGTTAAAGTGTGGTTCCAGAACCGGCGCACCAAGCAGAAGAAGGACCAGACGAAGGACTCAGATAAGCGCTCGTCTTCTGCCTCCGAGTCTTTGGCCACTTGTAACATTCTGCGGTTGCTGGAACAAGGACGTCTACTGTCCGTCCCGGCCCCTCCACCCAACCCCCTTCTTGCACCTCCTCACCCTGGTAACGGCTCTCTGCTGGGCAGCCCCTCAGTGGCCTCCTCGTCGCCCGGCCTCAGCAGCACTAGCAGTCCTCCGGGGGCGATGACCGGTGCGGGTGGAGGTGGGGCCTTCGGCCTGTCTCTGTCTTCTCTCGGGGGCACTCCTCCCTCGCCTCGCCTGGGGGTTCCTCCACCCTCGCTGTTCTCCGTGCCCCTCCTTAGTGGAGCTCATCACGAACTGACCTCCAGCTACGGCTGTGGCTCGTCCGCTTTCGAACCCTACATGCGGATAGAGAGGAAAGATGGGGACCTGGGGGGGAAGAAAACGGTTTCCTAAAGCAGGAGTTCTCAACTCCACATCTGGGGACCCACTGCACCTACACTGCTTTGCGTTTCCCCCAAACCTTCACACCTACAACCCCTCAACATAGAGGTGCCAAAAGAGGTTCTTGGAGTGATGCCTTGGAAGAGCCACCTTTGGTTTGCTTGTTTAAACAACCGTGTTGGTGAATGATGATGTTGGAGGCTGCAAACGTTTGGAAAGATTTTAGACCTTCACATAATGCAGGTTGCTTTCCAATTAAGGGGATTTTCTTGGAAGTCTTTGTGTAAGCCAACAGCCATGAACCAACCAGCAACCTTTATCTCCATTCCTGAGGTCAAGCTGAGTTCAGTGGGACACACCACACACTGCAAAATTCTCAAATGAATGTTAAAACGGTTGACACCAATTTGAATGCAGATAATATGATTTATCACATTATTTATTATATTTCTAAATTGGAGAAGATTCCAAAAATCGTAGAAGAGTCACATTTGGACCCCCATTGTACACTGTTTTAAACAAGCATACCTAAAGCAGTCCTATAGAATGTTGCCATTAAAGACAGAATTTGGTCCCTTATGAACAATCGATGCGTATTAAACAGTATTTGTGTACATTCAACCATTTAAGGAGACAGGAATGTATCCTCGTTATACAGGTAATGGCCACAATCAGACCAGCAGCTCACAAAAAAGGCTGAACCTTCCTCAACGAGTGTGATCCAGTGGGGTTGTTGGAGGGACAGTTGAAACTGTGCAGAGCAGTGGGTTTCCGAGACAGGAGTTGAGAACCAATGTTCAAAAGAGTTGCTCAGTTTACGGATTGGACTCCTCAGTGGTACCTGTCCTCCTTCACTTATCCTGGTGGGGACGACCTGCCCTACTGCTCAGCTCAGGAGGGGGTTACAGAGGAAAGAGGTTCTCTCAGACTTATAATGAACAGAAACTGAAGGAGAGAGAGAGAGAGAGAGAGCGTTTGCTTTCTATTTGGGATCCCTTGCCTCTGTCTTCAAGCTGTGCCGGTGCTTTCCACCACGTTAAGATGACAGGAAAAGGCCTGCCGCCTCTCTCGCAGGGTGCGGGTGCATTAAAGAGGTGCGTACGTGTGTGAAAACACAGGAGGACACCCCTGTAATTAACTGCAACAGCATCCAGTACTTAAGCGTTTTTGAATCTCTTCCATTTTTGAATTTCTTGTGTGTGGGTGTGTGTGTGTGGGTGTGTGTGTGTGTGTGTGTGTGTGTCGCAAAACAGCCTCAGGCTTAGTCTATGTGAGTAAAGGATAAAAAAAAAAAAACAACATGTTCAACATTGTTACTGTAATTGTGAAAGGCCAAAACCGCTATACGGCAGATGTTGTATCCAAATGGGTGTTAAAAAAAAAAAAAAGAAAAAAGAAAAAAAGAAAAAAGAAAAAAGAGGATTGAATGATTCATGTCAATATGTTCGATGAACCTTGTGGTACATGTTTTTATGCTGCTCTTAACTAGAATTGTCATTATGGGGGAGTTTTCTCGTCGATTCGTATAGTTTGTGCTATGTGTGTGTGTGTGCGTGTGTGTGTGTGAGTGTGAGAGAGTGAGAGAAAGAGAGAGAGAGAGAGATTTTTTGGTTGCTTCGCTTAAATATTGTGCACACATACGCAATAACAAGGCAACTGCAAGTCAAACTACCTATTCAGTTCATTTACAGCTCCATATTCCTCCAACAACATTTAAAAAAACACATCGAGAAAGTGAGACACAAGGACCTCCCATAAGCTCTCACAGGCTTCCATACGCTCTTCGATAGAAAGGCGCTTCAAATAGTTCTGAGTGATGCCACAGAAGAGTGTGTGGGTGTTTAAAAATCCTTCACGCCGTTTAAAGGTTCCTTACCAGGTGGTTCCTTCACTCTCACAGATCTCAGCCCAACTGGCTTCGCTCAAAGCCTGCAGTCTTTCATGGGCCTCCGACAAGAAGCTGTAAAATACTGCTGAGGTTAAAGGCAGTTTTCTTGGACAGCTGCGGTTATTTTCACGTGAAGCTCGGACGTGACGAAGAACAGAAAGCGTGCTCTCACAGGTCGCCGCTGCAACGATTTCTGTTACTCTCTGTTTGAATGTTGTAAGCGGTGATACACTGTCCGCTTTCGTCTGTCAGGTGCAGGGGACCAGCCGAAACTGGGGGAGGGTAGAAAACGGGCAATGAAACAGGTAAACCATGACTTCAGTGAATGTTTAAGTTGCACACGCAAATTCAGAGATTCACGCGGAGGCTCGTTCGTAGCTACACCAATAACAAAAAGTTCGTAAGTAGTGGAGCCGCGCATTGGCGAGAACCTGGCAGGGCCATATGCAGCATGATACAGGACTCAACTCTAATGTTGTAATGCCTTCAGAACCTAGAGGTTCCACGTATCTTTCCAAAATCCACGCGATATTTTCAGAATTGATGCAGTAAAACCTCAATACGTTGATATATCAGCCTTTTCTTACGCGTCTAGTAAGTCGTCCTGTATGCTTTATTCTAACTTCTCAGCAAAGACATTTTCACCCATTGTCCTCAAACGTCTTCAGGATGACCCGGGACATCTGCCCTGTGGTCTCCTGCAGCGCTCACCTGTTTAGTGAAGGTAATGAAGAAAGTGAGCGGAGGACATGGCAGTGCTTTTGGTTTAATGAGCTGTTGAGCCCATGTGTGGATGTTCTCTTTCTGTCTGACGGTGTCTTCACTTCCCATTGAATCAGTCTGGCTGAAGGCTGGGTGATTAGGCTCATTAGCCCCTGGTGTGTTTGCTGCCCGGGCTACCCATCCTGCATCGCTACGTTCTTTTGCATTTTCTCCACTGCATAATGTGGAGCTGCTTCCTTAATTAAAGTTTCCTAAGAATGTCTTCTTCTAGAGCCTGAAAACACTTGATTGAGTTGGAAACAGTGTGGATATAACACATTTTGTTGCTGTTACGCAAAAACGTATCTCCATTTTTGCCACTTTTCAGTTTTTGGTGTAATTTTAGTTGCTTTTATATTATATTATATCAAACTTCGTGATGAATGGACCAATAGAAATGCTCCAAAACGAGCTGGAATGAAATGTTTTATACCGAGTTCAAAAGGGTTTTAGTTTCCCTTGTAAAGTTGCCGTTTTGGAGATGCAAGATTTTTGCATGGCAAGCATTGTTTTTTTTGATCATGGTGCAGCTCCAGACTGAACATCCGCAGTGACTGGACGTAGAGTGACGTAAACCTCAGGATGAGTCGACTGGAAAGCCGTTTGGTGTCCGTTTAGAGCTTGTAAGGTGGGCGACGTGGCCACACAAAGCCCCCTGTTCTTATTCATTAAGCACTTTATTTGCATTTAGGAACTTCCCAAAAGTTCTTCCTTCTCCCTGTGATGGACGTTGCTTGCTGTTGGAAACAGGAACATCTCTGAGTTTTAGAAACAGGCAGAGATAGAGCGAGTGTGCAGCTGGAATAAGTCCATCGCTCCGTTCCTAATCAAAGGCCGCCACAGAAAAGCTCATGGTCGCAGTGTTTCCTTTTTGTTGCTCTTAACTTAACGTCTGCTTTGAATTCGGTGCGGTTTGACCTCGGTCTCAGTCAAGCACTGAGAAATTTGTGAAGCTCATTAATTCTACTCATAACTCATCTGGCCAAAATGGGAAGGCCGTACTGGACTCACCTTTTGAAAGGTATAAAAGTCGCTGGGATGAAAATCTCTGGAAAAGCAGTTAAATGTACACAGCGTTCCCTCCCATTGGCTTATTTGACCTCTTGCACTCTTTGTCATTGTTATCCGGTGTGAACCGTATTACATGTTCCGTTCTCAAGCAAAGCTCAGTTGCGTCCTCTCGTACACTCGTCACTTTCCATACGCGGTGTTTATAATTCAGTCTTTTCCGTGAAATATTTACGGCAGCGCTGAAAACGACGAGCACCAAACCGATCCGTTCTCTGCTTTTCGCATTTACGGCGTCACGCGGTTCAACGTATTAGAGCTTCTCGCTTCATTCCCTGCTTTCCAGGTCGTTTGGGGGCTGTTTTTCAGGTTTCCCTGAAGGCACCGTCCGCAAAACCGATGCCGTTTCACGTGCGACCCGCGACGAAACTGCTCAGAGTGGATTAGAACCTACGTTCACCCAAACAAGTGTAAATCGCTGGACACACAAACTCCAAATCAAGTGTAATTAAAGCAGCACATTAATCGTATTGTAACCAGTTGCCGGCAGTTGTGTAACCGTGTGTTTGTTTGTGTGAAGGAGAGAATGAGTTCGAACGAGAGAACATTACGCTGGATCACAATGTAACCAGCCAATCTGAGAAAGCAGCACAAAAGCGAGCAAAGTGTTTGAATTCCTGTGAGGTAGGGGGCCCGTGACACAATCCGAGAAGCAGAATACGCTGATTCCGAAGGCCCCCCACCCCAAAATGAACCCCCCAACACACCTAAACTCTATACAGAGCTATTTCCACGAAATCAGAAAGAATACACTGTGAAACATTACACTGTAGCCGGCAGACACTCTTAAAGCCAAACGTGCTGTGAATAGGTGTCCGAGAGAGGCCTTAGATTCAGCAGTTTTGGTTCCCTGAAGAGCTGTGCTTGTGAAGAACCTCTAAACCTGGTTCTTTTATGGCATCACTCAAGAAAACAACCCTATATAGCATCTTTATTTTGAAGAGAACACAGGTGAAGGACAGGTCTATATATGAAGTTCTACACTGGTGCGATTGTAACGTGAGCTTTTCTGTTGATGTTCAATGAGATTTTGTGACTTTTTGTTTTGGTTTTTGTCTTTGTTTTTGTTTTCACACAAAGACATAACTTACATGTAAGTAAGCCATAAAGGTTTTTTTTTTTTTGGCAGTAAATCTCGTGTAACCATGTCAAGACATAACCGGCACCAGCTTTTCACAAATGAAGAAGAAGAGAAAAAAAAAAAAAAGGTAACATGAACTGTATGTAAATATACTGTATGAGTCTTTGCACAGTACTTTCATGTTGGTATCGTGTGATCTTACTGACTTACTGGACGAGGAACGAAGGAAGGAATGAAAAGAAAAAAAAAAAAAACAAGAAAAAAACTTTATAAATGCTTTACGATTCTTTGTCTTATTAACAATTTGCACTTATTTAAAAGAAAGACGTTTCTTTGTGTTTTCTGGTGAAAGAGCTGTTTTGATGCTCAGGCTGCGGAAGCCAAGATATTGTAAAATATGTATATGTATTTTTATTCATATGCATATAAATATATGTCTATGTAATTTGCCTCCTTTCTTGTCCTGTTTTTTTGACTATGGCCTAATGTGTCCTGCTGTCCTTTCTTCATCTCTCTCACTCTCTCTCTCTCTCTCTCTCTCTCTCTCTCTCTCTCATAAGACAGGTCTCATCAACTTCAGAAACTATTAGACCTTGTCATACATCATCTATCTATCTATCTATCTATCTATCTATCTATCTATCTATCTATCTATCTATCTATCTACTCTTGCATACTTTCAAAGATGTCTAATAAGATGTGGTTACTAAAAGTAATCAATGATAAATTGGAAGTAATATATATATATATATATATATAGTTGAGGAACCTGTCCTCAATGTCCTCAATCTGTCCACAGTTTTTTTGCTGACTGTCATCAATAGTAAAAAGTTGTCTTCATTACAAGCACACATCACACGAGGTATTGCCTTATTTGCTGCTGTGCTGGGATCAAAACTTGTGGGAAAAGTATTCATTCCTACATTCCCATTACTGCCCAGTCTCCCTTTGCCTTACCAATCATCTGTGCGTTTATGTTCTCAGCCGTCCTCTCCTGAAATCTGTGAAAACACCAAATCCTTTTACGTCTCTCAAAAGAAAGTGGCTTGGGGTTATTTTGCAGGAAAGGCTGCACAAACGGCCACAATATGTTTAACCACATGGTTTGGTGCCCTCTTTCCTCTTGGAGCTGCACTCTCTTTCTGAAGCTTGCTGGGACAATCAACTCCAGGGTGCCAATTAAAATGATTGGCGTCTTTTCTTGGAGGGAGTGGACGGCTGGGGAGAGGGAGCGCTAAATGGGTGGCCTGTTGGTTTGTGTGTGGGGCGGCTGAGGACAGGGGTGCAGGACTCAAGTAATGGCGACAGCTGGACAACAACCAGGGCAACACCGCTGAAGTGTGTTGGGAGCAGAACACAGACTGGACAACGTGCACGGGGGGGGACATGTTGGAGTTATTTAAAATGTAATGTGAGCTCACAAAACGAAACTACTCGGATAAGAAGCCACGTCTTACATAAACAGTCATGTAGGGCGTAGTTATGCAAACAGCTTTCAGTCTTTTTAATCAGGCATTTTTTTTTTTACCTGGAAATGCAAACGTGGTCAGTTTTAACGTTGGGAGAAAACACAATCGCACTTTTCACGTTTAAAGCCTGATTTTTCCCGAACAAAGGCAGCCCTTCGTTAAGAAAGGAGTGAAAAGTAAAAATCACTATTAAGTAACTCTATTAAAGCAGCTCCATTTGATGAGGCTACAACTGCAGCGTGCTTCATATTCTCTTTCCACTTGTTTGGGGTGAAGTAATCTGTGTAAGGCCTGTTGTGCTGCTGCTGGCCCCTACGCCTTTTGCCACGCATCACTGTACTGCAGCCACCCTCCCTCCCTCCCTCCCTCCCTCCCTTGCGCTTTCTCGCTCTCTGCCTCTCTTTTCTTCATCCATTCGCTCTCTCTGGCTGGACCCTGTTCAGTGACCCTGCAGGAGGCCTCTTCACTAATTAGGGTTGCTAATTGGGGGGGTTACGGGGCCGGGTCCCCCTGCAACACCTGCACGAGTCATGTGACCCACTGTGAGGTGCGCAGGGCCATGGGTCATCCAGCGGGGGGGCGTGGGGGGAGGGAGGTAGGGGTCTGAATCAGCTGGGTGTGTACAGGATTAGCGAGGGACGGGACAAGGAGGAAAGCACGGAGGGTTGGGCAAGTGAGAGGTGGGCTGGGTTCAAATTTGGCCCCCTCAGGGGTTAATTGCAGCCTGACCCCTGCGGCTGATCGGCTCAGCAGAGCCCCCTAGCCTGGGCCTGCTCTTCTCAGCTGGGGCGCGATGAAGTCGGCTTGTTTTGACATGCTTCACACAAGCGGCTGACTTCGGCATTAAGGAACCTCACGGCATTCCTGAGACAGGAGAGGACGGGCCTTGTGGCACACCAGGAGGAAGGAGGGAAGAAAGGAGCAACCAGGAAAGTGGGGTGAAGAGCTTCATGTTATTAGTGTAGCAGTAAGATGCAAGCACGCTATAACAACGTTCCTGAATGGTGTTCTATTCAAAATGTGGTTCCAGGTAACACTCGGAACTAATGTAGAACCTATGCACGCTCTATACACACTACAATTGTTGGTAAAACGTCCCGTGAATCCAGTTTCCATAACGAACGCAATTATAATGCACCGTATGTCATATATAACACCGTATAATGACTATAAATCTGTATAATTACCTTAAAGACAGGTTTCACAATCCATTATAATATCGGTTCATAAGAACGTTGTACTAATGTTGTAATGCTTCATGTATTACCAGTTATAATGCAAATGATAATGTTCATAACTGCCGTCCAGACGTCCTGCACCCGTGCTTTCTACCAGGCCAGTGCTGCCATTGAACAACCATCAGACGTTCTTTGTAGTTTGATTTCCAGGCTGACAGGAGACCCAATCTTGGATGTTTGCCAAGCCCTCTCTCAATTTTTGGGGGTGGGCTCACAAAATTCTCCAAGCAGCCATATCACCTCCTATGATGACCTCGCATAATGCGTTACTGTGTTTTATAAACACTTACTTTGAGAAATCAATACTGCTTGTAATAATACATTGTAATTACATTGTACTTACAAAGTTATAGTGCTTTACAAACTCAATACGTACAAGAGGCCTCCTCCTCCTCACACCAGCTGCCTGATACTGGGTTTGGACTAACTGGACCTTCCATCACCATCTCTGTTCAAATTTACACGGATTATGACCACGCAAACACACCATAACCATCACACCACTGTCACTACTTCAGTACACCCGAGCGTAACAGCAGACACGATGGTTCAGTGTCTCCTCGTCAATAATGTATGAGTGGTTTGACCAGAGGAGGATGGTTTCCTCCTCCAGCTCTGGGAGAGCTGATCTTTGGTTTGCTCACCGAGGGGATTATATTTCTTTGTTTCATGTGTTGATCTTTTTGAATTTCTATAGAACTTTTCAATATATTACCAAAAAGGTTCTATGTCACATTAACGGAACTGTTCTGAACACTTTTCCTTCAGAACCAATCAACAGGTTCTCCAACACTGAGAAGATTCACCGAACCAGATAAAAAACATTTAACCCTTTAAGCCTAAAACCTTGTATGTCAAACCCAACTTCAGTTCAGTGCCTGTAAATGACATATAAGTGGCTTAAACTGTATATTTCATATCAGTAAGTGAATAATTTATAGCAGTTACTGAATAATTGATATATTTCACTGTTTTTATTTGTTCATATTATAATTAAAAAGTTCAAATGTTTCAGTGCTTAAACTGTCTGACTAGTAATGTATCCAAACTAGAACCTATTGGTTCTAATATTTGGTGATTTTACATCATGAATGAAATTATGAATTCACATGCAAAACACTGAATGGAGTTTCCATCCGTTCGTTCCTCTTTAGAAGCTCCAGACAAAAGACAAAAGCAGTGTGTGTTACGACTGGCCGGCTTGTGTGTGTTTGGCCGATCAGCTCTCCGAGCACCTCATAGTGGTTTGTGATATACGTACCACCTGTAGCACCACCTTCTCCACAGTACACCAGGGCTCAATTCTCCAGCCTGAAAAGTCCACCACATTACACCCGTCAGGGAACTTGGGCAAGACTCCCAACTCATCATGAACCTGTGTAACGTGGTTCATATATACGATGTTCTAGATAACAGTGTCAGGCAGGTCTAAATGTGCAAGAATTCTGTTAAAACGTTAGTTTGTGTTTCATGCCTTTGTTGTTTTGATCAGTAGGACTTACAGCTCATGCAAATGAAAAATCCAGAACCTCAGATTATTTTGAGTAATTAAAATTGAGTTTGAATAAATTACTAATAGGTTTAATTACAACATCGACATAAAACAAAACAAAATACACAGTAGAACTGAGAACCTGAGAGTTCCAAAAACAAACTAATAGTGCACAATATACGATATACACTTTTAGACTATATCACACCATTATTGTGAAAATGCACAGTATCTATTAAAGCCATAATCACAGACACTGTATATAAAAGGGACATATATAACATATAATATGATTCATATGTTAAACTAAAGTATAATGTTATTAATATGTTATATTATAGTATGAAAGGATGTAATCAGTGACCTAAAATATAGGAAACACGCGTAAGAAGGACATTTTCTGACGATTCTTCACAATTTCTATGCATTTAATAAATCAAATCAAATCAAATGAAGTTTATTGTCACATCACGTCACACAGATGTATAACAGGAGAGTGATAAACCAAGCACACGTCCCTCACAGCAGTAAAACCAGACGGTGAAACCACACAGGAGAAAAATATACGTATATATAATATAAATAAGGTATAGACACATTCACTCACACTATACGTTCATCATTTCACTGATACAGATGATCTGATTTGAGTTGCCCGGACTTTTGCACTGCAGGGGAACATCTCAATCCACGCTCCCATGTTCTGAGCTTCTCCTTGAACAGGCCGTAATGAGGCGGGGGAAGGGTAAAGCCAGGCAGCTTTGGGAAGCCCCTGTTCTCTCTTTCACTTTCCTGGAGTTTACACAGCAGAACGAGGTGACGTGTTTGGTTAGTTTAAGGGGAACGCTACAGACAAAGCCCAGCTCTATGCTTCCTTTCAGCTCTCTGCACCCTCTCGGCCCCTTGGTCCCCTGATACGCTTTCAGAAAAGAGAAACAAGGAAGTGTGAGATGAGAACGAGAAAGAAATAGTTCTATAGAGAGGAAACACGGCAGCGCTGAAAACAAGGCTGTGGTGGGAATCAAAGACGGAAATGGAACAATGGGGAATTCTTCAATCCTTCAGAGCCTTCAATGCGCTTCCGCCGTCCTTCGCTGCACACGTTCCTCAAAAGTGAAACCAAAGTGTGGAATTCGTTTAGTTCAAGCACTTTATGTATCAATAACATTCAATTGCTCATCTCAGTCCAAGATGTTTCCTCATCTTCTGGAATATCCAAAGATGACCGCATTCATCTGTACCAGCAAAGAAAGCCAACAGCGTTTTGTTCCATATCGTATCGATATGGGCTTTATTTTAGTTCCAAATATGACTATTGTGCCAAGATGGACTGATATAGATAGACTGCAGACTGAACAAGTGGAGAACAAGTGGACCCTAAATGTCACAAATTTAGAAGATATGAATGTAATTAGCGAATAAATATTACCGTATTTTCTGGACTATAAGCTGCTATTTTTTTCCACGCTTTAAACCATGTGGCTTATAATGAGGTGCAGCTTTTTCTTCTTATACATGTTATTTTCCAGGTTTTTTTTTTTTAAACTTTGCAGGTGCAGCTTATATTCTGGAAAATACGGTAATTACTGTATTAGAAGAGTGGAGACAATAACACAGGACCCGTATAGTTAGTATATATTAAGTGTACATTTGCATAATTTTAATTATGTCTTCGTTTTGTTTTTTATTTTTATTTTTTTACAAGGATGTCATTCACTTTATATTCTTTACATGTAAAAGGACACAAGCCGATAGTGTCTGTTAGTGTCAAATCTGCTCAACTTGAAACTATTTCTGATTTCTGTGAACTAAAAATAAATAAAAATTTGTTTTTTTTACAATATAAAATTGACCATGTGAGACATGGACTCCACAGGACCTCAGACGGCATCAGTTCAATTCAATTCAAAATTGAATTGTACAGCTCTTTACAACAAAAGGTTTGTCACAAAGCAGCTTCACAGATATCTGGGTCTCCTTTAAACAGGCATAAGAACGACAGTGGGAAGGAAATACTCCCTCAAACTGGGAAGAGGAAACCTTATCCTGTGGTTTCTGGCACCAGGACTAAGGTAAGCAGCAGATCCTTTAAGTCCTGTAAGTTGGGAGGTGGGGCTTCCATGAGAATGAATAAGCCTTAGGTGCCCATGACCCCATTACTGGTTCACTGGATGTCTTGAAGCACTGTTGGTAGGTTCAGATCCTTATGTTAGCCCATTTCCCTGCTTTTAACAGATCACTTCCACAAACTGACTGTTCACTTGCCGCCTCATATGTCCAGCCCTTGACAGACGCCACCGTAGATGAAGATAATCAATGTCTTTCACTTCACCTGTCTGTGCTCCTAATGGCCTGGTTGATTGGTGTGTAAAGGTACTGTTTTTTGTGACATCAAAAATTCAATGAATTAACAATTAGAACTCTGTTTCCATACTTTGACATACGTTTATTCACCAAAAAATTAGAAACGTATTTATAGGAGAAAGATATTACTATTACTAAAGCTGATGGACTTCATCGCCAAATAACACTACATGGTCCTTTTGTTGGCGTATGATTTTACACAAAAATAAGGACTGATTTCCAGTGATTCTCAGAAAAAAACCATAGTGAGAAGTATGTGAACTGACCGTAGTGGGAACAGTGGGCCCTGCTTTTAAACAGTAGAGCTGTTGGAGAAACCCCATAACCCAAAGCCCCTGACGGAGTCTGGAGAAAGGCTGTTGGTGCTGATCTCTAAAAACAGACCGGGAACGTTCATTGCGTTCCAGAATTCACTGTCAAATTGCGTTAATATCGCAGTGTCTTTACAGTAACTGACGTTTTGTCTGTGCTTCTGGAAGACACTGGATCTACAGACTGGATGCTTCTGCAATGAAAGAAAAGGCAATCATCTTTTGTAAGTTATACAGTGCTGATTAGAAAGGCAGGAGGGATTTGACTCAATTTCATGGCTTCTAGCTTTGGAAAAACTCTCGTAGGGCTTCAAAAAGGAACCTAATGGAGTAAAAGCAGTGAAAATTGAAAAAAGCTGTGATGCATACAGCATTGACAGGCTTCGTTCGTCTAGTATCTCAGCCTTTGTAATCGTGGGTATTGGCAAGATTGCTATTTAAACGAAGCTCTGAGGTCAATAAACTCTTTCTGTGTTCTCACCTAACAGATGATCTGTGATAGTGTCCATGATAGAGTCCATCAATATGGCAAAGGGTTTTTTCTTACTTTACGTTATTGAAACGGCGAATTGAAGGACACTAATTTGGTCCGACGCTCGAATTCTTCAATATGGTCTCTGCGTGTATTTTCCCCCGAACGATGTTTTCATCTTGTTTTTAATGTTCCAGCTATGAGCCTTTCGCGCCGCCATAATGAATGCACATTCAAGCTGCGCGGAAGATCGCGATTAAAAAGAATGAAATCAAAGTTAAGACTGTGTGTTGAGTCGTCGGCCTCTCTTTTAGGAGCGTTAAAAAAACGTGGATGTGATGAATTGAGCGATGTGTGCCGCCTCACCTTTTCTCTGCGAGAACTGAGCAGGCTGCTCGGCTAAACACGCCTTCTTATTGCTGGACCTATTGACCCCAATTTTCACATCTAGTTCCATTCCCCCACCCAAGGACAACTTGCTTCTTTATCTCTTTTGCTTTTTTTTTTCCCCTACCCATGTACCAGGACTCCCACACACTGACTGTGAATGTGTTTTGTTTCTGCTCATCTCTGTTCGGAATCAATTAACCTCTGTGTCCCTGTGGTCTCCGCCGTTTCTTCTAGCCAGGCACAATGCTGTGCACTGCTGGACTCGTGGCATGTTGCAAAGGCTGTATGAAGGAAAAAAAAAAATATATTGACTTGGTTTTTGTCACCTTGTGTGGCTGTCTGTGGGCTGGTCTGGGTGAGGGCCATGGTGACTTTGGAGCTTGTACCTAGTGTGGATTTGATTCTGTGAACAAACAGAAAAGTATAAACAGGGTTTATAGTCATAGAAAGGCTGTACTTTCAAGGACACACACACACACACACACACACACACACACACACACACACACACACACACACACACACACACTGGATGTGTTCGGCTGCAAAACTAAACTCAAAGTTTAAGCCTTCAAAATTGAATGAGAGGAATGCTTTATGCTGCGCATCGCAATGTGACCCACCTCCTGCATTTATTCAACCATCCATCCATGCATCTATGCAAACAATTTGTCCGTCCATCCACCCACCTGGCCAACTATCTGAGATATGTGCGGTTTTATTTCTACAGAACTCTTCAAGCCTTACGAATTTAAGCAATTAGAGTTCTTCTGGGCGCCTTTATTGGACGGCCAGACCTTTCCATTGTGGCAAAATGGGTAAATGGCACGTCTCCTGTTAATTAAGGTGGCAGCGAGATTTTACATTACGTTTGAAGGACTCCGGTCTGTATCGCGTCCAGCACCGTGAGCCATTACGCTCAATAGCTTATAATTCGTCTGCAAAAGCCACGAGAGTTGATGCCAAGAGGGTTCACCTGCAGGATTCAATGGAAATGTAAGACACATTAAGAAAAAAAAGGATCATTTCATCATAACCCGAAACCTCCGTTTGATTGGGTAAACACATGATCGACGACTTCTTTACCTTCTCTTCTGTTCCTATGTAACATGCAAACAGACGCTTCATTCAGATGCTTCATTTGTCTAATTACCTTAATTGCTCTTAAGTGCTTACCATGAGTCTTTAGCAGGAACACGGTGGTGAAATGGCAGCTCTTCCTCTTTTATTTCAGACTAATTGCCACACATTGATGAATCGGTTGTGTGTACAGGTGTGGTTAATAATGGCTAAACACTCCAACTTCCTCCACCCCTGCCTTTCTTTAGCAGAGGGGTCACAACCTGCAGCCTCATTACTACCAAGAGGTCAAGCAGGCCAAAAAACGCCTGGGGTTGACCACCCAGCATCACGCACTCAGATTATCTCTTTCAAAACACACACACACACACACACACACACACACACACACACACACACAACAGGGAATTCCGCCCACGAGAATCTGCTATGTTCAATTAATTAATGAGTAATTTAATGTGAAGCATAATCAGTCAGAATTGGATCTACACACCTTTGAAGGACACATTACAGGATATGAAAGCACTGCATCATCAGGTTTGTCATGATTTCAGCATTTTCATGTCTCTGTCTTCATCGTGTGTCATTGTTCACCTTCTAATTTTGGATTTCTGTAAAGCTGCTCTGTGACATCTGTGCTGAAAAGCACCAAACAAACACATTTTGATGTGTAAAATAAAAATAAACAGGGAACAGTGTCCATACACAAGCTATGTCACATTGATGAGCTCTGCTTGGATCGCAAACGTCACTTGCACTGAGTCACGGATCAGATAAAGTTGGCAAAAAATAAAAAATGGGAAACAAATTTCGCTACAAGTGATGTCACTTGTAGACATGCATTTTTTTTTGTTGCCATTGTCATATATAAATATACAAAGACCAACAGCCGTTTGTGCTGTTCGTGGTGTTTTCTGGTTCCTCCATGTTCTTCTATTCACTGTACTGGGCTGAGTGATGACCTCTCGGTGTGTTAATGGTGTTAAAACGCTTTACTCTGATTGTCTCCAAAAGAGACTCGACAGTTTTACATGTTTCTCAGCAGATTTGGTTGCGTTCTTTAGGAAATACAACACAGGGTTCTGCAGCTGTGTGGAACCTTCCTGCGGACCGTGTTATTTCACAATGGATGCAACACACACATCGCATGGCAGAAGCAGTTTCTGGAGTACGTTGCAACACAAGCTGCAAACACAAATAAAAATGATTCTGTCAATTTTATGGCAGTTTATCGGTGCTTCACATGTGTGCTCATCCGTGCCTGTTGCATTATTGATGCATTTGTCATTATGCACACTGCACTCTTTTCCTACGTGATAGATGTCACTATGTGCTCATTGACCCGAGCCCTGCCTCTGACAGAGAGTAGACGAGAGACACGACAGTTCCACTGGCTAAAGTCAAGATCTCTGGGAAAATACATTCAAGTAAACACAACGGTCAGCAAAAAAAAGGAAGAAATTGAGGTCACGTCCATGTACTGTACAGTAATTTGATAATGTACTTGTTGTGGCAGGCCTATGCACGATAGAGTGTAATATTGCACTTTCGGAAAACAGATTTGTCCCAAAAAACCTTAAAAAGGACTTTAAAATACATGTGCATTCATGGTGGAGTGGTATGTGGAGGGTGTTGCACGGCAACAGGGGCTTTGTATGATAAATAAAGTGGCTATACATGAACTGGTGACATTGTTACCCTGATATCACCGCCACTGTAAGTGTGTACAACGAATAATGTGAAATTAAAACCCTCGGTTTGACCTTATTTACAGCGTAATTATTTATATCCGTATAAGCATAAATATTTACAACAGCAACCAGTGGAACGTCCTCGCTTGTTTTCCTGTCATTATGAGCTCATTTGGCCCAAGAATGGGTGACACACATGCACACACACACACACACACACATCCATAGACACACCAGCATGCCAACAAGAAGTGTATATACATGTAAGAGTGAGAGAGAGAGAGTGAGAGAGAGAGAGAGAGAGAGAGAGGAGCATCATGTTGTGAAGAACAGAGAGGGAGGGAGAGAAGGGAACACTCTTTTGAACCAATGTGTGAACAAAAGGCTGCTCAAACTGTCGGGCCTGAGGCCTGGGGTGTTTACGGCTTCTGTATCTATAACCAACAAATCACGCCTTCCCCCCTCACCGCCGCCCCTCAGCCACCTCGCTTTATTGGGAACAGCAAATTAGGGCCCCGTCCATCTGGGTGTTAGCACCAATTATGGGAGGAAGCTGTCAGCCCAGATTAGAGCCAGTGGGCAAGGCGGGCGTATGAGCGGCTTTTATTAGTGAAAAAGAGAGTTATTAGTGTGAGAGAGGAAGGTGGAGAGAGAGAGAGAGAGAGAGCACTGAATATAAACGACAATAACTGAATAACGTTCATTATTATGGAGCATATAAAGCAATGAATGTGTTTGGTTGATCACAGGGGAGACATGTTTGTTTGTGTTTGTAGTAATTAATAACCAACAGAACTCTAGAGGTGCATTCTTCAATTTTTCACACTCATAACTGCATACCTTTCACATCAGTTTCACACTAGTTACTGATTACAAACTCGGATAAACAAATAAATGGTGAAATATTTGCATATTTCCTAAATCAAAGAGCCAGCATTTCTATGCTCCACATATTGATTTGATAATTGTTACTCAGTCATGTTCTAACCCTCTAGAAGTTGCCTACACAACCTGGTCTCCAGAGGAATTTGTACGTGTTTGATTAAATCTGCATTTCAGAAATTGCACAATGTCAAAAATAAATATCACGATATTTAAATATAATTCAAACTGTGTGCATGACTTACTAAAACCACCCCGACATGCAGACATCAAACACGTTCAGAATAGAGTATTACAAAGCAACCACTGTAACTCCTGAACCTACACCTCAACCTAACCCTTAACCTTACTCTGATCACACCATAACCCTAATCTAACCTCAACCTAACCCTTAACTTTACTCTGATCACACCATAACCCTAATCTAACCTCAACCTAACCCTTAACTTTACTCTGATCAAACCATAACCCTAATCTAACCTCAACCTAACCCTTAACCTTACTCTGATCAAACCATAACCTTAATCTAACCTCAACCTAACCCTTAACCTTACCATGATCACACCATAACCATAATCTAACCTCAACCTAACCCTTAACCTTACTCTGATCAAACCATAACCCTAATCTAACCTCAACCTAACCCTTAACCTTACTCTGATCAAACCATAACCCTAATCTAACCTCAACCTAACCCTTAACCTTACTCTGATCAAACCATAACCCTAATCTAACCTCAACTTAACCCTTAACCTTACTCTGATCAAACCATAACCTTAATCTAACCTCAACCTAACCCTAACGTAAACTTAACCTAAACTTAACCTAAACTTAACCTTACTCTGACCCAAACTTCAACCTCACCCATACATGCAGACACACTCCTCCACCAGTGAACATCCAGCGAATGGACATTGAGAGAGTGGACCTTGGTGATCACCCAAACCACAGGCTGTACTGGTCAGTTAACACCACTGCACTTACATGAGTGGCCAGAGCAGACGCCACCTACTGAAGAAACTGAGGTCATTTGTGCAGAGTCACTCCTGAGGACCTTTTTCGCTAGATGGCATCTACCATCTATTATGAAGTGGTCTGCTTGGTCTGCAGTATTTTGGCAGCAGACAGGAACTCCCTATGTGGACCAGTTCTGTCCTGGGAAGCCCTTCAGACCCAGTGCAGGTGGTGGGAGACAGAAGAACTGTCATGCGTGCTGGACTCCCACCCCATGCATGAGACTCTTAACCCCTTAACCCTGGACCCTTAACCTTAACCCTACCTGACCCAGAGCTTAACCATAACATAAACTCCACCTAAACCCAAAACAAACGAGAGAGAACATTATGAGAACGTCTTACCATTTCTGCGGCAGGTTCCGTCCCTTGGTTCTCTTCTATACCTCCGTGTTTTGCGAATGCAGTTATGTTCATTTGCTCTAATGAATCTCATTTCGTCTTGCAATTACTGACCTAAACTGCTCTGAGATGTTCAATCATTTCACTCAAGGTTATTCTGCACTTCTTATGATTATTCTGTCATAATCATAACAGCCGAACAGCACCTGAATAGTTCGCGTTTATAGCGGCTGACTATTCAGAAGGCGGTTCGTTCTGTCTGTTGGTGACTGATATAGAAACTTCAGCGATATTCAACCACCGCTTCCTGAGATCTACAGGTTCCAGAACATCTCTACGCATGTGTCCTTCGAGTGGGTCGTCAGATACAGGGCGCAGACTATCGCGCAAATATTATGATTGCGTTTGAAAAAGTGAAGTTAGCTGAAAGTTGTGAGAATGTGTGAGCGGATTTGTAAAACGAACGAGAAACCTGGACAAGTTTGAAAGGGCCGATAAAAAGGCCTCATCATGCTTTTCTGTGGCTTGTTGTCTCCTTTGTTGCTGCTCACTGGCACTGTGGTGAAAAACTTTTTTTTCTCTCTCCACTGCCAGAATGACAAAAGGGCCATCATTAACTTTTTGCTCCATGGGAATGCAAAAAGACCCTGCCCAGACTGCCCCTCCTCTCCCCTCTCTCTGCCCGCTTGTCAAGGCCTCTCATTTGTGAAGACCAGGTGTGCAGAGGCCTGGGATAAGGGGGGGAGGGCTGGGGTGGGGGGGGCGGGGAGACTGAGAGAAGGTTGGAAGAGAGAGAGGAGGGGCGAGGGACACACAATGGAGTCCTAAACCACAGGGGCAGTGATGGGCAAGATCGTCCTAGCTGATGGAGGAACTAGTGGACAAGTGGGTAGAGGAGCTGGGATGGGTGGATGGTGGTGGGTGTATAGAGAGCCAAAACTCAAGGGAAGCACAGGACGGAAGAAGGAGAGAGAGAGAGAGAAAGAAAGAGAGAGGAGAGGAGAGAGAGAGAAGAGGAAGAGTGGAGGTGGGGAGAGGTGGGGAGCAGGACCATTAGGGCCTAATTGAATTGATGTGCCGGGCAGACAGAGGCTGGGAAGCAATCTGATGTGTCACAGCAGATAAAGAAAGGCTGATCCAGAGTGTCCCTCATGTGACAGACTGTAACATAGCCTGCTGCGAGAGGGCAGCGGCGCCTCTTGTCCAGCCACAAGGGAGGCAGGAGGCCTGGCAGGCACACAGCCCCCCGCGTGGGGGTGGGCTGGGGTGGGGGGGGGGGGTTGTGGAGACTGAGAGAAGTGTTGGAAGAGAGAGAGAGGAGGGGCGAGGGACACACAATGGAGTCCGAAACCATGCCAGGGGGCAGTGATGCGCATCGTCCGAGCTGATGGAGTGAACTAGTGGACAAGTGGTAGAGGAGCTGGGGATGGGTGGATGGTGGTGGGTGTATAGAGAGCCAAAAACTCAAGGGAAGCACAGGACGGAAGAAGGAGAGAGAGAGAGAGAGAAAGAAAGAGAGAGGGAGAGAGAGAGAGAGAAGAGGAAGAGTGGAGGTGGGGAGAGGGGTGGGAGCAGGACTAATAGGGCCTAATTGAATTGGATGTGCCGGGCAGACAGAGGCTGTGGAAGTAATCTGATGTGTCACAGCAGATAAAGAGCGGCTGATCCAGAGTGTCCGCCTCATGTGACAGACTGTAACATAGCCTGCGAGAGGGCAGCGGCGCCCTTTGTCCGCGGCCACAAAGGGAGGCAGGAGGGCCTGGCAGGCAATAACAGCCCCCGCCCCGCCACGGCCGGCCCAAAGGAGGGGCGCCTACCAGCCTGGACTGCAGAAAGGTTTGGAAGATGTTTCAGGAAATGCTGAGAAATGCAAGCCTGCGAAAATGAGAAATCATATTCCAGTCATGATCTGTGCACTTACATCCCGTTGTGAATTGAACTGAACGGAAATGAAAACCCATTCGTCAAGGCTGCTTTCACTTTCACACGCTCTACATTTACACCTTTCTCAACGTTGAACTGCACAAACGAGCTGGACTATAACGTAGAATTCAAACATCTGAGAAGAGAGTTTTATAAAGTAGTGAAATTATATGATTTGAACCTCCACATCCACCCAAACCCTAACCATTACCCTAACACTATTACCCTAACACTAACCATTACCCTAACACTATTACCCTAACACTAACCATTACCCTAACACTATTACCCTAACACTAACCCTAACCCAAACCTAACCCAAACCTAACCCTAATCATTACCCTAACACTAACCATTATCCTAACACTAACCCTAACCCAAACCTAACCCAAACCTAACCCTAACCCTAACCATTATCCTAACACTAACCCTAACCCAAACCTAACCCAAACCTAACCCTAATCATTACCCTAACACTATTACCCTAACACTAACCCTAACCCAAACCTAACCCAAACCTAACCCTAATCATTACCCTAACACTAACCATTACCCAAACACTAACCATTATCCTAACACTAACCCTAACCCAAACCTAACCCAAACCTAACCCAAACCCTAACCCTAACCATTATCCTAACACTAACCCTAACCCAAACCTAACCCAAACCTAACCCTAACCCTAACCATTACCCTAACACTAACACTAACCCAAACCTAACCCAAACCATTATCCTAACACTAACCTAAACCTAACCTAACCCAAACCCAAACCCTAACACTAACCCTAACCCTAACCTAAACCTAAAATTACCCAAACCTAACCATTACCCTAGTAAAACATTCTCAGCATGTCTTCAAGAGCTTCCTTTCATCAATTCCTAGAGTATTTAATATAAGTATTTTTACATGCTTATCATTTTAATTACTCTGTTTATTATTTTATTTTTTCTATTTTCTATTTTAAATAGATGGATGCAGTTATAAGAATTTGCAAATTCCCTCTGGGATTAATAATCTGATTCTGATTGCGATGTGTTTTATTTGGTTGACCTTAAGCTTGAACTGTTTACATATATGGACTTAAAAACAATGGTTCTTCAAGGGTTCTTTAAAGAAATCAGGTCTATATAGAACCCTGAGCCCTTAAAAACCCTTTAATGATGCCAATCATTCTTTGAGTGTTCATAGTTCTATGTAGAACTGTTTTCTTTTCTAAAGAACCCTTGAGGAACCATCATTTTAAGTGTGATATATATATTGTGTATCAATATTAAACCGTTTGCTATATAACGATCATGTGTAATTTAGCAAAATGCTTGTTTTAGAATGTGAAGTGTGGCTAAAGTGCTAGTCAGTGGCTGCATGCCATTTGATACTGGTTTGTGAAACAGCAACACACCAGTAGAACTTAACAAAGAGACTCTTTTCAGAAATCCCCCCAAATGCAGGCTTCCTCATCTTTGCACAATGACCTCTGATTAGTGGGCAGGGGGACATCACATGATACAAAACTTGGCAACATCTGCGAGAACGCAGGTGGCTGAAGCGGGAATGGAGTGGAATGAAACAGAAGGACTGTTTCCCCAGTCCCTCCCAAAGAGCAAGACAACTCAAGAGCACAACATGTTTGCTGTCGGGACTTGAACTCAAATGCTTCCGCTTTTTTGTGGGTCAGGGTTACATTCAATACTGACCACTGGGCCGTGTTTCCATCCTATCATTCAATCACCCTTTATTCACCAACAGCGTAAATGAGTAACTCACACATGTTAAAAGATAGAATGCTTAAACATGAATGTTTCAAAATAGAATACCTGCTGCAGAGCAGCTCTGAGGAAAAGATGAAGAGACCCCTACAATAGAACCAATGATCTTACTCCAACTGAGACTGAACCTTAAATGAACACATACACTGACATGCCAACAGTCATTTTGATCATCTACAGACTCTCCTGCGGACCAGTAAATGATGTGTTTAGGCAGACCTGTGGACCCAGTCCATGCCATGACAATACCTGCCACACCGGTATGGAACCACCACCAGTCTGTACAGTCACTTGTTGACAACAGGAGTCCATGTTAACAGAGGGACCCGTATCCCGTGTAAGCAACAGAGCTGCACTGTGTACGTGTGTGTGGGGCTTTTTGCATTGAATGTGGATTTGATTTCTGTGTTGCTTGTCTGTCCACGCAAACAATTTAGGCAGATGCTGTCACTGTCGTTAAGCACTCTTGGGTGGCCACTGTGCTGTCCGCTGTGGGTGATAATGCAGTCTACACACGTGCGACTGTGGATTGAGGAACCTTACATGACTGCGCAACTTTGGAAATGGACTGTCCTATCCATCTGGCACCCACAATCATGCCTAAACAGTGGTGGGTGAAGTCAAAGGTAGCACCATCACACTTTAAAAGACATCTAAGTTGAGCACACGAGCATGTGTGTATGTCACTACGTTGGGCTAGATAAGGTGGGGTGTGTGTATGGCTAAGAAAGGTTCAGGGGGTTTGGACTGGCTAAGTTGGGGAGTATGGGTTGGACAAGGTTGGAGGGTGTTTGGACTCAGTAAGGTTGGAGGGGTGAATGAATTACGGATTATGCTTCATTTCAGGATATACAGGGTGAGAGGACGTATAGGGACAGTGGAGTAGGGATATATTGTCACTGTCCAATTAAAATTTTTAAAAATGGTAATTTTACAAGAGTAGACATAAAAAAACGTACTTTGAATGTGATGTGAAATAACATTTGATTAATTGTCGAGCTTTTCTATTGGTTAACTCATCCAGAATTATTTACTGAGGGTACAGAGCGTCTGTCGGGTGAAGACGATGGAGAAATCGAAAAATGGAGAAAAATGGAGATGCATTGTTTTCATTGGACGGCGGTGATGTGGGCGTGTCAGCAGGGTAAAATGGGCTGAGTGGGCTGGGTAAAGCTAAGAAGTGTATGGGCTGGGTGAATTGTGGGGTGGGGGGCTGTGGGGTCTGCAGCTGAATTCAGGGCAGAGAAGCTGGACAGGAGGGGCGAGTGGGGGGTGTGTGGGTCACAGTGGGTAGTGCTAGACCGGGGCACGCAGATGTGTGATTGCGGCGGACTAAAACCCTGCCAAGCCCTGCTGTGAGGGGTCGTGACCCTTACAGAATCAGTGCTTCTGCATGTCAGAACTAATGCAGGTCTTCCGGATCCCAGCAGAGAGAGAACGAGAGAGCGAGAGACTGAATGTGAGAGAGAGAGAGGGGTGATTAAATGAAAGGGTGAGGGGTTCTGCCCAGTTGTTTGGGAAATAGCCTCAGTGTGCAGGTGGATGGGATCACGGCGAGCGGATGTCAGGGAAGAGAGCAGGAGGCCTTTAGAGCTTAAACGTAACTCAAACAGGTGCTTCGTTTCATACAGGCAGCTATTTTTACAGCTCTCTGACGAATTGTCCAGAAAAATCACTGTCAGTCCAGCTGGACATTAGGTCAGAAACAAGTGTGAGTTCATGTTTTCATCCAGCACCCCCCCCCCCCCCCCCCACACACACACACACACACACTCTGCACTCATTATCCATCTCCCTCACTCTCTTCTTCTTCAGCTCTTTCTTCTACAGAGTGACCATCCCCTATGACACAGCTGTCTGTCCACTGTACCACTTTGTGCCAGGCCAGACTGGGGCTTCCTGTGGCACCATCCGTGGAGGACAGAAGTGCTCTGTCTGTGCCACTTTGTGCCAGTCTAGGTGGCTTCCTCATCTTTATGAGACGGTGACAGACTGTCTGTGACATGGTGTGTAAGGTTAGACCTTTGCTTAAAGTTGAGCTCACTGCTCACAAAGGGGGAGAAGAATGAGAAGGAGGACGCTCTCTTACATATTTACTGTAGAAACGTTGGGAAAACATTGGTTTTGTGTTTTCGAAATGAAGAATAAAGAAGGTCAGGATCAAACACTAAGGTTTCTAAACTACATTTGATAAAAATGCACTTAAGATTGTTTCTATCCCTGAAATGAAGCATCAACAACTAAAAAAAAATCAAAAAGCTTGTTTCGGTTAAATTTTAATCATTTAAAATAAATCACTCTCAAATCAACGTTAATCGACTTATTACAAATAAGAATTCGGATCATTAACGCTGGATCAAAAAATAACGCTTCCAAGAAATAGCGGCAGCTTGAACAACATCACCTTTTTTTCCTGTAAAGTTGTTTTTGACCTGATTAAGACAGTTAGACTGAATTTTTGGTCCCTGTTTCATATTGTTGTGAGCTCTCCTTTCTACCTGTCTGTGAATTTCACACCCATTATTCAGGACCTTCTGTCAAAAATTTAACTCATATATTTTGTATTCATTAAATTTTTTGTTGTAAAGTTGTAATCAATTCAAATTTGAATGTAAAAATTCTAATGTTTTCCAGATTCTGGATTTCATGATCTATAATCCAAAAGAGTAAAACAATAAAAAAAAAGTCTTGAAAGACGTGTAACGAATGTAAAATAAGACTGAATGAACCTGTGATCACCGATCAGCTTTTTAACCACATCTGAATTTTTGAGATGCACCAGTGCATGTATTACTGTGACTGAACACTTCAATTCATGAC
>CM067524.1:2098455-2148455 GCA_034509495.1 Acestrorhynchus altus
TTAATATCCTTTAAAACGAGAGCATGAACATTTTTATGGAGTCATTTTTAGTGTATACCAAAATACTATACATACACTAAACCATTAATTAGACCGTTAGACCATTAGACCATCTTAATAACTCTGTCTGAAGGTCTTAGAAAGATTCTATAATAATTACATTATAAGATTCTATATAATTATTTCAATTATAAATAATCTATAAGATTATTTACAAGAAAACTTCATTTTAAAGCTTTTTATTTTTCATTAAATAAATGATGTTTGAACCTTAAACTACATTTTAAACAACATTTTAAACAAATTGCTTATTTTTCTGAATCCATTTACAAACACCATGGAAACCCGATTTATGAAGTTCTAATCCACAACAAACAGCAAACAGGGTCATGAACTTCATCTACAGCTTTCAGACGAGGTGGCCGAGTGGTTAAGGCGATGGACTGCTAATCCATTGTGCTCTGCACGCGTGGGTTCCAATCCCATCCTCGTCGGTCTGAAATGTTTTGAAGACAGGGTCGTTATGGGTCCCCTTTGCGCCTTTGGAAGGTTAGTACTCTTGTCAAAAAGTATACCCCCCCAAAAATGCAAAAACAAAAACAAAAAACACTATGTATCAGAATTACAGAATTACAGATATATGCTTATACCTGTACAATAGAACCCAATGCATAACAGTCTGAGAAGAAAAGACAGTGTCCAGCCTAAAATATGGGACATTTAGATACCAAACTAAAGCTACCCCTCCATATAAACTGAAGTGTTTTTCCTGAAGTGAAAAACATTGATTTTCATGTGCAGTAGGATCTGTTGGCTATATTAAGCAGCAAGTGAAAGGACAGCTCTTGAGGTTGATGCATTAGAAATGGACAAGCATATGGATCTGAGCCGCCCTGACAAAGGCACAATCCCGCTGTCTAAATAACCAGGCCAGAGCATCTCCAAAACATCAGGCGGGTCTTATGGGAAGAGCATTTTCAAAAGCCATCAAGCATAATTCTATTCTATTTCCAAACTGTGACATCGGTTTCATCAAGATGTGGTTAATATTTCATTCTCCTGCAACCCTTGCATCACCTGGTTTGTCTGGTATGTAAAAGGGCATTTTGGACAATCCGTCTTTATTCACAGTCAAGGCAGTCATTGTCTGTACGGGAAAGCTGGGAGGTCACGTGTGGTATTTAGAGGAACACCACTGACCACTTTTTACTTCTACATAATTCAGTCACTGAGATGTAAGTAAGCAATTCAGAGGGTTTAACTTTAAACGGTGGATGTTTACATTCACACCACTGAACAGTGCAGACAGTGTCGTTAAGGGTTCCCATTAAAACCTCTGGGCCTTTGGAACCTCAGTACACTTGTCCAAAAGCATGGGGTTTGACCCCGTATATGCAGAGCGTAGGTTCCACATGTTCACGAACGGTTTCAGGGCAGTTCTTACCACAAACAGGCATAAATAGCCTTATAATAATCTTCCTGACAACATGCTTTTCTGTCACTTGCACACTATCGGCTCTTCAGGTTCATCTTCTTTATTGGATCTAAAGGGCTGTTCAACACATAGAACATATTTTTGAAGAGGACAAAAAAAATCCCATTTAGAGAAATGCTCGCAGAAAGCTCCAATGAAATTTGTCCTCTTCATTTTCTAATTTTCCCTACTGAGATTTTTTTTCCTGTTTGGGACACGCATACTTCTTCACTATCCACAGTTTCACGAGGCAATAGATGATTACTTCACCACGTCTCACCACAGGATGGAAATAACAGTGGACACCTGGGAGAAAAGATCAAACATTGAAAAGACCCAAAGTGTCAAAAAGGGAGACCTTCGAGTCCTGCGTTTTAAATATGCTGAATCATTCTCTCATGAACATTTTTTTTCCCACTGACTGAACAGTTGGAAAGAAGACATTTTCACGTTTTAAATCTTTCTCTTGACCTTCAAAATGCAAATGAGATATTCCGCTCTCCTTCTGCAAGAACACATTTCTGACACTTCCTGTGTCAGATTTTACTAATTGATGAATTCGAACATCTACATAAGACATTTCATCTTTGGCGTCTAGGATACACCTATGGGAAGGCACTCTTTCATTCAATTCCGAGCTGATGGACGGCTGATCCGATCCAGAGCTGAGGTCCAAGAAAAAGGTTGAGGAACACTGGTCTGCTGTAGACAGGTCTGATACGGAGGGGTCAGTTACTATCAAAAGTGGCACCGACATTTTACTGGTGAGAAACTTGGTGGCTCCACTTCACAAAAATAAAAAACATTTCTTCCAGGTGCCTTAATCTTCTTCACAGACCAACTGGTTTCACCATCTAGTCAACAGCAGAACCAACAGCAAAAACCATCAAGTGCAGGGCACTGGTGGCTACAGTACCAGTGATAAGAAACACTGAATTACATCTCCTGAAATGTATAAAATCTACAGCCCAGACCTTCAAAAATTGAACTCTCAGAAGAAGGTTCAATCTGACTCGTTCTTCTGAAACTGGAAATGGCAATCTGACTTGATGTCTCACCCACAAAGTCTCACAAGGTAATTTAATGATGAACGTCCCTGTAAACGAATGACGAGGGCAAAAATGCAGTGGTAAATACGATTCATCCACGACTTGGTGCCTTCCTGCATAAGAACACTGTATAAGCAGGCAGCCTACATAACCAGGGGTCACCAACCCTGCTCCTGGAGAGCGACCTTCCTGCAGGTTCCATCTCCAATCCAAATCTAACACACAGTTGAGCCAATCAAGAACTTCTGAAGGCTGAATTTAGTTCAGGTGGATTAGGGTGGATCTGAAGGTCTGCAGGAAGGGAGACCTCCAGGAGCAGGGTTGGTGACCCCTCCTATACATCTCCAGTATGTGAAGGTAGATATCAAAGCGACAGCTTTGTTTGATGAGGTTTAAGATGGTGAGGTCTTAAAATAGAAGTTTCCGACAAGGATGGGATTCAAACCCACACATGCAGAACACAATGGATTAGTAGTCCATCACCTTTACCACTCGGTCACCTTGTCCAGTGAAGGAGTGGCACAAAGTTCTCCCCGGTCCATTTTCACATTTATACATTGGCATTGGGTCGACACACTTATCCAGTGTGACTTACTTTGGGATCATGGTACAGATGTTCCAAGTGTATAAACAAGCTCAACGGGTGATTGACCTTTCATAATTTTATGTATTATGCTGAATCTCCAGAACTCAGAGGTCAACGGACAAGGAAGCAAGCAACACTGGACACCACTTGTTGCACTGAAGCAGTATGTCACATGACATACAACTTTCAGTTCTCCTTGCCATGTAGGCCACTTCTGTGAACAGATCAGACTTCGGTGTTCATTTCTCAGTCATTCTAGATTGAGTTGTGTGGGATTGCTACAAAGATGTGGAATCCAGGGATAGATATCAAAATAATAGGTAAGCTGCGTTATGTTCTAGATCTGAGCTTGCATTAGATTGGAGAACGCTCCATGAGAAGATCTGCTTTTTGGAATGTTCACATTTATACTTACTCCAGTTTTTCAACATCTGCTATCTAACTTGCTCTGAAATGTACGTGTTTTCTCTTCAAGGAGATCCAGACCAGCTTGCAGGGAAACTCCACGGTGTGTAGTTTGTCTGTGCAGTGTATGTCCAGTCCGTCCAACTGCACTATGGAAGGATGGCTTTGTAATGTGAGCTGAGACGATTAAAATGCAGGGAAAATGAAGAGATATTTCACTTTCAGTTCATGGGTCACTGAAGTCACAGGAGTCTAAAATGTTTTGCACGGCGGTGGTTTTAATATGTCATGTTTGAAATGAAACTAATTATGTTGAATAATGCAACGCATAGAGCGAGAGTGAAGAAGACTGGTGATGGGGGAACTGCCTTTGCTTATTGTCTCTGTTCATTGGAAACTAAAGAAATGCTTTTTGGAAAATGTTCAGACGTTAAGGTGACTTGATCGTTTTAGTTTCGCTTCCTCAGCTCCACCACAATAATGATGTCACAGGCATATTATTTCAAATTGTGCAACAAATCAATAACCGTGGGTGTGTAACGATTCATTTATACTCTTTCATTTTATTTCCAAGACTCCGAGGATGAGAGCATCACATCTTCAGAGGATGAACGAGACGTTCAGGTGCTTCAAACTGTTATTATTATACACAAAAAAAATATACACAAACCTAGTTCACGACTGTGAACAATGGAGATGTTTGTGTTTGAAATCAGGAATATGGTAATGTGGGAGTAGACTGTCAGGGAAGACGGCTCCTTTGAGCCAGAACACCAGAACCCCCCTTTGATACTCTCAGGAGTTAAAGGAGGGGAAGTGGTGGTGGGATGTGAAACCTTCATCATGGACAAGTAGGTGGAGATGGACCTTATAGGACGTTTGGCTGAAGAGGGGCTTGAGACAAGTTCCTCCACCAATCATATTTATATCATTTATATAATATCTGCTTATAGTCTTTCATAGGTGCCTCCCATCTTCAGGGTACACTATATGTCCAAATGTTTGTGGACACCCCTTCTAATGAGCGCATTCAGCTACTTTAAGTTGCACATGTTGCTGATACAGATGTGCAAATGCACACACACAACTTGTCTAGCAGACGAGCATGAACCTAATGGTCCTATAGCTGGAGGGGTATAAAGCCCCCCCAGCATTGGAATGATGGAGCTCCATCCAGTACGTTTGGAATGATCTAAAATTTAGTAGAAAGCCCTCCCTTTATTGTCCTTCATGTCAGAGGAAATAATGAATAAACAGGTGTCCCAATACTTTTGTCCATTTCCAACTGTTTTTAATATCTCTTTCAGTGTGAGATTTTAGAGAAGCAGCGAGATGAGGCCAACCACAGGCTGTCTAAAATGGAAGAAGGTAGGCGGATGGGTGCAGCTTTGTTTTGGGGCAGATGTAATATCTTTGTACACCACTTTCCTGCACTTCACATGAATAATCCAAACAGCAGATATAAAAGTGCAGATGCCATTTCTTTTTAAAGATTTATTTGTGTGGACACTGTGTGTTGTACCTCTTTATGGGGGGCAAGAAATGTGAACATTTTCAGGGGGTGTCAAGCTCCTTCCCTGGAGGATCAGGGAATCTAGGATCTAGGGTCAGGGTGGAGATGACCGTTCTGTGCTTTTCCGTCTCAGTCACAGCTGATTCTACTCACCTGGTGATTCCTAAACTATGTTCAGTCTGCAGGCAAACGGGGTTCGCTTTGACTGTCCACACTGTTATTTGCAACTGACGAGATCTTAGTTGAGTGTCACGCTAGTGTCATGTCCTTCTTGGATCCCTGCACGTCCATCGCGCTGGTCTTGACGAGGTCATTGTTTGGCGTGTTGGAAGTGATGACACTTTGAAATCTATTTTGAGAGTCCCGACTGAGGCACATCTACACAAACCTGATTCCGATTGCTTTTCCAACCTCCTCCAAAAGTGGCTTTTGCATCTGATTCCCAAAAATCGGATTTCACGTGGTTCTGTGGTGTCCAGATTTCCAAAAGTCTAATCTAGATGTGCCAAAGTTTGGCAGTTTGAGCACAGAGGAGGTTTTCCTGCATGGATGAGTTGAATGAGGTGTTTGAATTTGGGGGAAAGTTTAAGACTGAGGTTGACGCCCTTGTTTCGGAGACACAGTTTTCCTAAGCTGAACTTCTAAAAAGCACGTCATTCACTGGTGATTTGTATATAGTTCCCCTTTCTTCTGTGGATTCCCAACAGTATCATCTCAGCTGCTTAAGGAAATGGACATGCTGGAGATGCAGTTTCAGATTGAGCGCTCCTGCAGAGAAAGCGCTGAGGCCTTCGCTTTAAAGGTGAGTTCACTGCTCTGTCACAGGAAAGCAGATTTGATGTGTCCTGCTTCAATTATAGTACATACAGGCTCCTACTTCCAATATTTATGGACTCTGTGGGGTCAAAAGGACAGTACCGCTGCCGTAAACAGCAGAACAGACTTTGATACTGCCTAAGACGTCATCCCATATCCTAACATCACAAAGGTATTTCCAGATATTTTATGCACAATGTTCCTGAGCAACAATAACATGTCGGTACCCCGCGCCATTACTCCTATTATGTCAACCACAATGCTGTTTTATGCTGTGACGCTCCTTGCCCTTGGGCCCTGCAAACTCAGCGGCGTTCCTTGAACAGTGGCGAGCACACAATCGTTTTTGAGGTCTTATTGACAAGATGTAACCTCTGAACTCACAGATCACAAAAGAGAACAAGGACTTAAAGAGAAGAAGCCAGGCTCTCCTGCCCCTTATTCCAGAGCTGCCTGAAAAGCTGGCCTCTCTGAACATCGCACTGGACGAGGACACTGGCACTGACCTTAATTCTCCAGCAGAAGCTGAAGAAGACCCCCTCCTTAAAAGTCAGGCCCAGATTAGAGGTAATCCTTCGGGCACACACCACGCAGGGAGGCTGGATGGAGATATGAAACACAGTCAATTCAGATTTAATTTGAAATTCAATATTTATGACGTAATGGTATAGTAATGATTAGTAAATGATCTCAAAATTGAATCTTTAAAAAAAAAATTCTATTTAATTCTATTTGAGCACAACAAATGCTAGAAGTGTGTGGCTGTGATTGAGATGTAATGGATTTAAAATATGAAAGATTACTTTTATGAGTGAAATTATGACACAAATGAACTTCCTGAATTTTCGAGATTTCATGACATTCCGCAGTTTCTTGTGTGTTATTTTTATCCATAATAACAGTATTATTATGGTTTATTTAACAAATGTTGCTCAGCAACATCTGCAAATAGATATACAACAGTCTGACCACAGTGTTTGTTACAGTCTTTGTTGCTGTTACTTTGTAATTGGTTTAACCCCGGATGACCCATCATGCACTGGTGTCTCCTCCATGGATCTGCTTTCAGCTGCATCGTCCCAAACGAGTTGTAAATGCGTGACAGTGCTGTGGTCTTTCCTCAGAACTGCTGTCGTCAGTGGACCAGCTTCTGGGGGAGAAGACGCAGTTGTGTGAGCAGATTGAGGCCTTGAAAAAAGAAAGTGAGGAACTGAAAGAACAGGTACAGAAGTGCATTGTAAGGTGACACTGGGCCTCGTTTATCAGGCTTCTCAGAGTGAAGGTACTAAGATCACCTCATCACTGTGCCTTAGCTGATCCCTGATCAGCACTGTTGCTCTGAGAAGATTGATAATCATCAGCCATAGTTCATATAGTTGCTGTCCAATGAAAACCACGTATCTCCATTTTTGTCCATTTCTAGTTTCCTCCACGGTTCGAACCCTATAGTTGGCAGATTGGACCAATAGGAAAGCTCTAAAACCAGTGAAGTGAGCTCTTATTTGACGTTCACGTGCGTTCAAACTGAAGAACATTTTTGCCTTCCCCATGGTGAAGCTTTTCATTGGACAGTACCGAAAAGGAACCTTTCTTGTCTCTAATGAAGTGTCATGTGCGGTAATGAGTGCATCACTCTGTGGTTTCTGTTGGAAAAGCTGGCAGCAGAAGTTGAGGAGAAAGAAGCCATATTGAGGAAGCTAAGTAAGCAGAGTCGAACTGTAAACAAAATGAAAAGAGGTGAGTATAAATGCGCTTAAGGGTCATGACCTGACCGGCCAAGTCACACCGTTTTCCATGTGTTTACATAGAATTATTACATATTTAATCTTTTTTTCTTTAATTGGGGTTTAAATCACCCAAATAGTCGGTTTTTGTTTCCATGTATTTGCTGGACATTAAACCCTAAAAATTGGACATCTGTGAAGTAATGCAAAGTCTCTCTCTCTCTCTCTCTCTCTCTCTCTCTCTCTCTCTCTCTCTTCTCTCTCTTCTCTGTCTCTCTCTCTCTCTCTCTCTCTCTCTTCTCTCTCTGTCTCTCTCTCTCTCTCTCTCTCTCTCTCTCTCTCTGTCTCTCTATTTGCAGTCTCCCAGCTTGTAACGGAAGAGTTTACAGAGATGTCACAAAAGCTGGAGATAGAGCAGGGGCTCAGACATCATGCTGAGTTCTTTGCACACCAGGTAAAGTCAGTCTCTCGTGTTCTGCTTAGATCACATCTCTTCATGCACTGTATTTGGATACATGCCAGCTTCCCATAGAACCCATTACATTCTGAATCTCACCCAGCAATAATATTCCAGCCCTCATGCCAGATAATTTTTATGTTAAAGTAGACCGTATGTCCAAATGATTGACACCTATACTAACGAATGCATTCAGCTGCCCTAAATTGCACCATTTGCTGACACAGATGTGCAAATGCACACAGGTTGTCCAGTCCCTGTAGAGAAGTACTGCAGAGAGAATAGGAGTTTCTGATGGAGAGCAAATCAACACAAACCTATTGCGTCTGTGTCTAATGGCAGGTGTGGGCTCGAGAACCCAGTGGAACTGGAATGAAGGTACTCCATGCAGTGCTTTTGGGATGATGTGGGGTGGTGTTCATTCACAGCAATCCCATCCTCAGAATAATATTAAAATCTAAAGGAAAGTCTTCCCTACACACTTAAAAATGAGGGTTCTTCAGTAAAGAAAAGGGTTCTATACAGTTCTATGTTGGAATATAGGCTGTAGAGGGTTTCATACACAGTACAGTGCTTCTTTGTTCTACATGCCACCAAAACTTTACTGAAGAGTTCTTATTTGGTGTGTGTAGTTAGTAGACAGTTATTATTATAAATGTTATTTCTTATTTCCCGTTAGACTCCAGGGACGCATAGACGATGGACGGACAATTTGTCCCAACACCTTTTGTCCACAGCATTTCCATGATTAACTTTAACTCCGGTTCTCTCTATTGCACGACCCAATATAATACTCAGTGTTGACTAATTGAAAGCTCAGAATGACTTGGAATAAGTTTTATTTACTGCAACATCCACTAAAAGTTCCCTTGTCCTTACTTTTGCACCGTCCGAACGTCAAACGAACATGCGGGTCTTCACACGTATATCAATTAGACAAATACGAGAGTGTTTATTTTGTTGTTTTTAAGCGAGAACCTGGCAGGATTTACGGGAAGCACAAGAATTAGGAAAGCTTATTTGGATGCTCAGATAATGGAGGATTTCCTCCTCTTACAAATGTTTATTTACACCTGCTTCGACCCCTTCGGCTTTCTCCACGAAAGACAGGGGTAATGATCCAGGCCATTAGTGTGTGTGTGTGTGTGTGTGTGTGTGTGTGTGAGTTCAATGATGTGTATTAGTGCAAAGGAAGCACGGTATCTCATTAAGATGAGTGTGTATAGACAAGAGACAAGATGTTTGGGACGAGCCGACTCGTTTCCCACTGAGCTCAAATGGTCAAACAAGCACAGAACACTGAGACAGACAGACACACACACACACACACACACACACACACACACACACACACACACACACACACACACACTTACTTAGCCTGCATCTTTTGCAGCTGCCTCTATTAACAGCAATTGTTTTGGCATTTATTCTCACTCGAAGTGAGCATCTCAGTATAGGGTGGCACCCCCACCGCCTCCACCCTGCCATAATTAGCACCCATCAAGATGGCAGTTTGAAAACAGCAGTGTTTTAAACCCCTGTCCTTGGCTGACACTTTATATCCGCTACCATCATTGTCGCTTTGTCCATATTATTGTTGTTTTACCATTTGCAGATGGCATAATGGCGTCCCCATGGGGGGTCTTCACCTGTGAAAGAGAACCCTACTGTTCACACCCCACTCAGTCTAGCTCTCAATGGCCGGCCACACACCAAACAGCTTGAATGAGGCTCTTTATCGCCGCCCCCATCCATTTATCTGTTTTCCTCTGTTTTCAAAACACATTCATTTTCTTACATGTATTTTTTTTTTTTGGTCACAAAGAGTCTAATGATGGTCGAACTGGAAGGGAAAGCAAATGCAGACTCGTTGGATCACAAAGAGCCGCGAGCTTGTCAAAGCAGCGCCCATTTTAGTTGTAATTGTGATGCTGTGGGAGCGGTTGAGCTCCGAAACTCTTATGGCGCGAGGCGAACTACGAGCTGTTCATGCGAGAAGCCAAAGATATCGTGATCTGAAACCCATCAGAGATTCACTTCCTGAGGTTTCACAGTTCTAATTTTCACTTCAATCGCGTGAAGGCTGTTCGAAGCAGAACATGCGATTTGGAGGGTGGAGGCCGACAGCTCTTTGATGATACGGGAAGTTCTTTGTGGTTCTTTTGTTTAAATAAACCAAAAATCGTTGAGTTACTGAGATCATAACCAAAGCATCTCCAGACTAAGAATGATTTTGCCATAATCAGCCGTTCACCTCAAAGGTCTAATGAATTCCAATAAATGGTCACGTGCCCTTCATCCTGGATGATGGCTTTGCACCAAGTTTAGTATTTTCATAAAGTTCACAAACTGATCTATTTGAAATGCTTCCCCCTCATTCTTCACTGCTGTCCACACACCTCTAACAGATTTCTGGAGAGTTCATGTTCCAGGAGAGTCCATCAAGTCTCAAAGCTTGGGGTTCTCCATTACTCTGAACTGAACTTCTTCACCCCTCCTCCCACCCCTGTACTTGATAAGCCATGTGGCATCTTGCATTGTCTTTGGCAGATCCGGGTCATGTTTGTGTTTCAGTAGGAGCGTCACCTTCCAACACATTCCAAACATCTGTTAAATCTGTTCAAACATCTGTTAAATACTGGTGTTTATGACACGTGTACCTCTAAGACGTTCTTTTAGACTCTCAGTGTGTTTTGTTGCTGTTGGACGAAGCCTTGTATCTCCAAAATAGCAACTTTACAGGAGAATAAACATCAGTGCTGTACGTGAACTTCCATATATTGGCTGGGACAGGCCATATTCAATGAGGGGAAGACTTGTTGTCATGTGTCTGTAGGTGCTGGTGAAGCAGAAGGAGAGCCATAGGCAGAGCCTGGCCATAGTGCAGAGCTCAGAGACAGACACACAGCTTCAGCAGGCCCTGGAGCAAGTGGCACAGATCAACAAAGCTCTGGAGGAGATACGACTCCATCACCAACAACAGGTGTGCACAAGCTGTTAACGTTGTATGATTTATTAAGAAACATTTCGTGCATTTATTAGTACTCTGTTCTACATTTACGTGCAACCAAATGTCCGAATGTGGATCTGTCCCATAGAGGAGTCAGTCCCAGTCAGCCATGGAGGAATTCAATGTTCTCACAGAGCTGCAGATGGTTAGAGCCCAGTTAGCAACCAGTGAGGAAGAGCGGGTGAAGGTGGAGAATCAGCTAAGAGAGTCACAGGAAGCTGTTACAACACTGCAGGAGGAAGGTGTGTCCAGCTGACAAATGATACACGTAATATACACTGATTGACAAAAGACAATAATGCAACAAGAAGGTCAACCATACCATTATGACCTTGTTTCTCCTCGACTGTCCATTTAATCATCTCCTCTCATCATTATGGTTTTGTGTTCTATAATTCCAGACTGTAGTTCATCTGCTCTCTGCAGACTTTATTCTCCTACTCCTGAGGCCTTTCAGTGATCAGGGGACTCCTACAGGACCACCACAGAGCAGAGGATATGTGGGTGGTGGGTCATTTCACACTGTGTCACACTGACGCAGGTGGGTGTGTGTGTTAGTGAAGAAGCTGGCACGAGTGGGGACTGCTGTTGCGCTGCTGGAGTGTTTAAACACTGTGTCCACTCACTGTCCACTCTATTAGACACTCCTACCGAGTGTCTCCACCTTGTTGATGTAAAGTCAGAGACAGAAGCTCATCTGTTTCTGCACAGCTTGTGGTGCTGGTCATCCTCTAGTCCTTCATCAGTGCTCACAGGACGCGCTCACAGGACGCTGTTGGCTGGATATTTCTGCTTGGTGGACTGCTCTCGTCCAGCAGTGACACTGAGGGGTTTAACACTCCAGCAGCACTGCTGTGTCTGATCCACTGCACTCAGCAACACACACTAACACACCACCGTGTCAGTGTGACTGCAGTGCTGAGAATGACCCACCACCCACATATCATAGCTGCTCTGTGGTGGTCCTGTGGGGTCCTGATCACTGAAGATCAGGGTGGAAGGAGGAGAATAAAGGATGTGAACTTATTTAATCTTAGAAAATCAACAACACGTGCAATTTTAACCAAAGGTGCCCAAACTTTTGCATAAGACTGTATATTATATGCTGTTCAAATAAGCTAATACGAGCTCTGGATGCCTTTTTAATTCCATCAGTTAAGCAGCTTCAAGATGGGCTGAAAGAGGCTCCTCCAGTTACATCAAGCCAGTCAAATGAGGGCAACCTCTCGTCAGCTCCTCCACCTCCTCCTCCGCCTCCTCCTCCGCCACCACCTCCGCCACCCCCTCCTGTCCTGTCTACAGCTCCCGCTGAGTAAGTTCAGCCTGATAATGATCTCCATTATCATTCAGTATAAATAAGATCACAAACCAGTGCTCTGCACACATCATAGAGAAGACGCGTATGTAAGTTCATGGCTGTGATGTGTTCCTGCTGCCCTCTGGATGTTCTGAGGAGCAGAAGAAAAGGTGGAAACGCCACAACTGAATCTAAGCGTAAGAGTCTGTAGGTCTGACTTGTTATTAGAAATGTGGGATAAATTCTTCAGTCGTGTGATTTCTGTCATTTCATCATTGCAGAACCCAGTCTGTCTGTGGACATTAAGGCCAGAGCCGTGGATGAAATGATGGAGAGAATTAAGAGCGCATCATTTTGAAACCCACCCTGAAGCTCCCATCGGTAAATGACCTACCTTAAAAATCTAAGGGTCTTTATGACACTTCGATCCCTCATTTTCATGTCTCACTGTTTGGTTTCATTTTTGCTGCTGTTTGATACCTTTTAAAGCGATTGACACATTTTAAGGGGTTAAAAGGGTCTCAGCAGGTCTGGTTGAGGAGAATAAAGAAGGGAGTAAAAGTCCATATTATCAAATGTGTCACACTAATCATACAACAATTCATCAAACAACTTACTTTTCAGCTCAAACACACAAAAACATCGTAGCACACTTTGACCAAAACATTTTTAATAAATTCATAAAAGAATGTCATTTCTATTCATGTTTCTGCTCATTTTACATTACAGGCTGGTTTGATCTAAGACACGAAGGAAGGTGTTATTGTTTAAACTATAAATCATATTTCTAATGATCCACAAAAATGACTTTTTGAAGAATAATCGCTATTTTTGATGACAGAGTTGTGGGTGATGCATTTTGCAGAGGTGAAATCAGTAAAGCCAGTTTCCACCCACATCCTCATCTTATCACTGTTCAATCTTTTCATTAAATAATAAAGTAGGTACATTGGATATTTACATCAACCAGAAATAAGAGCTCACAAGATTCCATAACGCTCTGAAACCGCATTAAATTACTATTAATTCATTAAAATATCCAGAAGTCATCATGTTTCAAAAAGAGGGGAGGCCAAATTCTTAAGCCAGAAGACTTGACCAAATAAATGTATTTACTTGTTAATAATTTAATTATTAATATTCCTAGAGAATTTTAAATCTAATAAAGTATTTATTGAAGTGTTTCATTGTTTAACTCTAACAAGGATCAGAGAAACATACAGATATGATATGTGCTGATAAATAGCAAAAATAATGACATTCAGGTTTGTTTGTATTTGTTTACTTTATGTGGACCACTGTTTTAAATAACTTTATTATTATTATTATTATTATTATTATTATTATTATTATTATTATTATTTATTATTATTATTTATTATTATTATTATTATTATTATTATTATTAGTAGTAGTAGTATTATATTATTATTATTATTATTATTATTATTGTTATTATTATTATTATTATTATTATAATAATATTAGTATTAGTATTATTATTGCTGTTATTATTATTATTATTATTATTATTATTATTATTATTATTATTATTATTATTGTTGTTGTTGTTATTATTATATTATTTATTATTATTATTATTATTATTATTATTAGTATTAGTATTAGTATTAGTATTAGCATTATTATTATTATTATTATTATTATTATTGCTGTTTATATTATTGTTATTATTTATTATTTATTATTATTATTATTACTATTATATTATTGCATTATTATTATTATTATTATTATTATTATTATTATTATTATTAATAGTTATTATTTGGCCAAATTCATACAAATATTTCAATTCAGTTTATATTTATATTCCAGGGCAGATGGAATATTTTGAGGTGCCTCTGATATATTTTGGTGAATTAAATCACATTAATCTACATAAACATCACGCAGATCTGCCCCAGAGTTCTAACGTTTAACCCACACATACCAGTAAAGACAATGTGGAGTTGAATGAGTGTCACTGTAAGACTGGCATATTTATGATGCAACACTCAGTATCGGAATCAGACATGTGTTTCCTCTCACAGGACCAAAGAAGTGAAAAGAGGAAATCTACAAAGCTGGAGTTACAGGGGATGTGCTGAAAATTCCTCGATATTGCAATTACGACGGTCCATGTCCTCTTTTGTCCTCTTTCATTAAAGTCCTGTTCGTTTGGGTCCAAAAACAGTCTTTTGGTTAACTGTCAATTTAAAATGCAAACTTTAAGACAGATTCATAATGACAAACTAATCGGGAAAGTCTCCATTCTGTAGAAACCCGTCGGGCGAAGCTCACACAAAAGTTCAAGCTGTGATTAGAGCAAAGAGTGGACACATCAGGTCAGGAGTGATGGAATCTCCTCTGAGACGTATCCTTTGAGGTGTTTGCTTTTCATAACTGGAGTGTATTAGACTCAGTATAGTGTTTTTAGGTTGGGACTGTTTCATTGCTGTTCTTTAAATCTATTCATTTCCTCCGGACGCTGGATTTGCTGCCAGGATTCCATGAAGAGGCCTGCTCACAGAAGGGTGATGTCTAGGAAGCGGATTAGTCGCAACATTGGGGAAGCGGAGCTTCAGTTTGTCTTGCAGAGAAGGAGACGGGCGATTGGGGACGAGAAAAGCGTCCCACCTTCCACCGCATCAAAAATTCAAGGTAAAGTCACGTGTAATGTGAACCATCTCAGACAGCCTCTCTTCCTTCTTCTGCTACTCCTGAAAATCCATCGTACAGATATGTCCAGTCATGTGTTTGATGTAGAGACATAAGATAACATGGGATCTGGAATTCACACTGACTTGATTCTTTTAAATGTCATTCATTTGACCAAAATGAGTGAATCAGCCTTGTGACTGGAAGGTTGTCGGGTTGATTCCCTGAAGTGGTTGGACATGACTGACCTGCACTTGAGCAAGACACTTACATCCAGCTGCTCCATGTGTGACGTGGATAGGGCTGCCCACTGCTCCGGAGACGTGTGCTCGCTGCCCCCTAGTGTGTGCATCTATCTATCATCTATCTATCTATCTATCTATCTATCTATCTATCTATCTATCTATCTATCTATCTATCTATCTATCTATCTATCTATAGTATCTATAATATATCTGCTGTCTTTCCAATCCCCCTCAGATACCCCTCCTGCAGCCCCAGCCCCGAACTCGTCTGCTTGGCAGGTAGAGAGCGGCAGTGCCCCTGTCCTCCGGAGGCTAAAGCAGAACCAGAAGAACAGGAACTCGCACATCAGAGCATCGGAGGGTCTCATCTGGGAGGACAAGTGAAGCTGAAAGCGTGTTCGATGTCAGTGTCCGCTTTCTTTAGTGGTCCCATGAATTACATTGTAGGTCTAAAATCCAGCATGTTTTAGTAAAATGCTGTATGACATTCACTTGCACTGGCCAGCAGAAAAGACCTGCCTGAGAATACAGTGAAAATCGGTACTTTTTATTGTAGTCAGTCCAGCATTTGGTAAAAATGGGATGTCAAGGCGTATTCATTTTGGACAATGGCCCCATTCACAGATTTCTATTCCAAGGTTAAGTGCAGATAAATTAAAAAAATATATAAAAAAATGTTAGTGTCCAAGGACTTTGAGGACATTCAGAACAGTTAAGAAAGAAATAAAATGCACTCTGTCCATCTTCCGCCATCCAATTTCCTGCTCTCAGCCTTTCTTCATAGATTTTCTGCTTCCTGCATTCCTGCAAAGGAATGAGTTCTTCTGTTAAGATTTTGACTGTGCTGAGGTGTGTGTGTGTGTGCGCGTGTGTGTGTGTGTTTGCGTCTGTTTAAAAGCCTTTAGCTGGGTTCATTCGTCCATCAAGAAGCATCTGAGATGGGGAGAAAGGTGCTTTTTCTCCTCACACCTCCGCACTCCTTTCCTCTGATAAAAGCATTTTAAATGGAGGGGAATTATTTGCACGGTAGCGCCTCTCGGCCTTCTGCTTTTAAAGCCGATTTATTCTATAAGGATTCTTTACCCCCTGGAGAGAGCCCTTTATCTAGCAAACATTATAAAGAATTTATGTCTCACCCCCTGGAATTGTAAGGTGTCTGATTTCTGCGTCTCTGAGTGTGTCGGTAGGTGTGGATGTGAGGTGGCGGTGGTAGGTGGTTGGGCAGGTAAAGAATTCATGTATTTAAAAACTGGGTAAGGGAATGTGGGTGGTCCACCAAACACCACAGCCCCCAAACTCTGGATTTTTCATGTCCAGTCTCTTTGTCCTCAATGCTTCTCTGTTATAAACGTGATCTTTGGTCCCTACATGTCAGTGTCACCCCTCAAAACATCTGTTAAAGTGAGAATTAGATCAATGGTTCTCTGAAAGACATAAAGTGTGTCGTTTTAAAGAGCTCTGAAACGTCACAAACCTTTTCCAAACTTTTTGGAAGACCCTCACTATCACATACGGTGCTCCTGACACTAGGAGTGTGAGGACGAGCACGTCTCCTCCGAGACATGTCAAGTCAGACACTGTCTCTTTATTGAACTGCTGCCTTTTTGTATCTTTGCTGGGCAGCCAACAAGCCTGGAGGAAAGTGTCAGGTCCCCAGCTGCCAGCCAGCATTGCAGTTAGTGTGATATGCAGAGAGAGCGCCATCTACCCACAAAGAGCCTGGGTGCAAATAATTAGGTGCAAATTCTGGAAGCAAACAAATAAATCAACAGGCTTTTAAACACACCTTAAATTCAATAAAGCCATGGACTCCAGCTGTTACCAATGTGCTGGGCAGGCTGGTGGTGATTCAGTACTAGTGTGGGATGTATTCTCATGGCATAGGATGGGGCCAATGGTCCGTCTAAACCCATAATGTGCTGGTTCCACTAGATTTCACTGCTTGGTGACCATTTGCATCCCATGGACTTCATGTACGCCCACAATGATGGTATATTCAGTGAAAAATAAAAAAATGCCCCCAAGTTTTCCACAATTGAATCTATATATCCACGTTTACCTGTACACACATAATGCTTGTGGATAGAGGAATGAAAAAATGCCCACACAACTTCAAAAATGCACTTATCTCCCACTATCATTCCTGACTCAAACTCAGATTATGTTATCTTACAACAATTATTATTATTATTATTATTATTATTATTATTATTATTATTATTATTATTATTATTATTATTATTGTTGTTGTTGTTGTTGTTAATATTATTATTAATATAACATTATGTATTTATTTTTACTATTATAATTATTTGTTTTTATTATTATCATTTTAATTACTATAAGTTATTACTATTATTATGTATTGTTATTGTTGTTATTAATATTATTAATAATTATTTATATTACTTATTCATTTATTTTTATTATAATTAATTGTTTTTATTATAATTATTTATTATTATTATTATTATTATTATTATTTATATTACTTATTCTTTTATTTTATTATAATTATTTATTGGTTTATAATGATCAGACTCTGTCTGTGCTGAATATCCTCGCCTGCAGTTCCCCCTCCAGCCTGCGGCGGCGCTGTGAGATTCCCGGTCCCTCTGCTCGTGTGAGGAGACGCAGTGTGAACTTTGTCCAGTGGGGACAGGTCGTGCTCTCAGTGTTTACAGTGTGTGTGTGTGTGTCTCTCGTTCCTCTAAGATGTGGTTTATTTATGCTCTCAGCTGGTTTTCGCTGCTCATTCAGATTTCCTTCGTTACTCTGGCGATCGGTGAGTAAGAGCTGAACCCGGCTCTGAGTCTGAGCTTCAGGAGCCGAAACCTTCACTAAACCTTCTGTAAACGTTCTGTATACGTCCAGTCAACGTTCTGTTAACGTCCACTAAACCTTCAGTCAGCGTTCACTCAACGTTTACTAAACCTTCAGTCAATGTTAAGCAAACGGTCAGTGAATCTCCAGTCAATGTTCTGCAAACGTTGAGTTAACATTGACTTAATTTCCGGTTAACATTCAGTAAACTTTCACTAAACGTTCAGTTAACCTTCACTAAACGTTCAGTAAACCTTGACTTAACTTTCAGTCAACATTCAGTAAACTTTCTATAAACGTTCTGTAATCCTTCAATAAATGTTCTGTGAATGTTCAATTAACATTTAGTAAACCTTCACTAAACGTTTTGTAAATGTGCATTTAATGTTCACCAAATGTTAAGTTAACCTTCAGTTAATGTTCATTCAACCTTCAGTTAACGTTCTGTAAATGTTCAGTAAACCTTCACTAAACATTCTGTAAATGTTCACTAAATGTTAAGTAAACTTTCAGTTAACGTTCAGTCAGCGTTCAGTAAACATTCAGTAAATGTAAACGTTCAGTAAACATTAAGTTCATTACACCTCTGATCTGCATTGTCAATCTTCTTCTCTCATAAATCCCAGTTTGGATCCAGTTTAACTTTGAACCCAAGTCTGATCCCAGTCCTGTGTTGTTCGTGCTCTGATCAGTGTTAATGGGTCTGAGATCAGGTATTCTGATCTGATGTATCGAGGCCGGGCCCCTCTGGGCCGAGGCCGGGCGCGGGCCCCTCCGGGCCCCACTTGTACCTGAAGTGTTCACTAGCTGCTCGAGCTCCGCCCTCTGGCCATAAGTGTGATCACACAGGTTGGGCGTATGAACGTGGCAGCAGATCCTGGGGGCAGGCGTGCTGCAGGTGGCCTGTCTGTTGTAAGAACTGCTAAACTGTGCACATACTTTGCACCTTTCTGCACCAATCTTCACTGCTGTCCACCTGACGGATGACCAGTTAGGCTGAGAACGTCTGTCCTCCAGCAGCGAGAAAAAGAGGGCTTGTCCTGTTGACTGGACATTTTGCAACCCTTTATATTGTGGAAGTCAGAGGGCGGTTAACAGGGCCGGGCCATATTTCTGTTTTACTGTATTATTACCAGTAAAACCAGTAACCTGAGCACATAACACAACCACCACAACACAACCGCACTATGTGCAGGAACAGTAAAACCGTATTATATTTTCTATATTTCTCTAAATTCTTTTATGAATATAATATTATGACCTTCTTCTCTGTCTGTACTGTAATGATGCTGCTGCAGGACTCTTCACGTCACCGCAGGAACCGTCCCAAAGGTCATGTCCTGACATATTTTAGACGAATGGTGATATACTTTCATGAATTTGTTTGTAAATTGTTTTTTACTTTATTTAAACACAGAAATTTGACCTACATTTCTGGTTAATACACACTAAGTCTTGTGCCCCGAAGTGCCCCGAAGTGTGTACATGAGAGCGCGAATGGAGGCAGAGGGGAACAGAGTAGTGGGGGAGACGGGAGCGGGGTGCGGAGCCGAGCGAGAGAGCAGATAAAAGGTTTCCACAAGATTGAAACAACATAATTTAAAAACTTTAAAACTCGATATACGTAATATCTTATGCTGTTTATATCTCGATATAGATGTAAATATCGATATATCGTCCTAGTCGGCTCCACCAGTGTGTATAAACATTCTCTACCAGTCAGTTCATTGTGAAACCGTGTCACCATGTAAAAATCAACTGCCAGAAATAAAAAAATGAGCGATAGGTTTTTGCATATGATAATTTAACGATCTGTTCTTATTTGTGCGTTTCTGTTAATGCTTACATAATGTTTGTACTTTGAACAACGATTCATTTCTCGATTTTTATAAAAAATCAACTATGGACCACCTGAGAGGCCTTTACAGCCCACCGGTGGTCCCCAGCTGTATATGGACAAAAGTATTGGGACACCTGCTCATTTTATTTTTCTACTGAAATGGGAAATGGAAGCGTCCAGTAGCTTAGTCAGATACGATCCAGATGTAACACAGGATATTATATATCATCGGTATATAAAGTATGTTGGGAAGAACACTATAAAAATGATATTTAAATATACAAAATAAAAAAAACACACAAAGAACTTGGAGAAGAAGAATCAGTAGGTTGAGCTCTGTGGTGAATCTACAACCTGATGTTCTTCAGTGCAAATATTGACGTGCGAAGATGTAAATGATACAGTCGTGTAATCAATATAACCAGGAACATAAATAAATATGCAGATATATGTACCAGCACACATAGATAACAACGAAAACCACGTCTGAGGGTTCCTGGAACAGACAATCTCCGGAGTCGTTCTGCAGAGCAGTTCAGTGACCGCCGTCTTCCACTGATCAAACTCCGTGATACTCTATCCGTGATACAAAGCGGTTTGTCCGCAGTCGTCCTCTTTGTCGCTGTTGACAAACAGCCCGGCCTGCCTAACCAGCTTGTCCAGCCCCAGCGCGTCTCAAAGAGTGTTACATATTATCCTGCCTGTAATTGTCTCTCCTGGAAGACTTTCTGAAGCACAACAAGCGCATTAGAGAAGTGAGGATGTCTCCTCCCCAAGTCCCCAAGTGTAAGATGGAACCACTGTTCCACTGTTCCACAGCTCAATGCTGGGAGGGCTTTATACATCTCTAGCTCAGGCCTGGCGTCGAGTGCAGTGGCAGTACATTCCTACAGGGACAGGAGCAGCGGGTGTCCACAAACATTTGGACATACAGTGCAAATCATTCACATTTGTATGGTCCCAACAAACCCAGAGTTCCTGTGCTGAGGGTCGTAGAAAGGCTGCTGCGGTGCTCTTGCTCTTGCTCAGGTTGCTTCTGGGGATCTACTTTAGCTTCGTTATTGAAATGAAGAAGCAGGAGAACATCTTTGTACTTGCGAAAGCTTTTACGCAGCTCTGCTCACCCCTGCTGACCCCTGCTGACCGGCTACACCGAGTCTGATATCGGAAAAGTTCAGCAGGATGTCTGTGTGTCAGGCCTTGTTATACAGTTCTGACTGAACTTGCTTGTGGTTCAAAAGTTCAGATCACCCCCGCCCCGCCACCGCCGCCACCCCCCCCATCTCCTCCATGTGGCGCACGCAGTGGGGCGTGGCTTCGCGTGATGACCAGCAGCGCTGCCTGTGTGCGAACGCACAGCGTGCTGTCAGCCCGGTTTTGGATATAAACCTTTTAGCTGTTTTTTTTGCTTTACTGTTGTTGCCTGAAGTAACTTTTGGGAGACAAAGTAGTGAAATGCCTGTGTGTGTTTGTATCTACCATGTTTATTTATTCGTCGTTGTATCTGCACTGGGTTTGGGTTTCGCTCCCTTTAATGAAATAATGAAGCGATGGTTCTAATCAGGACTGAGCTGTGATGAATTAGATGTGATAAAGCATGTGTTTGTCGCTGGTTGTCATTGTTTTCTAACGGTGTTGTGTTTCGTGTACAGCTGCGGGTCTCTATTACTTGGCGGAGTTGATAGAGGAGTACACAGTCGCCACCAGCCGAATAATAAAATACATGATACTGGTGAGTGAGTCCGCGCTGACAGTTCTTCGGTTCTAGACCCACGTCGACGTTTCAGGCTGTGTTAGTAGCTGGTTCTTGTATCGTCTTTCCCTCTCTGTCTCTCAGTTCTCCACAGGTGTGCTGGCGGGGCTGTACCTGTTCGAGGGCTTCCCTACGCTGATGATCGGAGTCGGCCTCTTCACTAATCTGGTCTACTTTGGCCTGCTTCAGACCTTCCCCTACATCATGCTCAGCTCACCCAACTTCATACTGTCGTGCAGTAAGTACAGACGAACGGCAGGACATTCTATGTTCCAGCTTCTGCGTCTGTACTGTTTTGAAGGAATTCTGTGTTTGTTTCTACACAGGGACAGTTTCAGACTTCAAAATATCGTTTTGTTCTCTTTCTCTCTCTCTCTCTCTCTCTCTTTTTCACGTCCAGTACTGGTGGTGATTAATCACTACATGGCCTTCCAGTACTTCGCGGAGGAGTACTACGCCTTCTCAGAAGTGAGCAAAAACTCGCGTGTCGTCAGTATTAAAGGTGTTGTTCGGCACTCGGCGGCTGGTTTAATGCTTCTTGTGCACATTGCAGGTCCTGGCGTACTTCACGATTTGCCTGTGGGTGATCCCCTTCTCCTTCTTCGTGTCCCTGTCAGCTGGGGAGAATGTTCTCCCGTCCACCGTGCAGCAGGGAGGTGAGTGAGCGTGCATGTTCTCGCAACAGTTGAACGAATGGTGCTTTCAGTCCGAGGCTCGGTCGTGTCCAGCCAGCCTGATTTGACCCTCCAGAAGAGACACTGTAGCTCCCGAAGAGGTCAGAGCTGGTCACATTGAAGAGGTGGACAGTGTAAGGAAGGTGATCCATGAGGTTTCATGTTTCCTCAAGCCTCACACTCGGCCGCTGCGCTGTATCTGTGAAGCTGTAGTTAATGTTGTTTGAGTCTCTACAGTTTATAACGTGAGGTTTCCAAACCGCGGTGACCCAACAGGCATTTAATGGTCAATAAAATTTGAAACGTTATTACGAACCGTCCTAAACCGAACAGTGCTTTACCACGAAACCCGTCACCATTTCACGTCCAAGTGCACGTAAAGAATTTATCAGTAAAACCAGAGTTTATCTGCGCTTTTTTGGTACGTGGTTGATTACAGCGTACCACGGAGCCGGCTAGAAACGAGTGAAATGATGTGTTCACTTTGACTCATCGGGGGAAGCTCTGTTTTTCAGACGTTTATTTCTGACAAGGCATCCGCTTTTAATCTGTCAGCAGTTCAGATGCGCTGTAATTAATTCCCGTGTGAGTGCTCATGAAAGCAGGAGGATCAACAGAGGGTTGTAGGAGCCCTGGAGAGAATGTTGAGCAGCTCACATTTCCAGAATATTTTACATCCACAAACCGAAGAAGGCAGTTCTAACCGCCGCACCGTGTTCACAGCATTCCCTTTGCTGTTATTTCGAGCTGTGTTCTTCACGTCTATGTCGAATGGTTCCTTCTCTGTTTAAAAGTGACATTTTCACACCGTTCAGCTGCAAATGTCAAGTGGTAATGCCTTCCCCGTTTTTGTGTCTTGATTTTGTGTGGACCGTAAAACAAATTAGCAGGTGATGACGTGCAGCAATTTGCAAAAAAATTGGGCTCTGAAATGTTTCCCCATCCTGAAGATTGGTCCTGATTGTTCCAGGAGCTGATTGGTCATTGTGGCATCATAATAGACTCCTTGGTAACAACAGGCTGAACATTTCCAGATGTCAGCTGAATGTCCTTTTTCGTGAAGGCCACCAAACACAAGACGTGCCAGGGCACCTCATTTCTCTTCACTTAGTGTTGTTCAGCAGATGGTAACGTACACATGCTGTAGAAAAGCTGGTGTACGTTTAATTTAGTACAACGTACAGCACGATGTGTCACGCGTAGTTTACTCCATCCTTGCAGGCTCTCATTTTTCAAGATGTAAAAGTGTCTCATTCACGTTGGCTGCTGGACCTGGACTAGTTGCCCATCTGCCATCACCATGTAGAAATGTACACGTACCCTAATTAGCTGCTTATGTCCACCAGCATTACTTCAGTACAGCTGAGCATCACAGCAGTGGGGGTTTCATACCACCTTAAAGGGTGCAGCTGTATCATTTAAGGTGGAACGTAAAATTAAGCACGAACACACGGCTGTTTTTCTTGATCTATGTGCTGCGTTTACAGACTGGGTCACTGACCAGTGTGCACTACTAGAGTCTAGAACGAGTCAGAGTTGGAAAAAATCAAGCCTGTTTGATATGCTGTGAGCAATCAGGAGACCCACAATCACTCTGTGCCCCTCACGCACTTCTCGAATCCGAGTGACCGGCACAGGCTCTGTCAGGCTGACCGTCAGGGCTAAAATCACGCTAAAACACGTTGTGCCGTGTAACTCCATCTTCAAGTAGAGAAGGTTAGAGCTTAGATTCTGCCTTTCTCTGTCTAAATGTCAGTCCACTGTAGCAGAGGTCTTTAAATGTGGACCTCGAATTCAGTTCTCAGTCCTTGGATTTGTAGTCCTTTGGTAGGTGTGACCCTGTGTATCCAATCAGGTGACATTTAACTGTTATCTTAGCTTCCAGCCAGGACTAATCCAGGACTGGAAACTGGGTTCATGATCCAGATCTGAAGAGTTTGGGTGGAACCATTGTGTGTCTGTGGTGAAGCTGCACCACACGTTAATACCAAAAGTCGTACCTTCGTTGGATCCGTTTAATGTTCAGTCTTTGGACTCTTTCCTGTTTGAACACACTGTCTTAATACAATGCATTGTGTTCTCTGTTTCCTCCAGATGATGTGGTCTCAAACTACTTCACTAAAGGGAAGAGGGGCAAACGCTCTGGGATCCTCCTGATCTTCTCCTTCCTGAAGGAGGCCGTTTTGCCCAGCCGACAGAAAATGTACTGAATCACTAATGGGAGAGGCTAAGGGACAGATGGAAGATACGGGTGGGGTTGAGAGATGAGAGAAATGGACAGGGTTGCTGTGCCCAGCTGCCCCAGTGGACTGTGAAGGGGATGGAGGGGAGGGGGATGATTGGGGGACTGGTCCAGTGATGAAAGGACTTAAGAAGAAAACACAGTGGAGGTTCGGCACCTGGAAGGATGCACACCTTGCCACGGACATACCTTGCCAAGCTCTCCACCTGAACTGACATGACTGTGTGATTGTCTCTGTGTCCATCTGTTTAAATGAAGCGAGCACAGCCAACTAACGCTCCGGAAGCAGCCCTTAGCCTTCCAAGAACTTCTGATTTTGGCAGGGATTAAGCCTAAGGCCTTGGACTGATGTTCTGCTGTCAGTGGGGCTTCTCCATTGTGGTCTAAGCTTAGGATTAATCTGTGTTGGAAAAACCCGTTTTTGAAGTTTCTGAAGGCTCGAGAAATCGATGTTTAATGCTACATATTTAGTTGGACGATTGACGGCGTGGGCGTGGCTGCATAAATTGGTGATAGCAGCTGATGATTCTCACATATTTGCATTGTGTATTCCACACAAGCTAGCGCTTGTGTGGTCCATCGTGAATGGAAGATTGAATGAATGTTGGGGGTATTGTGAACATTTTAATCGTCGTACCACGATCACCGAGGCCATAGGTTTGGTCCTGCTTTTTAATATTTCTGTGCTGTAAAGGACAAGACCATTTTCTACAGACTTTTCACATCTAACCATAGTTGTGTAAATACCAGTAGCAGCAGTCAAGGTATGTAGAAAACACCTCAGAGTAAGCATATCGGTGTGCTCTGGAATTTCGTAGACGCTCTCCGAGATGCTTGATCCATAAGGGCCCAGTTAGCGGTCAGTTTCATCGAGTTCTTTAAAACGTGAGGCAGTGGGGTTCTGCTCATTCGAACGCGGCAGCAACGACAGTGACCACAGTGCTTTCTCGATGTTTTTTCACACATGCAGTAAATGTGACGAATTTCTAATAAAATGGCAGTTAATGATTACGACGACTTTGAGATTTGAAAGGCTTTGCCGCTTTCAGTGTTCCGAGTTGAACGGTATCCATTTCGCAGTTGTTCCTCATTCATCCCGAGGTGCGATGTCTCCTCACACTATCCTGCCTTTGCTTGCCCTTTATATGAGGGGCACCTGGAGGTTATCATCGGAAGTGCGAGGTCGTTGGAAGGTCAGCACAATCTGACTCACACTCTTACACTCTCTTCAGCTAGCTCTCACCTGGGGAATAAGCCACTTAGGGGAGCGAGAGAGCCTGCGTGGGTAAAGCAGCCGCTGAGCTGAGGTCAGTCTCTGCGTACGTTCTTATGGAGGGTAAGAGCGGTGTTTTGGAAGCTGCAGCTGCTCTTTGATCAGTGTAAAATGGTTCCCCTCCGTGTAAGAGCTTAAGCTAGAAATCCTCTGGGGGTGGGAACCAACAACACGGCCGTCACGTGTGCACTGACCTAGGTCACGTCGGTCATGAACCTGCCCGCCAACTGCACGTCACAGCTGTAACTCAAACATAGACTCCCCATTGGGGCAAAGGCTGCTGCTTTTTCCATCTTTTTCTGCTTTTTTCCTTCCATTCTTCAGCAGTTTCCTTCAGTTTGCACTCAATAGGCAGCGTTTATCAGGGCTTTTAGCGCGGTTTAAAATTTCATGCACCCAATTTTTATCTTCACCGTTTCCCTTCTCTTGGCCTGGGAGCGTTTCACGACAAACACAACACAAACTACAGCATTTCATAACTTTCATAACTTTCTTTCTCAGACGTGTTTGGGGTGGAGTGTCTTTAGGTGATGAGCCACCAGTGCTTGCTTATTTACTGCACATGCACGTCGCAGCATTACTTCAGCATCAGCATCATCTTCCACCTTGTTGACATGTGGAGTCGGTGAAGAAGTTGGAGACAGTTGGGTTTGTTCAAAGACTTCCAGATGTTAACACGTCACCATGGCTTTGTCACGCTCAGTAGGAGCAAACTGATTACAAACAAGCATCAAGGTCAGACCAGTGCCACCTAGAGATGGCATGACCAATGTCGACAAGCAGCAGGACCCAGAGTTCAAACTGGCGTTCCTCGGGTGAGTGTCTGAGCCCTTTTTTCTTCATTCATTCTTTAATTCACACACGAAAATGTTGAGGTGGTTGTTTTGTGTCTTTTTAAAGCGTTTCCCTTTAAAAATGCCTCACACTTACATACACGGTCAGTTTAAATGGCTGAATGGATTGAAATAGTCATATTTGACTCTATTTGTAAGTGGAAATTGTTATAAAAAGGAAAATAATGTCTTTCTGATGTCCAGCCAGGAGGACGTTTTGTTCTGTTGACTTTTTCTTCTGTCACTTCTAGTTCTTTACTGACTTTTAGAGAAGGTTTAGAGAAGGTCACCCTGTGAAACTGAAGCTGTAGCATAAATGTTATGAATGGTCTTTAAAAGAATGTTGATTAATTTGATGAATTGATTTGAGAAGGACGTTGGCTGATGTGCTCTGGAACACAAGTGCAAGTCTAGACCATCCTGAAGGTATGAACTGGAGCACCATCACCACAGAGAACAGATTCACTGCTCCACATCCCAGAACCTGGAGAACTTTACGCTCCTCCGGGTGATGCCTTACACTGCTTTTCATATTCCCACGGGTAATTTAGAAGTTTAAGTTAAGTTGAACATCTACATCATGGGAGCAGTAGCAGTGAAGAGTCGTGATCCTTATTTAGAAGAATTGTCTGTATATACACTATATGGACAAAAGTATTGGGACACCTGCTCAAACCGTGCTTCTGAAATCAAAGGCTGTTCTAATTTTTTTTGGAGTAACTGCCTCTACTGTCCAGGGAAGACTTTCTATTCTCGAGAATTGCTGTGAGGGTTTGTTTGCATTCAGCGACGAGCATTAAGGAGGTCAGGATGGTGTATGATGACCACCGCATTTCAAAAGCTCCTTAGCTCATCGCAGAGGCAGGCATTATGCCAGGGAACACAGTTCAACAGCTCAACGTCAGGGGGCTTTATCCCCCTCAAACCCACACCTGCTATTAGGCACAGTGCCAATAGGTGTGTCTCCTCCAGAGAGTCCTGTCTCAGCGCAGGCGGTATCAGCAATAAAGTAGCTGAATGCGTTCATTAGAAGGTGTGCACAAACATTCACAATGCTGTGTAGTCCAGGACTGTGCTTCATCTGTATGTGGGAAACCAGTTCATAGTGTCTCAAAGGGCTGCACTGATGCATCAATATAGTAAATGGGAGGTGATACTGATGTGGTGCAACGTAGAACACTACTTGTCAATAAGCTACAACTCCATGTGGGACACTGGGGTTCGATTCCTGATGTGGGTCACTATGAACACTACAGTGGCCTTCCCCTGTAATGTGGGTAAACCTGTAAGGTCTGAAGTTATATTTATAAAATGAGTCCAACATTGAATACAAAACAATATGATATATATTGGTTTCAAACTGCTTCGAATCGATTGTGCATCGGTTATCAGCCCTGATCTTTGTCTTCCATATAATACGTTTTCCCTCTGACATTCCTTATCCCACTAACCAGTCCGTTTCGTAGGTACTGCCGAGAGATCCGACAAGCTTAAAGAATGTTGAAAAGAATCCCACCAGACATAATATGTGGGTGTGAAAGGTCATGCTGGTCGGCCTGATGGACTGCAGTTTCAGCCGTGTAACCTCACCCTTTAGCTCCACAGCAAACCTCAGTGACTGAATGCTCTCTTAACTATAAAAAGATGGACAGACTTCGCTCTCTCCGCAGCTCTCAGTCCGTAAGTAGACTGTACTGATATACAGGGGTTGGACAATGAAACTGAAACACTGGTCATTGTATTTTGGGAGGTTTCATGGCTAAATTGGAGCAGCCTGGTGTCCAATCTTCATTAATTGCACCAGTAAGAGCAGAGTGTGAAGGTTCGATTAGCAGGTAAGAGCACAGTTTTGCTCAAAATATTGCAATGAACACAACAATATGGGGGACATACCAGAGTTCAAAAGAGGACAAATTGTTGGTGCACATCTTGCAGGCGCATCTGTGACCAAGACGGCAAGTCTTTGTGATGCATCAAGAGCCACGGTATCCAGGGTAACGTCATCACCACCAAGAAGGACCAACCACATCCAACAGGATTAACTGTGGATGCAAGAGGAAGCTGTCTGAAAGGGATGTTCGGGTGTGAACCCGGATTGTATCCAAAAAATGTCCTTCACAACACGAATTGACGCTGTATTGGCCGCAAAAGGAGGCCCTAGTTCACCATAATAATCAATTATTGTGGTCTGAAACCAGGTGCTTCAGTTTCATTGTCCACCCCCTGTACATTTGGTCCATGTGTATGTGGACAGTGACATTCCTAATTTGCCTGTCCTACCACTGCAAATGATTTGAAACGTGTTGAGATGTGATTGAACACTTTCATCTTTAATCTGTGATTATATTTGGATGCCATCTGGAACCTGTTCATTCATTCATGGGCACCACACAGGGCACCAGTCCATTGCAGGGTACAATATATTGCATATTGCAGTGTTTTTGCATCTTGAAGTAAAACCTCTGCACTCAGATTCATGGTGTGAATTCATTTCAGACGTCAATCCTTTCATGACATTATATGTGTCCATGAAACTGCTGATCAGCTAACTGTCCAATTACTTTTGTGCATGTGAACATTGAGGAAAACAGTGGACGTGACTGTAGCTTGAGTCTGAATAGTATTTTTTTAACATCATAAAAAGCTTGTTCATCCTGACTAGGAAAGAACTCTGCTTCTGGAAAGCTGCCCAAATCTAACTCGCCCCATCCAGCCAATCAAGAACTCCTGCAGGCAGGAATAAGTCGGATTAGGTGGGATGGATTAGGGTTCAATCTAAAGTCTGCAGGTAGGTAGCTTTCCAGCAGCAGGGTCGGTGAACCCTGCATTAGTCATTTAGCACTTAGTAATGGCCCAGCTCCAGCTCCTCTGCCAGGTGCATTGCCACTTCAGTCCAAGGTGAGGCTCCTGGCATGGCAGTACAACCTCGACGTGGCAGGTCCAGCACGCTTCTACTCCGGAAGTGCATTGGAGACGTGATACGGGAGGGAAAAGCGGATGGGAACAGTCCCCTTTGGATGACCTCCATAGGCAGGCTAGGAACTGGACGTGGAGCAGTGTCCCAAGATGCGGTGTAATGGATGCAGCCGTCCTTGAAACGACTTAACTTCACGCTTTGATGCAGATCTGGCTCTCGTGGTGATTCCTCTGGATGGATTCCTAATCGCACCTCCTGGAGCCTGCTGATAGTAGCTGGTGGAGGTTTAGATGGGTTTGTGGAGATGTTCCACCATGGTTTTGATCCACTTGCGTTGCACTTCTTCTCAGGCTTTGTTCTCTGAGGCTCAGTGGATAGGCAGCTATTGCTTAATACCCCTGAGCCCCTAGGAAGGGGGCAGGTCAATGGAAGCCCCTTCTTCTTAGCCCACTCAGTCACTTTCTGCTGATTAACAGCCTTTCTGTCCTCCTGCAACCATAATGGAAATGTAAGAATTAACTACACAGTGAAAAGTGAGTTGATCAGAAAGGTACCACAAAGAGTTCTTTGGAGCAGAAGAACCTTCCAAAGTATGGCTGAGCCTTTCTAGTGCTACTCCAGTCATGTAAAATATCTATACCATTTCAGTTTTATTTCCAGAATTTGATGTCCAAGTCAAAAACCTTTTAGGAACCAGAATGAGGGAGATCATGAACAGGACCTTGCCCTTGTCCTCTGCACTCCTGTACAGCAGCACCAGGTTCTGTCTGAGATTCTGCAGTGCTCTGCGTTTCTCCACGTCCTTGTTCTTATCTCTCTGCCACATGGCATTCTTTAGAAACCTGCCATACACACCGCACACACACACACACACACACACACACACACACACACACACACACACACACACACACACACACACACACACACACACACACACACACACTGGCAGAATATATAAATGTATATATAATATTTAATATATAAATATATTATTTACATATTATAAATAATATATGACATTGTCTGCCTGGGGTGGGTAGATAGTCTATCAATACATATATGTATGTACATTATAAAAAGCGATGGTTGAAAAATGGCATGAATTATATTTTTCTTAAATTCAACTAAATGAATTTTATAGAACCTTGATTTTGACAACATATATTGACTGCAAGCAGCTTTAGAACATGCAGCTCCTGTCTTGTAAGGAGTCTCCAACAGCAGTTATGAGCCACTCAGTCATTATCGTATCCACTTCTTCCTGAATAGGGTCGCCGTTGATCCACACGCCCACAGGCCAATTCACCTACCATGTTCACTTTTGGGACCCGGGAGGAAAGCGGAGTCTCAGTGACCCAAGCAGGGATCAAACCCACAGACCCTGAGTGACACACGTACTTCCTGCGGCACCACCGTGCCACCCACAATGTTTAAGTATGTAAGCGTTTGTATTTATTCATATGTCACTCCGGTGTGCCCATGTTGGCTGATTCCACAAGGCAGCATATTGTATCTGCCATCTGGTGCCCGCAGGCAGCTTCCTGTGTGCACCTGAAGCCTTACAAGCCCTTAAAAATGAAATTGCGACTCAGCCACGGCTTCCACGACAACCTACGAGCCTGCCATCAATACATCTGTCTCTCAGGATGGACCTGAAACTGATTGTGTTACGTTTCCCAAAAGCACCGTCGTTTTAGGACAATCTCAGAGAGAGTGTTTAACACAATGCTTGGTAGGGTTTCTGAAATGTACGGGTCTTGACTGACCCTCAACTTCAAACCCACACAAACAGCTCACTGACTAAAGACAGAAACGTGGCAGAAAATAACTGATAACTTCATTCAAGATTATTGATGTGTCCAGTGAATATATGACCCATGGTTCTACTAAACTAAGGGAAGACCGAGCTGAGAATCCCCGTCCAGTAAATCCGGTCTTGGCTCTTAAGGACTTTAACCTGGCAATGGCCCTGTGACCCCAGATGCGAGCCAGGTCGAGAGGCGTGTGTCCTCTGCTGTCGTTTGCATGCGTGTCCGCTCCAGCCTCAACCAGCGTTTCAACGCAGTCTTTCAGGCCTTCAGCTGCAGCCATATGCAGAGTGGTCAGTCCTTCATCTGTGGATCTGAGAACAACATACTGACCACAACCATAAGACTTGATTTCACACGTATCTACACATTTAGACCTGGTTTCACACACTAGTCCTTATCTTAGACTAAAATGATTACACGTTGTGCCGGGCTCCGTGCTCCAGCAGGTAGGTGAGACAGGTATTATTGAAGTGGGCACTTTTATTGAGATTTGAAGCACCATGACAGGAGTCTCCGTCGCGTGGACAGCTAACGTTCACGTCAGCGCAGTAAGACTCCACAAGCAGCTTCATGCAGTCAAGTCGTCCATGCTGAGCAGCTAAATGGAGTGCGGTGAGACCCTGATACACACAAACACACGTGCATGTACAGCAGACAGGCAGACGTAGGGTAGACTCTGGGATACTGGACCGTCAGGTTATGAGGTCTTAAAAAAACTCCTGATTTTTAATGATTCAAAATTCAAAACTGATCATTAGTTTAATCTTCACAAATAAGTAAACGAAAGCTTCAAAAATGTGTAAAAATAAACACATGGCCCTAACCAACACTGAACCACAAGTCCACATGACCCCACCATGAACACCTAACTCTACTGTAATTCTACACCCACTGATCCTGCAGTAATCAACTCCAGTCAGACCTGCACACTGACCTGTTTGTTTGTCTGTGAAGGTGAGATTGCTCTCCTTAGACTGAAGACCATCCATTCCTGGTCTCCAGACACTGCAGCCCGGAATAGATCACTTGTAGGCGGTGCCTTCTGCAGCCAGTGTGTCCTACAGCTCAGAGACAGAGGAGGCAGTGTAGGCACTAACCTGATATAAACCAGACGTCATAATGTGTACCAGAGAAGCATCAAATACGACCAGTGAGATTGTTGTGCCACTGTTATTCAATGCCCACTGGGCACTATTAGGAACAGACATTAGAACCAGAACGCCAATGAGACAGTTAGCCAAGGAGACAGTGAGACATTGAACCAGAATTTCAGTGAGACATTGAACCAAAATGCCAGTGAGACAGTTAGCCAATGTGACAGTGAACATTGAACCAGGAGCTGTTGAACGATGGGCAAAATGCAGTGAGAGAAATTGTAATGAAGACAGTGAAGACATTGAACCAGAATTTCAGTGAGACAGTGAGACATTGAACCCGAATTTCAGTGAGACAGTGAGACATTGAACCAGAATGCCAGTGAGACAGTTAGCCAGTGAGACAGTGAGACATTGAACCAGAATTTCAGTGAGACAGTGAGACATTGAACCAGAATTTCAGTGAGACAGTGAGACATTGAACCAGAATTTCAGTGAGACAATTGAGACGATGAACCAGAGAATTTCAGTGAGACAGTGAGACGATGAACCAGAATTTCAGTGAGACAGTGAGACATTGAACCAGAATTTCAGTGAGACAGTGAGACATTGAACCAGAATTTCAGTGAGACAGTGACTTTAGGTGTATTTGATGAAATATCTGTTTGTCAGACTCCATTCGTTCCACCTCAGTAAAAACTAAATCCTCGCTGAATGAGCTTTGAGCTCTAAAGTCAGAGTTGATTTATGTGATTTTAGGTTGAATCAACATCGATTCAATGTTATTGTCTATTGTCTTTAAATGCAAAATTAGCAAAAATTCAACCACCGTTTATGACATTTTGTGGTTGAATGAATATTGAATTAGGGCCAGATGACCTACGTTGCCATGAACTGAACTGTATGTTGATCACTTTTTTCGCAACCAATAACAACAACAACATTATATAATAACAACAACAACAATAATAATAATAGAATAAGTAATAATGATAATAATAATAATAATAATGATATGATAATAATAATAATAATGATAATAATAATAATGATAATGATAATGATAATAATAATAATATATATGTATAATGATAATAATAATAATAATAATAACAACAACAACAACAACAATAATAATGATAATAAGTAATGTGATAATATGTAGTAATAATGATAATAATATGTGATAATATATGTGATAATAATAATAATAATGATAGTAATGTATGTATTAATGATGATGATGTATAATAATAATAATAATAATAATAATGATAATGATAATGATGATAATAATAATAATAATAATAATATATAATAATAATAATGTATTAATAATATGTAATGTAATAACAACAACAACAATATAACAATAATAATAGTAATAATATGTGTAATGTATTAATATGTATTAATATTGATAATAATAATAATAATAGTAATAATGATAATAATAATAATAATGATAATATGTAATAATATGTAATGTGGTAATAATAATAATAATAATAATGACATGATAATGATAATAATAATGATAATAATAATAATAGTAACAACAGCAACAATAATAATAGTGACAATAATAGTAGTAATAATAATAATAGTGACCATAACAATAATAATAATAAGTAGTAGTGATAATAATAATAATAATAGTAATAATGATATATATAATAATAATAATAATGATAATGATAATAATAATAATAATGATATGTATATGTGATAATAATAATATTATTATTAGTCTGCCACAAGTATTTAACCTCAGTATAAATGAATTTTAATTAACCCTCAGAATTTCAGCACTATGCAATGTTAAATAAAGGTTGTTTAAAGGTTGTTTTTCCATCATCAGTCTTAAAGGACAACAATTCAATAATTCAACATTTATTCAATGTTCTTTGCAATCTGAACTGTAGCTAGAACAGGTCTAGAATGTTCAAACTCATCTAAAAGTAGTCAGTTAAAATGCCATGCATGAACAAACGTCCAGACTTCAGGTAAAGATACAATATGTGTGAATTTTTGATGAACTATCTGTTTGTGTCTGACTCCGTTCACCACCACAGTAAACTAGTCTTACTAGAACGAGTCTAGAACCGGTTTTTCATACCAAACCACACGGAATGACTCTGTTTACCTTTATCGTAACTGTTGAATTATGAGCATTCTGGTTTCTCACCCGGTGGTAAGATGTATTTTAAATGAACTGGAATTAGATACTCTATAACTTATTAGCGTCTGCCATGAAGAAGAGTTTGTTGTGGAGGTGTCAGTGTTTGCCTAGTGACTCTCCAACAGTAGAACCATGGTTACGCAGGTTTTACACAAGCAAACATTGCTTCTATTGCTTTTCTATGAGGTATTATTACTATTCGAACCAGGTTTTAGGATCTTTTCTTTGACACATCAACGAGATATCAGTGCTGTTGAAATCCATAAATAAACACACAAAAACAATGAGAATAAACAACCATGTGAAGGTCTCCTTCAGACTGTTGTAGCAATTGGAACAAAATCCAGGAATTTGTCCATCGGGAGGGAGGGAGGGATGGATGGATGGATGGATGGATGGATGGATGGATGGATGGATGGATGGATGGATGGATGGATGGATGGATGGATGGATGGATATTGTACATTATTATTGCACTTTGTCCAGTTTGTGTTGTGGTGGTCAGGTTACAGGTTACTGGTTACTCACAGTCTGATGGTGTGAGGGATAAAGGAGTTTATTGGTCTGTTGGTCCTGCACTTGGGAAAGAGCCATCTTTCACTGAACAGGCTCCTTTGGTGGCTGATGACGATTGTGCAGATGGTATTTGGTATTGTCAATGTCAGAAGTTTGCTCATGGTCACTCTTCTCTCATGCATCACCAGAGGTCAACCTCACATGAGCATAGGAGCAGCCCGCCTGATCAGTTCTGTCCAGTCTATTCCTCAAAACATATTATTAATAGTATTATTAATTAAAAATACACAGCAAAATACATAATCTGATGGTCTGAGTACGTTAAAAACTACAGGACCTAGTCACTGACCTCTGCTCCTCTAATAGGGTCTGGATGTTGAGAGTTTCTGTCAAATCATAAAGTCTTCAGTCTGTAGATAAGCATCAGGTATCCCCTCCTACTTCATCTTCATGGACAGCATGCAGACACATTCCCCTCATCTGTGGTCCCCACTAAGGAGACCTTGCCTGATTTGACCAGTCTAATGAGGCAACCTCTCCTCCCGGGTTGGGCGGGTGTAGCAGCTTGAGCAGGAGCTTGCTGGGCGTGCAGGACAGGTGGACCTCGGGACCTTCTGGACATTGCCATTCAGGCAAACAGAGGGTACTTGGATCAACTTTAACCCTGCATTTGGCTTTTTACCTCCAGTGAAGCTGTGGGTCTAGACTTTGGACGACTCCTTCGACTTTGCTGACATTTGGTCTAATCATGAAGGATTTTTATCATCTGACATTTTACAGCCTTGCTTTTTTAGCCTGACTTTGCCTCCAACTTAATGCCTCCAACTGCACGAACATATATCGTATGAACCGAAGGCGTGCTTTGGAGGCTTGATACGTGATGATCCAGGCCTCCCGTTGGGAGTGGCGCCTTTCTAGGTAGGCCGAAAGCGTGACTGGAGATAAATGGATCATGGTTATTTTCTCCATGTCTCTGTCAAGCGTGAACAGTCGATACATTAATTAGTTGGGAAGTATCAAATGGCGGGTATCGACTGGGTGAACTCTTGAACTGGGATAGATTGAGATGCTTCGAGGGAGGTAATTTCCAAAAAACTGTTTATGTACAACAACCAGTTAAAAGCCTGATAGTGAAATCCAATGTTCTTTCCTTCTACCATCCTAAACCACAGCTTATTGTGTGTCCTCGTGTGTCAGGTTCTCTATAGTCTCCGTCATGTTCAAATGGACTCAGAGTGCTTCATGAACTTTTGAACTGGAGCTGCTGCAGTCCACTAATACCAGGAAGACATGTGAGGAAGGGACATGAGGTCAGTAAAATGCTTGTGTAAGTACACAACAACCCCTCCAGACAATATCCCATCTCTGGACTTTTCTTGCCCATGATTCTCTCAATGGGGTCATGTGTAGTTCCAACATGAGCTCCAAGCCTGGTTCCAGGTCAGGGCCTCCGTGCTGCCCCTCACTGTCCTGGATCCAGCATGTTATGATGGTGGAAGCACATCAAAAACATTAAGATGACCTCAGGTCTGAAAGCGAGGGGATCAAACCAGGGGGCAGTGCAATGAAAGATTACAGATGAGCTGACAATGGCTTGGGAAGGAGGCTCAAGGCAGGCATGAAAATGAGCTCATGGTTCTTGAGTGTCCCACCATTGGCTAAGCAGTGGACCAGGTGACAATGGATAGATTTAGACACGGCATGCCAGCCAGTTCAGGAGTGACCAGTCAGGAAAGTCACTTTCAATACGAAGACAATACATAACAAAGGCTAGACATGCCCGGGGTCTCCACCCTTCTCTCACTCTCTCCCCCTCTAATCTACACTTAGGCACATGCATACTGCATGTTCTTGCGCACTCCTATAAACTCACATTTCCTCCTTTTACATGCTCTCTAAGCACAGGCCTATGAGTAGATGAGCTCCACAGATGTGGTCATATGACGCCGAGGAGAAAGATGGAGTTGTGTGCCAGGCAAGTCTCTCTCTCTCTCTCTCTCTCTCTCTCTCTTAATGGCGAAGCCATTCGTGGTCAGGAGATAAACCCAAGCTGAAGGATGACTGTTCCGTGAACCCTAGGAAGAAAAAAGAAATATAGAGAGAGAAGGAGAGAGAGAGAGCAGAAGAGGCGTACAATCCTCAGCTCTTTCATATTTGATGAGCCACCTCGTGAGGACCTTAGGCTCTGGAGACTCCTGAGCTGTGTTAGTGTAAGTGCGCTGATGTCTTCTCTCTCTCTCTCTCTCTTCTCTCTCTCTCTCTCTCTCTCTCACTCTATCTCTCTCTAGACTCTTCAGCTCCAAGTATATTGGTTGTTTTCCCTCACAGATTTCTCTATTTCTTTTTGTTTATGTATCAATCTATTTCCTCAATTTCTCTTTTGATCTCTCTCTCTCTCTCTCCCTCTCTCTCTCCCTCTCTCTCTCTCTCTCTCTCTCTCTCTCTCTCTCTCTCTCTCTCTCTACTCAACCCTACACTAATGCACCCTGGCACATTCTGCAGCTCCGAGTCACAATGCGACCCGGCTGTGTGCACTGACCGCACCACGACCTCCCGCACACACATACACACTCTGCACTGTGCTATACTGTACAGGAGGGAGCCGGGATGTGTGGAGGAGAGGAAACGAGGGGACTCGGATGCACTAGAAGAAGAGAGGAGAAGGAAAGAAGAAGGCAAATGAATGGATTTTCAGTTGGCATTAAAAAGAACAGCCTGTATAATATTACTCTGAATGAGTCTAAACTTGTCCTGCCCCTTGATGACCATTGCATCAGGAGCCATTTCTTGCAATAAGTGATGTAAGCATTTACTTAAGGCCCCCTCAAGGGGCACTGTTGTGTATATAATATATATGTGTCTATATATATATATATACACACACATACATACAGTATATATACTTCTGTTAGGTAGGGCCTCCCTTTGAGGTTCTGGAAACGGTCGTGAAGGGATGCACATGGTCAGCATCAGTATTCAAATAGACTGTGGAAATAAAGCCACTTTAACAGGGCATCTGGCTCCACTGATTTAAGCCTGTTGGGGGCAAACATCTCTAGCTGTGTGCCTCAGCAGCAGAAATCAAGATTCATCAGACCAGGGTATGTTTTTCCAGTCTTCTTCTGTTGTTTTGTCAATCCTGTGCCCATTTCATCCTGACCTTTCTATTCTTTGCTGGCAGAAGTGGAACTTGGTGGTCCATGTTTTATGGTAAGATGAGATATAAGCATCCAACCCTAAAACCAAGAACACTGTACTAACTGTTAAGCATGGTGGTGGTAGCATCATGGGTGGAATAATGAAAAAGGAGAACTGCTGCAGAATTCTCCTCAAACCATCAACTAGATGGTGTAAAGAGTTTCAACGGGACTGAGGCCCCTTACACGCCATGGTGGTTGTAGAAAGGATTAAGCAGGTTTTCACAAAGTCTTGACCTCAATCCAAATGAAAATGTGTAGAGTGTGCTTAAATGTCAGGTTAATGCCTGCCAGAAGCTTGTTTCTGACAACAATAGATGTTCTGGGTGTAACCTGGATATCAGGTGTATTGTAATTATATTTCTCGACCCTGTTTGGATTTGGGATCTCCCTTCCCCAATAAACGTGGAACGACTCAGCCAGTTCAAATAAATTCATACATTTAAAGTGAAAGCTGCAGTTTCCACCATTCTGGATCATTAAATCACTAAGTTGTAAGAACTCCTGATGCACAGGATGGAGGACAGTCATTAGTATTATGCTCCTGCTGGTCACACTGGCCTGTGTTATTGTAAGTAAATTATGTATGGAACGGCAAACGCTGAGAAAGATGCAGCCCCTGCCATTCTTAGAGGCGTCCCTTTCACGTTCTGCAATACATCTTTGATGCATGTTCTTTCAAAGTGGAGGACAAAATTCCCATCTGTGCCACTCTGCTCCTTCATCCATGAGGTTTCCCATGGAGCTATGGCCATCAGTGTGTGTGTGTGTGTGTGTGTTATTTATGTAAAGTTGATCAAATTTGTGACATGTAAGTTAGATGTGGAAATGTACAGGTCATTGGATCACACCTGCCGACATCAGGGTTTAAATGAAGGGCAATTATCTGGTGATCCTATTGGGTTTCCCATTACCCCACCCACTGTCCACACAGCCCATATATATTTCATGTTCCTAGAATCACCCCCCAACGCAGACTACAGGGGTAACTAGTTCCTACAGTAAGTAAAGGAGAATAAGGTTGCTGTGAACATCCCTGTAATATATAATTAAAAAGCATAAACATTTAGAAGTTTATTTTTGTATTTTTCAAAGGATACGTTTCATACAAATCACTTACACTTCATGCTTCAGTTGTGATTCTGAGACAGGCTGAGGCAAGAGAGATGAGGGTGAGTGAGAGACTGGATGGGGGGGGTGGGGTGTTTTGTTTATCCTGGGAGAAGGGGAAGGGAGGGGGGCTGTTCCTGGAGCCGTTGTTGAACAAGGAGTATCAGCATACAGGGCGTCCTGAAAGTGTTCACTGCACTTCACTTCTTGCACATTTTCTTACGTTGCAGTTTTATTCCAAAACGGATTCGGTTCATTTTCCCCTTAAAGTTTTACACACAATATTCACAGTCTTTGCTCAGAACTTCTCAGAACTTCTACTTTGGCAGCAATTACAGCCTCAAGTCTTTTTGAGCTGGATGCTACGAGCTCTGCACCTGTGTTTCTCCCATTCTTCTTTGCAGAACCTCTCGAGCTTGAAAGTGCTTTAGAAAGTGCAATGAAGTTTGCGTTGAATTAATTTCAAGGATTCATTTCAAGGAGACTTTATTGTCATTCGCATCACATGTGGTTCATTAAAAAATTAAAATAAGAAATAGGAATAAAAGGAATGTAAACACATGAGAAGGACATACAATCACAATAAATAATATAAAATAAGGTGCAGTGAACATCAACATGACCTGGAGTCACGTTTGTGAGCAGACGGTTGTGAAAATAGCAGCTTATAAGTGAGAGGAGACAAACAGCAGCGTGGACAAGGATGTCCAGAGTCTTACAGCTTCGTCACCGCTGAACATCTGCTGACTGACCTTAACTGACCACGAGCTGTGTTTTAATGAACGTCTGAGGACGAGCTTTCCTTCGTTACCCCATAAGCTCTGATAGTTTTACCTGTGTGCTTAGATCAGGTGTGCGTGTGTGGTGACCTGAAGGATGCGATTGTGCATCGATGCTGAGGTGAGCAGGTAAACGTGTGCGTGACCTGATCTGGAAACCGGTACTGTCTGTTTGTGTGCATGTACGTATGTGTGTGTCGGTGTGTGTGTGTGTTACCTTGCATGTGTCACATCATTTCAGCACAGATGCATTTGAGGAGAGGATAAACAGATGAGATTGAAGTAGCCCATGGCAGACTTGTCTCGTACGATTTATTTTGGCGGCAAAATTGTCCAGGAGAGCGACTTGAGGTGTGCATGTGTGCGGATGGAGCGGATGGAGGGGGGTGCGCACTTAAGAGGTTATGATCTGAAGCAAAATTCCCGAGTTAGCAGCTAACCTTTCCAGTTTCTGGAAGCCTAGAGTTGAACCCGACATTTGAGCAACTTCTTGTCCCAGAGTTACCTTCAGCTGAACCCAAAGAACGCTTGTTCCGTCGCGAGAACAAGCTGATGCTGCCGTGCCTCCGAAAGAGACCCAACACTAAACAGACCTACTCATACGATACACAGCAGCCTTCCTTCCACTCCATTAACAGCACATAAACACACACACGTACGAGTGTGTGTCTACTTTTTTCATGTGCATGTCCTGCCCAGTGTGCCAACACACACAGTCAGGGACTCGTCATCTGTTTACCGAGAGTGTGAGCGGTCATGACAGGAAACAGAGAGCGAAATAGTGCCCTCGGCACATGAATCACACTTACGGCCTCACCACACACACACACACTCCAGCCAGCACAGAGGATGGCATGCCTGCCACTGAATATGATTGGCTTTAAGAGTGTTAACATTGACACCATAGGTGTAGTGTGTGTGAGGGGCATGTGAGACTACAGCTGAGGTTGGAGAGATTGCAGCAGGTCAGCTGGAGGTCATCTGAAAGGACGCAGTCTGTATGTCCTGTAGATACAACCTGTCAGAAGATTGAGGACAACCCTCTTTCTTCCGCGTCTACAAACCTTCTCTCAAAAGGTGGTAGACACCCGGTCGGTCATTGCACTGCAGCAGACTCTGCCACCACCACGCCTGCCACTCTGCTCTGCACTGACTCGTAGAACATGAGTGATTAACTTGTACATGCAAAAGGCTTCATAACTCAGGACCATGGACCAAACTGACACCACTTTTCTAATCGCTACTGACATGCAATTCTCACCAGATGTTGGTAAGAACCCTTCCAAACCACATATGCAAGAAATCAACCCTCAGGTGTCCATAAATTAATGGCACAGAAAAACTATTGAACACACTCACTGAAATTCATTTAATAATCCGTACTGCTATTGGGGTGGCTCGGGCATCTAGTGAGGATGCCTCCTGGACGCCTCCATGGTGAGGTGTACCGGGCACGCCCCACCAGGACAAGACCCAGAGGAAGACCCAGGACACGCTGGAGAGACTATGGCCTTGGGGTTCCCCCGGAAGAGCTGGACCAAGTAGCCGGGGAGAGGGAAGTCTGGTCTCCCTGCTTAGGCTGCTGCCTCCGAGACCCGACCCTGGATAAAGCGGCAGAAAATGGATGGATGGATGGATGGACTTATATAAAAGTTGGTGCTGACAGCTTCAAGACGCCTCCTTTATGGAGAAACTAGTTGTTGCTCATGTGATTTGGGCTCGTTTTTCCACACAAACACTCTGCAAATCCTGAAGGTCCTGCGGGCTCCTTCTATAAACTCTGAGCTTTATTTCCTTCCAAGGATTTTGTAGCAGCTTTCATTTTCCTTCTCTGAAACCAATTGAGAGTTTCCTTGGCCGTGTGTTTGGGATCGTTGTCTTGCTGCAATGTCCACCTCATTTTATCTCCATCATTCTGGTAGATGGCAGCAGATTCTTTATGAAGAATATAATTTGTCCATTCATCCCTTTTTCAATTATATAAAGTGTGCCAGTGCCGTATGCTGAAAAACAGCCCCACACCATGATGTTCCCACCTCTAAACATCCATGATCTCCAAGCCAAAGAGTTTTTCCCAATGTTCTCCCAGTATTTAATAGCCTTGACTACATGCTCTTTCTTCAGCAATGGAGTCCTGCGTGGTGAGCGTGCATATGGGCTATCGTGGTTGAGGGTATGATACCAGATCTTCCTGTAGACCTACACTGGTGGTCCTTGGCTCTTGGACAGCTCTTCCGATCAGTCTTTTCACTCCATGTCTGAAATCCGGTGGGGAGCACCCGGTCGTGGCCAGTTTATGGTGAAATGATGTTCTTTCTACTTTTGGACTATGGCCCCATCATTGCTCACTGGAACCTTCAGTAATTTAGAAATTCTTCTGTATCCAATGCCATCAGGATGTTTTCCAACAATAGGATGTGAAGGTCAGAGAGAGCTCACTGGTTTTACCCATCATGTGATATTTGTGTGGCACCACAGTGATGAGACACCTCTTCTTAGGCCATCAGCTGAAGCAGCTGATATTAATTTGGACTAAGTGTCAGGTTTTCATGACATTCCGTGGCTTTTTGGACCTCTGTGTTCTGTACATTCTCTCATTATTACACATAACGTTATTTATGAACATCTATGAACATCTATGCTTTGATTATGGCTTGTGTGGACTGGATTTGTTACCGATATCTGGTGAGAATTTCACATCAAGAGCACCTTCAGAAATGTTTAATTGGTGACGTGTTCAATACTTATTTCACCCTGTTTACCCAACATGGTGTCATCAGCGCGTCATCGTCTATCAGCGAAGAATCCAACTTGGAAAAAAACAAATCCCCAAAGCAGTTTCAGTCCCAAAGCAGCCCATCTGGTTCATGTCTCCAGTCTGTCCTTTTTAGTGATCGCCCACAGCCTTCATGAATCATCCATGAAAACAAACAAATATGTCTCTTATTCACAACTTCTTCTTCTTCTTCTTCTTCTTCTTCTTCTTCTTCTTCTTCTTCTCTCGGCTGCTCCCTTTAGGAGTCGCCACAGCGGATCATCTGCCTCCATCTTGCCCTATCCCCTGCCTCCTCTACTTTTACACCAACCATCTCCATGTCCACCTTCACTACATCCATAAACCTTCTCTGAGCTCTTCCTCTTCTCCTTCTGCCCGGCAGCTCCATCTCCAACAGTCTTTGTTTCTTATTCACAACATAATAGTTAAAAAAGTCATTTCAGGACAAAGAGCCAGTGTTTATCCTGTTTTAGGATGAAATGTCTGATCTAACCCACTTTGAGGATTCATTGTTTTGGGATCCAGTGAACCATTCTGCACTTTTAGACACATTTTACAAGCATTTTTCAAAAAACGTTAGGAGATGAAGAATTTCTCAAATATTCTCTTAAAATTTTTGAAAATGCATTTTTATTTCATTGTCCATTTTTCAGTTCAATCCATAAAATTGAGGAAAAACAGAATAAAAATGAATTCAAATATATATTCTGATCATTTTACGAGTCTAAAACAAAGCAATCGTCAGGGTCAGGAAGATGATTGCACGTTTGAATCATTTTCTGTAACTTTTAAGTTGGAATTTGTACATTTCTAAAGCATTTTAAGGTTGAACATTTGTTCAACGTACGCTATACAACAATAAATAAATACAATAATAAACAATAAACAACAATAAACCAAGAGTTTTTGCATTGAACCGTGTGGAGAGTAAGAGTATATATGTACAGTGTACAGAAATCTTTCTAAATAATCATCTGATACTGTTCACAATTATGATATTATAATGCTATTTATTTAACCCACTTTGAGTGATGTAGATGGTCCTCAAATGCCATGTCCTTCATAAGCTGCTTTACAGCTCAACCCCCCACTGCCCCTTTTCCAAGGCTGACCTGTATGGGCGCAGAGGGGGGCTGTCATCTGGAAGACCTACCCTCCAGCACAGGGGGTCTTCGGCCTGTGCTAGGGAGGAGTCGGTGTAAGCTGCGATTGGTGGAGAGGGGATGTGTAAGAATCTGATTGGTGGAGAGAGAGGAGAGAGAGGGAGCAGGATGCCTCATAGAGCTATTAGATTATGATCAGATCTGGCACCTATGAGCTCATTCGTCATTTGCATCCATTACTGGATGCAGGCAGAGGCCATGAGCCGGAACACACACATGCACTCATGCACGCAAGTGCACACACACGCACACACACACACACAAACACGCACAGACCAGTATTGTGGATGAATGGCAGCAGATGTTATGGTTACAGAAGATGAGTTAGATGAATAAAAATCCTACTCTATGCTCTTACGTAAGCACTGACAGATGATTAGGAAATTCTACAAGGTTTAAAACATCTCACTCTCTCCTCATGATGCGTCAGGTGAGCCCAGATATCACCCGGCTTTATCCTCCCAACAGGCCATACTGTGAGTGAGAGGTATCTTTGGCTGGGTACCGCGTGAGTCAGACAGGTAATGTGGTCTTCAGGGAGGTGATAATCTGAGCAACATGGTGGGAAGTGTGAAAACAATCTGGAAGAGAGACGACAGTTTACATGGGAGCACCGGAGGAGAGATTTTGCTCCTCGTTCTCTTTGTCCTCTTACCTCAAATGGGGACAAAACAAGAAACCCAACAAGACCCCCACAAGCTTAATGCATATAACCGTAATACAGCAGATCATTTAATAGTTACCGTATTTTCTGGAATATAAGCCGCACCTGCATCATTTTTTTTAAAAACCTGGAAAATAACATATATAAGAAGAAAAAGCTGCACCCCATTATAAGCCACATGGGTTTAAAGTGTGGAAAAAAAGCAGCGGCTTATAATCCAGAAAATACGGTAATTATATTGTTCTTTTCAGGATATTATGTGGATCAGAATTATGTCTATGTTAATAATGTCATAATTTTGTGTGACATATATTTTAGGGCAATTAATCAGTTATATTATTATAAGTTGTATCTGGTTTATAACTCATAATAAACTAGATAACAGAACTCATAACGTCTAGTTCAGAATGACAGTCAGTACCAGTTCAGAACGTGCAGTTTTCGTTCAATTACAGGAGAAAACTGTACATTTGTATCGTTTTTTGATTTTGTACTTTGTATAATGTGCATCTTTGTCTACTCACTGCTCTTCATCTGCTTTAACGACGCAAATGTCTCCCAGCAGGGTCATCGAAGCCCGTCTTATCCCCGTCTTGATGTAGTTTGTCCAGTAATCCATTTTAAACAGTCCTGTTATTAGTAGGTGTGTGATGCAGAGTGACAGAGCATGTGGATCATAAACAGCTGAAGGGCTGTTTCATGCAAAAGCTCATTAATCTCATGTCTGAAATGTTAAAGAATGTATGGAATAATTCGTTAAGATGACACTTGTGCAGTGCAGGTTGTGTGAGTCGAGACATGAAGACTAATGAGCGGTGACGGTGTTCAGACACCAAGTGGTGTAACGTGTAGACAGCCTCTTAGCTCTTGGCCAGTCCACACGTATGAAGACGGCTAATCCGTTCCACGTATTACCTTCTCATATGTTACCTGCCTGATTCAGAAACTTAAAATCGAGGAAAGTTGGGTGGATTCGAATAAGAAATATCAATAATACGAACGTACACGACAGAAACCGGTTTATTTTTACCTTCCAGCAGTGAAACACTCAGGGTGGTGTGTCATCCTGATGTACATGACCAGTGTGACTGTGATCCATTGTTGGATTCTACATTTATTCCTGTGTTCTGGTGCGTGATGAGTAACATGTGATGTCAACCCTTATAAGCTTGACTGGTTTTGAGAACCTGCATTAGGCTGGAAAACGAATCAATGAGGATCAATCCAGTGTAGGAGGACGGCCTATGGAGGAGACACGGTTCACACACACACGTACTTACAGAGAATCTTCGTCAATCTTACGCACACATACTGTACATACTTCACTTATATCTTATTACATCTTAATTTATATATTTAATATAATGTTCAATAAAAACACATTTACTTACTTTTCTTTATCTCAAATGTCCCCCCAGTTTGGACGGGCTGATTACCCCGCCCCATTACACCGCTCCTCCTACCACATACGACACTCCCGACATTAGGAAGGTGAAGACAACCACGTCTCCTCCGATACATGTGAGTCCAGCAAACGCTGCTGCCATTGCATCGTTACTGGGCAGCCAATGTCTTCGCGCCGGGTCCCCACCTCTAATGCAATGACTAACAGCCGCCTGTGCCGGTGTGATATGGCCTATTTAACTCTCTCAGACTCCAATTGAACCTCAAATCTTAATTCTAGTGCGTTAGATTGCAGAGCCACCAATCATGTTACACAGGTAGAAGAATGTGGAGTTAGGAGTCCCAACCAGTGCCTCTTTTTTTGTGGCGTGGTGGGGTTCTCCGGGGAAAGCAGTGCTGTTATCCACCACGCAATGTTGGTATCTTGGCTTCTGGGCAGCCAGCTTACTCTCTTGAACTGTCTGCAGTACATCTTCTGACCATCTTCTGGTGAATTCTATAAATATCTGTGTTGTAATGTTTTTTCATCTACGCAGGACGCTGCCTGTCCACCACCTCAAATGGACACTGGCTTTAGAGGATGGGGGTTGTCTGTGAGATGGTGTAACGCAAAATTGATGTGACCGATTGATGCTTTGGAGCGTGCAGTGACCTACACCATCATTTCAACATGTTTGTCTGTGTTGTTTTGAAATTACAGTTAATAAGGTGAGAAAATGTCGAAGGAGAACCAAATGAGTTTGTCCAACCGAGTCCAGAAATAATGGCAACAGCACAACAGCAACGTTTCAACCTAGGTGCTCATCAGGCTACCGTGTGGGGTACTCGTGGTACCTACCTGCCCAGAGTGGAAATTTAAAGCATAAACTGTGAGAAACTGGCCAATCTGTTAACACCCCCAACAGCCACCCTTGCAGTTTACCCAGTGCCCATTTCAGGTGGTGCCCAGAGCAGCAACCCTACAATGCAAAGATTTATAGGATTCACGCGCCACCTTTTCTTTCCAGCATAACCTCACGTGACCTCACTTAACCAATCTTAGTTATTCCATTTATGCTGCAGTTCACAGTCTTATGGAGGCAAGATGCCAACAGTTACCCTCCCCCTTTCATGCCCCTCTCTGGGGATTATTGTGCATTTCTAATCTGGTAAGAACCTGCTGGGGCAGTAAAGTGGGCCAATTGTCCTCAAGGCTTCTTCACCATCATCTGATAAGTTCATTAAATGCCTCAGAGTTGTAGCCATGGAGACCACAGGTCTCATCATCACCATCTGATAAGTTCATTAAATGCCTCAGAGATGTAACCATGGAGACCAAGCGCCAAGTTTTGGCACCTCACAAGCCCATGGGCTGTGATGTCGCATCCCAACAAGTGTGCAGTAGTGACACCTGAGCTCAGCCTTATGGGTGAATGCAGAACGAAACAGCTCAGCCTTGATGTAACATAATCCAAATAATTAAGCGGTAATAATCGTTGCCCGTGGAAACGGCCTGGAGCACAAACTGAACTTTTAATCGTAGAAACGTGGTCTGAGGCTTGGACGTTGTTATGACCTGTAATTTTATTAAACGGACTGGATAAAGTTACTGTATTAGTTTTACATTAAAGAGTATCTGTTCTGTATTTCTGTATTTAATGTTTCTACTGTTTTTTTGTAGTCGACTGATTAATCGATTGGCCAATTAATTACCACCACCAACAACAACAATAATAATAACAATAATAACAATAATAATAATAATAATAACAATAATAATAACAACAATAATAATAACAATAACAATAATAATAATAATAATAATAATGATAATAACAACAATAACAACAACAACAACAATAATAATATTAATAAAGTTGATCAATTTAGTATTTCATTTATTATCATTATTATTATTATTATTATTATTATTATTATTATTATTATTATTATTGTTATTATTGTTATTATTATTATTATTATTATTATTGTTATTATTATTATTATTATTATTATTATTATTATTATTATTATTATTATTATGTATCAGCCATCGGTCGCCCTGCTCTTTAAATATCTGTATGGTAATTGGGATTAAAAACCCTGATCTGATGTTGATCTGAACAGTGGACGATGTAAACTAGACCTTGAACGTGTCCTTCATCTGTCCACATGTCCTGATCTGAGACAGGAGTGTGCACTGCTGATGACAAAGTTTAAGTTGTAGAAAAACTCAGATACATCAGGTTAGAATAACTCTTTTCTTCTAATTCTCGATGAATAATCTGCCTGACAGCTCGTTCTCATGGCAGCATTAGAGTGAACACTACTCCACCCGTCTCGACTAATGTCAGAAAATTGAAACTCGCTCTCATAACTTTCAGCACTGAATCCAGTCAGTTACTATTTCAGATAATAGAATAATAAAATCTCTCTCTGTCTCTCTCTCTGTCTTTCTCTCTCTCTCTCTCACTCTGTCTCACTCTCTCTCTGTCTCTCTCACTCTGTCTCACTCTATGTATCTCTCTCTCTCTCTCTCTTACTCTATGTATCTATCTCTGTCTCTGTCTTTCTCTGTCTTTCTCTCTCTCTCTGTCTCACTCTATCTCTCTCTCTCTCTGTCTCTCTCTCTCTCTCTCTCTCTCTCTCTCTCTCTCTCTCTCTCTCTCTCTCTGTCTCTCTCTCTCTCCTTTCTTTTTAAAGTCAGTACAGCAGCATCGTTCTCCTTGGTTGTCTCATCAGTGTCTTTAACAGGCAGACTTTTCCTCCACTCTCCGTCATTCATCTCCAGCCCTCTCTTTCTTCGCCCGTCCACACACACACACACACACACACACACACACACACACACACACACACACACCACACACACACACACACACACTCCTAAAAGACTAAAAGTAATGGATTAATTAGGTGACTTTAAAAGCACTCCAGGGTATTTTCATGATGAACAGGCTAAGCAGCCTCTTTCTGACCTTCATAAAATATTCACTGTGTTTGCTCTTAAATAAGGACACACTGATGTTTCCAGAAATGTCCTGCCTGAGAACAGGAGCTGCACGTCTGCTCAAATGGCCTTGAAGTCCAGAATATATCTGAAGTCTACAGCTGGGAAACCTCAAAGCCGGTCTGAATTCTGAAATGGAGTTTATAAAGGATGGTGTAGGTCTCTACTCTCCAGGGAAGGAGAAGACCCCTCAAGCCCACTCCTGGCATTAGGTGCGCCAGGTTGAACATCTGTATCAGCAATGATTGCAACATAAAGAGGTCTGCACGTGCGTACAGTGTACATGATGTGTTTCCTGAATGGTGGGCACGACTAAAATAAATGCCCCCTCAGGGCTCATCAACAGGACAAGAAGCAACATGGACTAACATTCACGGGTGGGTTTCCCAAAAGCTTCTTAGCACAAAGATGAGGGTTGTGCGAGCATCACTTTGAGCTCTCTCTCTCTCTCTCTCTCTCTCTCTCTGAGATGATCAGGTCAGAGTTAATCCAGTAACGTTCAACTCTGTGAAGGCTTAGGTGAACTCCACTGACCCTGCAAAATTCCTTAAATGTGGGAATCTCGACGGGATAATTTCCGATTGGTGGTTGGAGAACCAGTGTTCGAAATCCCATAACTGGCAGGGCATGTATGCCTGAGCGAGACACTTAAGTCCGCAGGTGTGAACCTCGGCAGTGTGTGGAGGGTTACAGTTATAGAGCTTTAATTCAATACAG
>CM067524.1:2155955-2173455 GCA_034509495.1 Acestrorhynchus altus
TGATAGATAGAGAAAGAGCTCTATACATCCAGAGAGAACCAGAGGGGAACCTTTCAACATAGCATTTTAAAGGGTACTATCAACTGTATCTGTATACAACAGGTTTGCGACCAAGAAGAACCATTTGAACGTGCAGAGAACAGGTGAAACGGTTAACGAGTGATTCGTTAAGTGACCCGAAAGAGGTTCTTCAAATCAAAGCCATTGTTCCGCAGTGGTTTGTGGGCCTGAACTGGGCCCTGACAGCTTTGCATTATGGATTAAACCAGTTGTCATGGTTTTATTTACGGTGTTAAACCACAACATGCACCAACGAATCGCTTTTGAAAGAGTGTAGCCGGAGAAAAGGCCGACGGTTTAATGAGAGGGACGTGCACGTTTCTCTCCTTCGTCACTCCCGGTCATGGAGGAGCGTATCGACGCAGCCAGGCTGGTACGAACACGCACGCACGTTTCCACAAACATCTACAGAAACCTTTCAGGCAAAGTCCTCATTATATATACATGATCAATCTTTAATCTCCTTCTCTGAACCACTCCGCTGCTTTCATCCCACTTTCTGCGCCTCCATCAAAATTTCATCGAGGTAATTGAGATAAAACCGAAATGGGTGATGTTTCCCCTCCCGTTACTTCGCATCTTCTCCCACCTAAAGCGAGGCTTTTCTAATCCACCTGGCCCACGGACAGGTGTGAGACAGTGCCAGACACTGTGTTCCAGAAATTAAGCTTATCTTAGGTAATAACTGCAGGAGACATCTGGAGTTGCTCCATAAATCATGATGTCTGAAGATGCATATGACACCCAGGCCCAGCATCGCGTGACACGCCAAAGTGTTATGATGGACGTCGCGGAGAAGTGGCAGCAGCATCGTATGCCGTGCGGAAGCAGCGGGAAAAAGTGCCAAAGTAGTTTGAAAGTGTGTGTTTGTGCCACTTTTCTCTTTGGCCTCTAGAGGGCGGCGGGCAGCTCTGAACTTTTGACCCTGGTGATGCCACAGGGGACAGGCCTAGTTGATCTGTTTCAATTAATTAGGAGAATGCGCTCATACACACCGTCAGCGACGGCTCAAAATGAACCGATAGCTGCTTCCGTGCAGAGCCAACCCCGCAAACCACGCGGGGGGGTCGCTAACAGATCGGAAGGAAAGAGACATGGAGAGGAAATAAGAGAATTAGTGAACGGTCGACGCAGAAAAAAGGACAAACCTTAAGACTTTCAGCTGCGAGAGGCTTGCGAGAGGACACTGCTCTCACATAATGTGACTCGCAAATCTACACACACCTTACAAGCCACCGTACCTCTCATCCGAGAGTCAGGCATGAGGCCCATTTCGGGCAACTCACCTGGGATCGGGAAATGTCACACACATCGAGTTATGTAACGACACACCACACACACACACACACACACACACACACACACACACACACACACACACACACACACTGTTTATGCTCTTTTAGAAGCTTGTATCTGACCACCCTGTGGTCTGTCCCTCGGCCCCTCCTGGGAAGACTAAGAGCTAGTATGGGGGGAGGAAGAGAGAGAGAGAGAGAGAGAGAGGGAGGAAAAACACCCAATAAAAGGAAAGGTGTATAAAAATGAATCAAGTGCATTGTGTGTATTTAACATTTAAGTCTGTAAACTCGACTTAAGGGATTCATTGTACATGAAAATAATTGGATTCTACTGTCCTGCCATGCAAACGTATGTGACATAATAAAATTAAACTAAAAATAAAATGAAAATCATCCATTAATTTAAAATTCAAATATTATAAAAAGCTCTAATAACAACAAAAGTATAATACTGCAATCTTTAATGCAATTCATGCATTGTTTTAATAAAAAATGCATCCAAAGAATCCATAATTGATCCTAATTGTTTTCCAGACATTTGAACCCGTTGTTCTTCACATTGTTCGAATTTCATGAGGAATGGACTGATAGAAAGAAACCAAGCCTATTTTACATGGACTTCCACTTAAACACCCGCAGCTTTTCCTCTTCTCCCCTAAAATGACCATTTTGGACCCCTGAGATTTTTGCGTGACAGTCACAACATATATAAGCCATTTTTCTGAGGGTCAAAAAGATTGTGCTGCACAAGCTCCCTCTGCAGGACATTGAGTGGAACTGTCCCTTTGTCTCTAAAGGGATCTAGAACAGGCCCAAATGGGATGCACACAGTACACCACACTCACACATCCAGCCTACATGTTTCATAGGTAACGTGACGTATGGTATATTGTCTCGCTATGGACTCTATAGTCTCTATGACCATCTCGGAGGCATAGATACACTGCATGAAGCTCACTTTTTGATTTGGAATTCTGTCTGACAGACACTTTCGCCATCCCCCAACCCCCTGCCTCGCCCCTCTTCATCCTCTCCCAGCCAATGATGGGGCATTGCAGGCCTGGAGGGTGTGTCTCATTAGCTACATTCCACAGTCTGGCTGTGGCCCACTGCACTCACTCAGGCGGAAGGAAGAGCTCCAGAGGGGGCATCGTTGGAATCATCTTTGGAAATGGCAGAGATTGAGGGCCTGGCGTACAGTGTCCTTTAATACTGATCTGAGGCCAGTTGCCCACGTTTGGGCTTGGACAGAAAAAGATGCTCCTAGTTCTGCACGAAATCTCATTTATGTCTCCCCATTCCGTATTTACACTGGCCATTTTATCAGAAACACTAAATGTGCACTACATAGATTTATGGTTGCTGATCATAGCTCAAGTCCTGCTGCAGGATTTCTCAGCCCCTGTTACCCCATGCATCAATGGAAAAGCAACCACTGTGGACCAAATGTTCTTTGCGTGGTGGCATGGTTCCATGTGTGGCCCTGGTATGAGTGGATTTTAGACAACTGATTGGAGACTTTGGTCCAGCAGCAACCAAGGAATCTCCAGCTGAACATTTTGAAGACCAAGAGCTGGTGAAAGCCTTTCAAAAGTCAGCCCCATCCTTCAACTAACCTTTAAACCATAAAAAGAGGAGTTTGTGGAGGTGTGCCCTTTCTGTTAGCATGTGGTGGACCAGCTTTACTGCTCGATGAATGCGGACACCGTCCCCCATAAAACGAATCTTACGATATGCCTCCACTGTGCATTAATATTTGATTTTATTAATGATGTATTTGTGTGACGTTTCTCCTTCCCATTATCCTTCACTTTCCCAGAAAGTCCTTCACATCCCAGAAGTCCTGGATGGAGCACCCCACACCTGGAATAAGGCATGGAGCCAGTAGGTTTATCTGCTCCAAAGAGTCCTATTCCATTGGCAGTACTTCTCTCCAGGGACTAGACAAGCAGTGTGTGCATTTGCACATCTGTGTCAGCAGTGGGTGCAAGTAGCTGAATGCACATCGCGTATACTGCTGTTAGATGTAATGTTTGTTAATGTGTGTAAGCTTATATCAATTGCTGTGGAGACCAAGATGTGGACCAGTCGTGCACCAATGAACCCAAAATCCGATTGGTTAAAGCCCTTTTGATTCCTCTGTGGTTACTGTTTTTAAGACTGAAACGTTCAGTAAACGCTTAGAAATGATTGAAGTAGCTGATGATGCTGATTTCAACGGATGTCACTGATACAACCGTTCTTTCTTAATAAAGCTACTGTCGATACGCATTGTGTGAAGTGACATTTCATGACCGCCCTTTGTCCCTTTGTGCATTCCGGCCCACCTCTGACAGGCTCTGGGAATGTGCAGCGATATCCATCGGCCATTTCAAATTTAAAAGGATAAACTTCCTGACCTGCAAAAGCACACCGATTATATTTGCCTCGTGGTCAGCACACTGCGGCATTCCTCCCCCCGTGAGTTACGTCCCTCAGACACACACAGGCAGTGCAGTGTGGGGTGTGTAGGTGAGGTAGGGCGGAGGTACAAGCTACCCTTTCCTACCGATCTGACATCACCCATGTGTTTATTTCCCCCGATATGGTTAAGGTCATGACACAGGCTGCGGAAGGTGATCCTGGATCAGTCTGAAAGGGCAGCTTCTTGTGGCTCCTCAAGGTCCATCAGATTTAATATGTCCACCCTTGGAGAGATACGTTTGACCTTTCCGAGATAAGTGCAGTCACAGCCGGCGTCGAAAGTTTCCCAAAATCCAAAGAAATGACAAATTAGACGGGCGACTTTAAAGGGCATGCAGAGGGCGAAACCCATGCCATGATTGACGCAGACCTCTATGACATTGATATCTCCATCTCTAGGCTGCATGTTGATGCTTTGTAATCCGTTCACAGCTTAAACGACGGAGGAGGACACTTTGACCAGTGTCTATTTATTTATTTATTTATTTTAAATAAATGGACGGCCTCCAAATGGACTCAAATTGATGATGAAGAATTAATTACTTCCCATGAAAAATACGGTGTGTGCTGTGGAAGCACAGACGAGTCTTTTAAAACCTCTTGAATAATAATGTTATTATAGTAAATCAGACTTTCACTCGCTCGGTCAAGTGCCAAAGCCTGACATTAGAAAATCCATTATTCAAATGAGTTATTTGCCACTGATAGAAATACCCTATTAAAACCACTTTGAGCAGGAAGGTGGTGTTTTAAAAGGGGTGAAGCCAGCAGGAGTGTCCGACAAGATCCCTTTTGGAAGCGTCACAAAGGAACAGCTGGGCGGTAACTTCGGTCCAGAGTTTTGAAGTCAGAAGAGAAACTGACCAGAAAATATGGAAGCTGGGAGGCCGGTTCATCATCCGCCATCACGATCTGACCGTGAAACGTACATCTTATGTTGAGTCGAAAGATGGGAATAATTCGTCTGGTCATCACACAGGCCGTCATAAAGTTTGTGCGAGTGAAATGATGTTGCTTGTGCATGAGCATTACCATAAAAGGCTAATTCACAATAAATGAACAGATACTAAATCAAAATAATAGTTAGCTTAATGGACAATTTAATGGACTAGGCTAATGCACTCAGGCATTGAAAGCAAACGTTCTATGAGATTGCATGTTACATTCATCTAAGTGATGCGTTTCCCCCTAAATCTAACAATGTGGTCTTTGAAAGAGGAAGGAAAAAATACTTATTTTACTGCATGAATGGTAAGTGGGGTTTTATTATTATGATTTTTTTTTCTTTACAGACATCAGAATAGATCACCCCTGCTGGGAGGTACAAACATCCTAGTGAAAAATAAATGGTACGGAGGAGCACTTCCCCGTGCTCGGGCACTTTGAGTTGACAGCCTGCCTGGTGTAATGGTAAGGTAGAGGGATAACTGGCTTGCACGCGTCAGGCATGGCCCACAATTACTGCTGATTACATATGAGCGCCTTCGCTTCTTGTTGTGCCTGTCAGTGTGGCCGCTGAAAGAGAATCCTATTTTCAAAGTCTGTTTCTGAGATTGAATGTGTCTCTCTTTCAAACGAAACAGACCCCTGCATTCAAACTCATAATTTACCTGTCAGCACAACAGTGGACACCCAGCACGAGGCCACTCGGCCACCGGACTAATGGCACGTCCTTTTCAGAAAAAATAAAGAATCAAATCTGGACTTTCTGCTGCCTAACGGCCCTGGATGATTTAACTAATTAAACATGGTTCATGTCTTACCGACGTGTCCGACTCAGGTGTTTAACTTTGTGAACGAGCATCAATAAATCTTATTTCGAAGGAGATTTTCAACCGTCTGAGCTCTTTAAGCTTCTTCTGAGAGATTGAAAACGAATCAGGACAGTCTCTGTCTTTATCTCTTTACCTTAAGAGCGTCGGAATCGGGCTGATGCGCCACTGATTTGTAGTGAGAAGAATATTGGTTCCGATTGGTCACTCAAATTCATATTCGTGTAAAATCCTGTCATATTAGTGTGCCGCGTCCCTCCGCATGCTTCTTTCACTTTCAGGCGCCAGTTCAGGATCGCTCAGCTTGTCCAGGAATGCATGTGTAAAGCACGTCCTTTAGGGATTATTCAAAATGTGAAATACTCTTCCTTGCTGTAGGGGGAGCCCAGGAGCAAGAAATGCCAATGCTTTTGCAAAGTGCAGATCATGCTCACAGAGGCACGGAGCAGCACTTGGAGAAGCTTGAACTAGAGAAGGTGAGGATGGAGATCTGAGCTCCGGTGCGAGCAAATGCATTGGCAACAGCGACATGCCGCTTAACCACGCGATAAGCTCACCTGACAAAAAATTTACACCGGCCTCTTGACACAGTTCCTACCCATTTTAGCCCACTTTTCTTCTTCAACCTCGTTCTTCACGCTCGGGCAGAAACAACACTGACACTTCCCCGCTCTAGGACGACAGCAGCAGGGTTCAGGTCTGTGTGGCCAGTTCAATAGAGATAATGATACACGGGGACACTCTGAATGACCAGCAACGTTTTTAGTTAGACTTTAATCCCAGATCTCACTCTGGAACAGCAGGTGGAATGCCGAAATTGTAGACACACATGGTAGATCAAAGTGCACCCTGTTAGTGGAAGAGTGGACTAAAATGGACAAGAATGGCCAGAGGCTCGGGCAATCCTTACCTGACAGTTTCTGTTCTTAAGTCAAAGGGATGTTTCGGGAGTTTACACTCCGGTGGTTCTAGGTCTGGTTTGGTTTGGTGGTTCTAGGTCTGTTTTTCGACCAGTGCTACAACTTTAGTCATGGAATCATTTATTAGGGACACCACACTGATCTAACACAGAGTCAGGCCTCCTTTTGCTTTCAAAGCAGCTTTATTTCTCATTGCATGGATTCAAGATGATGGAAACTTTCAGATCCAGGTCTATGGTGGCTGGTTGGTGGCACGACCCACCATCTCTCAGGATACATGGAAGAAAAACATGGACATCATTCTCTTTCCTGGCACCGAGGTGGTGGAAAAGACTCCCCCTGGGAGTCTGAACTGCTGAATCACGAGTTATCTTCAACTTGGCTACTGAAGACCTACCTGTTTTGAAAGCACTTTGTAAATCTTTAATATTTATTAGAGATTGTATTGCAATGTGTGTGTGTGTGTGTGTGTGTGTGTGTGTGTGTGTGTGTGTTCTCCACAAGCTTTGCAGAGACAGACTGGTCATCACTGGGTGTGCAATACCAATACCAATGCCAATTGAGTAAGGGTGACTGACACCATCCAAAATCTGACAAGACATTTGTCTCGTTCTGATGGTTGATGTGATGTCATCTTTAAAGGATTGCATTGGCTGATTAGATAATTGCATGAAGGAGAAAACACACTGCTCTTCCTAATACATTGCTTGGCACGTTTATGTGTCTCTCAAACAATTCAGTTTATAACAGCAGCCACTTTAAAGAGATGAAATTCTGGTCCACATGGGACCCATTTGCAACCTTTCATGTGGAACATCATCACCTTCATTCCAGGGTTGGAGCTGAGCTTAATGAAAGTAAAATCGTGGGCCTGAACTGGACTAATTCCTAGTTGGTTAAGTATTTCAGCGAGTCTTCCCTTCTCACTCCTGTCACAAAGTCATATTTAGTTCATGTTTTTCTTTCACTTTTAGTGATGGTCCTCTGTCAGATCTCAGCTGGTTGACCAGCTTGGTCATGCTGGTCTTGATGGTCATACGTTGTCTACTTTGGCCTGGTTGATGTAGACGAGCTAATCCGAGATAAACTATATGACAGTCATACGTGTATACAGGCATGGTATCCTGTGGGCAACGTCCTGTGGGCGGCGTCCTGTGAGCGCTGATGAAGGACTAGAGGACGACCAACCCAAACTTTATATCTACAAGGTGGAGACACTCGGGAGGAGAGTCTAATAGAGTGGACAGTGAGTGGACACAGTGTTTAAACACTCCAGCAGCACTGCTGTGTCTGATCCACTCGTACCAGCAACACACACTAACACACCACCACCACGTCAGTGTGACTGCAGTGCTGAGAATGACCCACCACCCACATCATAGCTGCTCTGTGGTGGTCCTGTGGGGTCCTGATCATTGAAGATCAGGGTGAAAGGAGGAGAATAAAGTCTGCAGAGAAACAGATGAACTACAGTCTGTAATTATAGACCTCCCCCCTCTCTTGCTGGCAAAGATGTGCAAATGCACACACAATGTGTCTAGTCCCTGCATACCAGTAGAATAGGACCCTCTGGAGCAGATGAACAAACATGAACCTATTGGCACAGTATCTTACCCCCCCCCCCCCCCATCACTGAGCTGTGGAGCAGTGGAACTGTGTTCTCTGGAATGATGGAGATCATCTAACGTGCTGACCTCACTAACACTGACATTAACAATGTTCCAAAATATAGCAGAAAGTCTTCCCTGGACAGTAGAACTCCAAGAAACCCTTAATTTGGGATTAAACAAGTGACCATTTGTGCTTTTGACAATAATGTATCTCCAAAATGATAACATTGTTGGAGTAAGAAGAAAAATGGATGTTAAAGTAACAGGTCATTTTGGATGATTTATTTTGATATATTTACAGATTTTTTCAGAAATGATAGAGATGTTTTTTTTTAAATTGTGTAAAAAAAAGAAAATCAGACAGAAAAGAGTAGAATAAGATTTATGTTACAATAAGAGTTAGAAGAAAAGCTATATTAGAAGAAGAGATAATAACCTGTTTACCTTACAGTGACATTTGCTTTATACATCATTCAGAAGAAACCCGTTCAGCAGCACATTGATCAGCAGTGGTGGGTTTTCTGCATTTAATTCAAATGCTTATGAATTAATTCACCGATTGAATAAATGCATATGAATGAATCACTGGGAAAGTGTGAAAACTGAAAGTGCGTTTTAACTGGAGAATGGAAAATGCACGACAGAAATTAGAGCGTCAACCTCTGACAGCAGATGAGGTACAAGTTCTCCCTCGTGTGGTGGGATTTTGAATGAGCCAGCTTTCCACAGCCTGAGGATGGTTTCTGTGCTCTGGAGGCTTCCCCTCTCTAGTCCATCTACTTCTTCTCCACTTACTTAACCTTTAACTTCTTCAGCCTCATTTTCCTCTTCATGCTTTTATTTTGATTAGTTGCTTGTACTGACAGCATGTGAAGGAGCTGATCACTGTTATTATAGGATGCACTGATATAGGAATAATGCGTCAATGTCAACATCCTGTATTTTCCATGTAAACACCTGTTTATACTAAACCACTAAAATATAATTAAAATTATACTAAAGATACGGGTCCTGTGTTATTGTCTCTACTCTTCTAACACAGTAAGTATATTTATTTGCTAATTACTTCCTGGGACACATTCATATCTTCTAAATATGTCATTAATAAGCACAGTGGTCGTATAACAGGCATAATTTAAGTGCATTTCTAATGTGTTTAGTGTTCAATCAAGCAGCTCAGCCTAATGTACTTAAACTGGATGAGTGGAGAAAGCAACATATGACCAGTATACCCAGTATAGATTAAGTGTACCTTAGTTTCAGTAGTGACGTGTTACACATTACAGGTTCCAGAATAATATAATTAAATATAAATAAAATAAAGAACAGTTTAACTGTGCTTTGTTCACACCAGTCGAAAAAGTGGTTTTGGTTACAAAACCATCTTGAAAATAATCGATCCAAGTGTCATTCTGTGAAATTAAAAAAGCCAAACATTCATTAAATACTAATAATCTTTTATTTAAACTCTTATTTACTATTTTAACTTGTTTTCCCGCATATTGTACATATATCTCAGGACATGAAAGAAACAAATCCAAACAAAATCCTTATTTATTCATGAATTTATTTACATTTATGTGTAAGCCATCTTCAAAAGAATCGATCCAAGTGTCATTCTGTGAAACAGAGCAGCCAAACATTCATTAAATTCTAATATTCTAGAATATTATGATTATTCGTTCGTGCCTAAATACGAATGCATTGTTTTTTATAGCTTTTGTTTAAATTGGCTTGCTCTCCCTCGGGGGATGGGTAGATGGCGCTCTTCCCACATCTCACAAGTGTGCTGCTGGTCGCCACAGGCGTCTGTCGTCCATTGTGTCAGTTCCGGGGATCCGGCGTTCTCCTCCAAGCGCGACGGCTGGCCGGCAACGATACAAATGGCGGTAGTTCAAAAAGAGGTGGCAGGCATCTGTCACATGACTTGGAGGAAACATGTGGATGATCTCTCCTCCCTGGCATCGAGAGCAGGACATGTAATGTGGGAGGCTACTTATGGGATGGGTAATTGGCACGTCTAAATTAGTAGGGGTGAAAAATTGGAAAATGGCAAAAATTATTAAAAAAAAAGAAAAAAAAAGAAACAAAATCCTTATTTATTCATTAATTTATTTACATTTATGTGTAAAGATCACCACATATCATCTTCAAAACTATCTGTCCAAGTGTCCCTCTGTAAAAGAGCAAAAATTGTAATATCATCTCCATTCATTAATCTCGTGAGTTATTCTGCTTGATAGTAACGGCTTTGGTTTCTTGCCACCATTCTGGAAATCTTCTCCACCAGTTCTACCACGCTGGCTTCCCGCTGTCTGTTGTTGAATACCTGGTATCGACCTCCACATTTCTTCACCAGCCATTCTAAATCCCCGTTCCTCTTTACATGCTGGTGTCCACTTTCTCCCAGAGCCTCTCCCCATGTGAACAGAACAATGGCATGCTTCCATGAAGCCTCTCCCAGCATTGCCATGGTGCGCTCCACTGCTCTCCTGTACTGTCCCGTAAAGCTCAAGAAGGCAGGCAGGATAATGATAAAGGCATGAGGTCCAGGTGTGCACAGAGATACATTCTCCATCAGCTCCTTCTCAGACGTCACATTAATACAGTTTGTTGATCGCCATTTTATCCCCTGTGGCTCCACGACCATGAGGGTTTTACCAGATACTCTTCCCCTCCAGGGCTTGCCGATCTCAACCTCTTGCCCCAGAATGGTGTGTCTGGTGCAGTGGCGAAATGACCTTGTCTCCCCGAGTAGTACCACCCTGACCTCCTGACCCACAGAGTGTAAACCATGAGCCATGGGCTCATCAAAACCAACTGGCTCAAAGAATTGTTCACCATCTTCTTCTTGATCAGACTCCTCTTCCCACCATTTTCTTCCATTACTTCCCTCTTTTGTCTTGGCCTCCAGTGCTGCGTTGTTATTGTGTTGGAATCTCAGCTGTATCTTCTCAAATTCATCAGATGATGAAGCCATTTCCAGACTCTGATCATCTTCCTCATAGTTTGCACTGCCCTTACCAGTTTCTCTGAGCTCCCTTTCATAGAACCTGCCACCTACTCCAACTTCTTGATACATTTCTTGACAACTGTCCCCTTTTCCTTGTTTTCCGTTAGACGTGGAGATTTGGAATGGTTGGAATTTAGAGTTGGGATTGTTAACCATTTCAAGCTCCATATTGTACAGATACCTTTCCCATTTTTCCATCTCCTCTGTTTTCATCTTCACCCTCTCTTTCTCGTCGTTTAGTTTCTGTTTGTTGTTCTCTAGTTCATTTGCTCCACTGGCCAGATCTTTCTGTTGGGATTCCAGAATTTCTTTAAATTCAGTCAGTTCTTTCTCTCGGCTCCTGAAAGCCTTCTCCCTTGCCTTAAGATTGAGTTCACGGTTCTCCATGTTGTTCTCCTTGATGTTGAGTTCTTGGTATTTGTTGCTCAGTTCTTGCTCTTTCGTGGTCAAGTTCTGTTCTCTGTTAATAAGCTCTTCTTCAAGATGACCTAACTGGAGCTGTTTTGCTTCTAAAGAAGACTTAATTTCTTCTATTTGTTCTTGTTTTCTTTGGAGATCGGACAATGCAGCATCAAGCGGTTTGTTATTGTGCACTTCTTCTTCTCTTTTCTGCAGAATTCTCTCTCTCTTCTCCAGATATACTTCAGCACTTTTAAGATGTCCTTCCCTGTTTTCAAGCTCATCTTCTTTGTTTGCCAGTTCTTGCTCCTTTGTCAGGAAGGCCTGTTTAAGGCTTTCTTTGACCAATTTGTCAGTCTGGTCGCATTGTAGAACCTGTTGATTTGTCTCCTTGATTTGTTCTTCTTGTTGTTTTTCATGTTCTTGTTTGTTTTGCTCTAGTTCCTGCATAGCTTTTGACAGTTCTTGTATCTTGACCTCATACATCTTCTCGGAGTCCATTAATTGTTGCTCTCTTTTTCTTAATTCAGATTCTTTGGTGTCCAGATTCTTTCTCTGGCTCTCCATGTCTTCCTCTTGCTTCATTTGTTTTCCTGTGAGCTCTTCTCTCATGTTCTTGATTTCGTTTTCTCTCTCTTCCAGCTGCTGCCTTATTATTTCAATGTTCTTTTCCTTCTTTTCAAAGAAGATCATCTGGGCTTTCTCCTTGCTTCCCAGTGTCTTCTCTGCAGCCTTGTATTCCTCGTATTTCCTGTTCATTTGCTGCTCCTTTATGTCTAAGTTTTCCTCTCGTTCTGTAAGTTCTTGCTTTCTTTTCTCGAGCTCTTCTTCAGTTCTCGTCAAGTCTTGCTCTTTAATTGCTTGCTTTAGTTCAGTTGCCTCTACTTCATTTTTCCACTTCTGGAACATAGCTGTGTGATTTTGTTCACGGGTCTCAATATCTTCATTTCTTTCCATTAGTTCCTGAGTTCTGAGATCAAGCTCCTGCTGTTTTTTCTGAAATTTGTTTTCTCTTTGCCTCAGATCATTTTCCTTGTTCGTTAGTTCGGACTGCCATTTTTCATTTTCCCGTTTGGTTTTCTCCAGTTCCTCCGTACCTTGAGAGAGTTCATGCATTTTATTTTCACACACCTTCTCTGAATCCATTAACTGCTGCTGTCGCTTCCTTAATCCCTGTTCTCTGATCTCCAGATTCTCTCGGTGGTTCTCCAAGGCTTTCCTTTCTTCCTGAAGATTAAATTGTTTTTCTAAAAGTTCCTCTTCTGTTTGCCTCACTTCTTTTTCCTTCTCCTCAAGCTGCTGCCTGATATTTTCAATTTCCTTTTCCTGCTTCTCTGACAAATCCTTCTGGGACCTCTGGTTGCTCTCCAGCATCTTCTCAAGAGCATCAATTTCCTCATATTTCTTCTTCATCTCCCTCTCAAATTTTTCCTTAACATCTCTAAAATCTTCCTCTCTTTTCTTTAGCTCATTCTCTCTTCTCTCCAGCTCTTCTCGCAAGCACTGGTTATGTTGGCGCTGATCTTCCACTCTGTTCTCCTTGTCTCTAATTTCATGTTCTTTCTTATCCAGTATCTGCTTTTCATCTCTTAGGCCTTGTTCTCTTGAGCTGATTTCATTCTCTTTAACCTTCAGGTTCTTCTTGCTTCTTTCAAGCTCCTGAGTGCTTTGTCTGAAACTGTGCTCTCTTTCGCTGAGCTCCAGCTCTCTGTTGTGCAGTGCGCGTTCCCTCTCGGCATCTTTGACGTCCATTTCTGCTATCCTTTCCAGCAGCTTCTCCTCGTAGTATTTTTTCAGCTCTTCAATATTTTTCTCTAGTTCTTCACTTCTTTCCATCGCAGCTTCCAGCTCCATTTGTTGGTTGCGATTCGTCTCTTTTAGCAGACAAATTTCCTTCTCTTTTTCTTCGATGTGCTCTTGGGACAGCGCATCTTTGATTTTCCCCATTTCTTCATATTGGTGGAGCATGTCTTTAATGTCTTTCTCTCTGCTCTGGTTTTCAGCCCTTTGAGTCTGTAGCTCTCTTTTATAGTCTTCACATTTTAAAGCCAGACCTTCTGACTCCTGCAAAAGTGCTTCAATTTGGTTTTGTAGATTTGCTTCAGAGATCTGTCTCTCTCTTAGATGATTTCTAAGATCATTATTGTGGGCATCAATGTCTTTCTTCTGTTGCTGGAGCAGGTTGATGGTGTTTTCCTTTGCCTCTAAGGTCTGCTTTGTGGCATCATCTTTCTTTCTAATGCTCTCCTCATAGTGACTCTTCATTATCTCCATTTCCTCTTTAATAATCACATTCTCTCTTTTCAGGAACTCTTCCATTTCTTTGTATTCAGCCTCTAAAAATCTGATTCTAGAGGTGAATTCTGTCTCTTTTGTTTGGCAGTCATTCTTCAAAATTTCCATTGATTTGTTCCCTGCATCAATGCTTTGCTTTAGCATGTCAATTTCCTGCTCTTTCTCCATGCAGCTTTTTGTTAAATCCCTTATTTCTGCATCCTTTTCTTGCAGTCTTGCTTGACTCTCCATACTTTTAGCCATCTCCTGCTCTTTTTGCTGCTCCCGAATGGCAACAATTTCGGCATCTTTCCCGAGAAGCTTTTTGGCAAGTTCGTTATACTTTACTACTGTGTTTTCATGCCTTTTTCTTTCCGCTTCTGATGTTTTTACTTGTTCGTCAAAAGCAACCTTTAGTCCTTCCATCTCTTTTGTTATAAGTTCTACCATTTTTATTAGTTTATTTTTCTCCTTTTCCCGCTTTTCATTCACTTCCCGCCATCTTTCCTCTTGGTTCTTTTCTTTGTTGTCAGCTTTCACATTAGACTCGTCCACCTCTTTCTGTTTTTCTTCAAGCTTCTTCTCCAAATCCTTCTTCTCTGCTAGGATTTGCTCTGCCTCTTGCGTTTTTCGCAAGAGCTCATCTTCACGCTCCACCAGTTTTTGCTGGGTCTCTTCAACTCTTCTCTTTAGCTCCTCCTCACAGTTTTCTTTCTGATCCAGTTCTCCTTTCAGCATATTGATCTCCTTCTCAATGATCCCGTGCCTTTTTGCTAGCTCTCCTTCTCTCTCTTTTCTTTCTTGATCTTTGATCATGCTCAGACGTTCCAGCTCAAGTACTTTCACCTGTAACTCATCCACTTTTTCTTTTAATTCCTCACTCTCTCTATCCTTTTCCTCCAATTTCATAAGCAGCTCGGCTTTCTCACTGTAGCCCTGATTGAGAGCTGCTTTGACTCGGCTGTTTTCCAGGCTCAACTCCTGAATCTCTTTTTCCTTATCTTCTGTGAGCCACGCCATTCTCTCCTCCAGTTCACCCATGATGCTTTTCCTGTCATCTTCCCCTCTATCCACTGCTTCCTCTCGCTCTGTGTTCGTTTTTTCTGGCGATTTTGTCTTGTCCTTCTTCCTGTCAAAAAACCACCTGATGCTTTTCACCTCCCTCTCTCTCATCCTTTTCAGCTCCATTTCTTGACGTTGCAGCTTATCATTGACGTCTTTTAGTTTCTGGTTGAACCTCTCATTCTTTTGTTTTCCAAGATCCTGGATCTCCTGCACCAGTGGTGAGAAAGCCTCGCAACGATTTTCTGCAACCATTTTCTCAATTTTCTCTAAAAGGCCTGTTACCTGCGTCATGGAGCTGGGACCTTCTAAACAGGTGCTGCTAAGAACATGGTATCGGTTGCCACACTTCTCTATCAGCCAGTGAAGATCTCTACCGCCTCCTTGGACGTGTTGTTCAATAGTGACCCCCTCTCTCAGCTGGTCACCCCCAGTGAACAGCAGTATGGTATGTCTCCATACTCCTTCACCAAATAGCTCCAGGTGCTCCCTCACTGCTGCAGCTCTAACCAGGGCATCCACCCTCAGGGTCAACAGAAGAGCGTGGGGACCGGGAGGACAGAACGTCACACTAGCGCAGATCTCTCGCCTAACTCTCTCAGGGGTAATTGAATCAGGACCACCTTCCCATCCAGGTGCATCCACCACTGTGACCAGTCTTCCGGAAACTTCTGCCTGCTGCCTTGAACATTCCTCTGTGGCCTGTCCTGTTTGGAAGTATGTTGTCCTTCTGAGGATGGTATTTCCAGCAGAGCTTTTTCCTGTTTCTCGTTCTCCCAGAAGGATGAGTCGCAGCTCTGGGAGACGGCGTGAGCCCCTGGAGAACAAACTCCTCTCATCCAGATCTTCAGTTGTTAAAGCATCAACTGTATAGGACAAAGAAAGTATGTAAGGTACATTTCAACATTTTGCCACCCAAGCACACCTGATTCAACTCATCTGTTAATTACCAGGAACGACTGCTCCTTGGTTCCTCAGGTAAGGAGCCCAGGGAAGTGGATTCCAAAAACAACATGTGCAAACTTGATCTTGCTTAAATGCATGTACCACAAGGTTTGTTTGGGTAAGCAGATTACATACACAATATGGAAAAAAGTATTGGGACACATACTGGATCAAAGTTTCTTTTGTAATCAAAGGTATTAAGAAAGACTTACTATTGTATCTCCTGTCATGGGAAGACTTTCTACTAGATTTTGGAGCACCGCTGTGAGGTCAGGATATGGGATGATCGCCACCTTATCACCTAACTTAGCCGATCGCTCCCAGAAGAACTGGATGGAACACCAACATTCCAGAGAACACAGTTCCACTTATTCGTGACTATATTTTTCTATAGAGACTAGACAAGCTGTGTGTGCATTTGCACATTTGTGTCAGCAATGGGTGCATCTTAAAGTAGCTGAATGCATTCATTAGAAGTGGTGTACACAAATATTTGGATGAGCCGTTACATTAAGACCATCCCCTTGGTTCTACAGTGTGTATTTTACCACATCTATTTACCACATTGAAGGAATTTGTAATCACAGACTGTAGTTCATCTGTTTCTCTGCAGACTTTATTCTCCTCCTTTCACCCTGATCTTCAATGATCAGGACCCCACAGGACCACCACAGAGCAACTATTATGTGGGTGGTGGGTCATTCTCAGCACTGCAGTCACACTGACATGGTGGTGGTGTGTTAGTGTGTGTTGCGCTGGTACGAGTGGATCAGACCCAGCAGTGCTGCTGGAGGGTTTAAACCCCTCAGTGTCACTGCTGGACCGAGAACAGTCCAACAACTAGAAATAGCCAGGGCCTCGTCCAATATCACTACAGCAGTGTTAGGCATTTGATGATGTTTTAATGTCACTGGCAAGGGGGTCAAATATCTCCATCTATAGGACCAGTGTCCAGCATGAATTAGGATGATTAACCCTGTACCTCCTTTACAGGTTTAGTTTGTGTTCTAGATAAGGGAATCAGTACATTCTGACCCATAATTTCCCATTGTTACTACAGGACCTTGATCCAGTAAAGGTCTCCAGCTCTGACTTTCGAAAACAAAGTTACTTTTACAGCATTTCTCTGAAGAACTGAAGAACAGAAGAACAGTTAAATCCATGTACCAAGCACTTACCCGTGAGCACGGCTTTTATGGCCCCTCTTTGAGTCTGAGCCTCCATAAGTCTTTGCTTCTTCCTTCTCTCCCTTGCTCTCCTTTTCCCCTCCACCTCCAAAGCTAGCAGCAAAGGATCCGAGTCATAATGTCGTCCCCCTGTCCCCTTCATCATCTCCTCCATCTTCCTCATCAGCTCCTTCACCTGAGTTCCATCATCACTGCGACGTTTGTTCTCTAGGACGTGAAACCGGCTTCCGCACCTTTCAAGAAGCCTCTGGAAGGACTTTCCTCCACTTTGAATCCTCTGTTCTATGGGAACGGAACCTAGTTCATCCCCACGTGTGAACAGCACCATGGTGTGAGCCCAGGCGGTCTTCCCCAGAAGCTCCAGGTGGTCTTCAATCTGCCGATAATAGTCTTGTGTCACAGAAGCACAGGACCGCACCACAATAAGCAGTGCATGGGGTCCAGGTGGACAGAGTGACACACTTCTCATAGTCTCTCTTTGCACCCAACCTGGA
>CM067524.1:2178455-2265612 GCA_034509495.1 Acestrorhynchus altus
CTCTGCAATGATGGCTCTCCATCCAATACTTCTGGGTTGAGCGTCCAACATCCCAGATTATAAATGAATGCAATCAAATCCTTACAGCAATGCTCCAGAATCTAGGAGAAAGCCTTCCCTGGAGAGTAGAGACAGTTACTCCAACAAAAGCAGGAGAAACTCGTTTTAATAAAGCCGGTGTCCCAATACTTTTGTCCATGGATTATTATAGACTGTGAGTTCATTATACTACTATGTCTCGAATGTCCTACAAAAGCCACAGACGTTCTGTGCAAACTTTGGTTTAAATGTTTGTTTTATTTTTTCCTAATGTGTGTCACTGTGTCACTAATGTGTGTGTGTGTGTGTGTGTGTGTGTGTGTGTGTGTGTGTGTGTGAGGCAGTATTGCATAAAGTTAACCATTAAAAATAAATTTGTAAAAGTCTGTGGTGACAGATTTCCCCTGCCTGTCCCCTCTCTGCCAAGTCTAAGTGTGGAAAATGTGGGCTCATCTGCAGTTTGGCTCTCTGAAAACAGAGCGTCTGCTGTGCACAGGGTGACTCACTGGTCCTGGGGGTCTACCAGGTGCCAACCCAGTGCCCAAACAGCAGCCTTTTTACCAGCACCCGCCCATTATGTAATGACAGCACCTCAAGTACGCGCTTGTGTCGGCAGTGACATCGTTTGTGCCGTTCTTAGTTTGAAGGAGACCAGCTGCTGCCTTTCCAGCATGACATGAAAAATATCCTGCAGAAGATTTAAGAGGAAAAACACGTTTGTGGCAGGTAGCTGTTCGTTTGGAAAGGCTCCCGGCTGAAAACGAAGCTCTTCATAAAAGCTTCCGTCCAACTGTGGACAAGCAAGACCACCGGACGCTCACACTAAACTCTGCAACACCCGATCTTTCTCTTAAATAATGAAATAATTACATTTAATTTTATTATTTCATTTTTGCAACAGGTAACCAGTGAGCCACCACATCATATGGACGACTGGTGTTCGAGTCCCAGTGTGGACCACTATGCTGGGCTACCCCAACAAGAGTCGTTGGTCAAAACTCCTAACACTACTGTGGTCCACCTCTGTAATATGAATGACCTTATACGTCCCTCTGGACAAGAGCATCATAGACGTAAATACGTTATAAGGACAAAAGTATGGGCCGCTCGCTTGTTCATTGTTTCTACCAAGTGAATTAAAAGAGATCTTGTTTTTCTTGGACTAACCGTCTCTACTGTCCAGGGGTAGCTTTCTAATAGATTTTGAAAGCTTGCAGTGAGCATTTGATTGTATTAAATTACAATTTAGGACATTAGGACGTCGCCCCACTTTGTCCCAAAACTATTGGATGGAGCAGCACACTTCCACAGCTCCTCAGCTCAATGCTTTGGGGGTTTGTACCCCTCTAGCCCATTCAGGGACAAGACAAGCTGTGTGCATTTGCACGTTTGTGTCAGCAACAGGTGAGACTTAAAGAAGACAAATGCATTTGAAAGGGTGTCTACAAACATTTGGACGTACCGTGTAATATGTTGATCCAAAAACGATTGGTCGGAGGGTCGATAAACCTCCGAATCGAAGGGTTCAGGCTTTAGAATCACTGAATTGCTAAGACAACATTTCCAGAAAGCATCCCAGTATCTCTGATTACTGGTTATTGTGTGTTCCTCCACTGAGAGCTGAGACGAATTTATCTTTGCTCGTCCATTTTTGCTGACTCAGGCATCTGGGTAGCTCTTGGACTGGGTTGATTCAGATGCAGATGTGATGAGATCATGTTCAGGTCATCCATCACCAGACACTGATGGACGCCACAGGAATGTGACTTGGCTGATCGAATGTAACGTTGTTGGCTGGGAAAGGATGAAGCACTAGATCCATTAATGATAGAGAACATCATATAAAAAAGTAAGAGATTAGATCTGCAGGTATGGATAGTGGAGTTATAGGCAAATTGGAAAGCTTATGGGCTGGTCAAAGTCTGGGTGGTCAGCGTCCTGACTTCACATGTGCAGGAAGAGAGTTGAGCGTCCTGACAACCTGGTGGACAGAGCTGTCCCTTACTCTGCTGGTTCTGCCTTGAAGTCTCCAGTCTCCTCCCTGATGGCAGCCGGCTGAAGGAGCTGTGGAGTTGGTAGGTAGAATCACCGGCCATGTGGAGGGCTTTCTGAGTGAGGAGGTTGGTGTGAATGTCCTGGAGGGAGAGGAGAGTGGTGCCAGCGATCTTCTCAGCTGGACGACACCAACACTCTGGACACTGTACCACACAGTGATACAGCGGGTCAGGATGCTCTGAAGAAGGTGCACCACTGTAGCACTGCACCACTGTAGAAGGTGCTCATTATAGGGGTTGGGGGTCAAGCTCTTCTCAGTTTATGGAGGTACAGAGGAGTTGGTGGGCTTCTCTGGCCAGTGATGCGGAGTTGTTGCTCCAGGACAGGCCGTCTGAGAAGTGCACTCCCAAAAACGTGGTGCTGCTCACCCTCAAAAAGGAAATGTCACAATATCTTCATTTACAAAAACACTGTTTGTCCAAGAAACCCTGCCAAGCAGCCTTTTGAAGAACTAGTTCTAGATGCACTAGAAATATTGACCTACAAACTCAAAAAAAATGTGTTGTTTCAATTCAAAATGAAAATAGACAAACAGCAGCCTTCGCCATCTGACACCAACTGGAACCAGCCAGTATTACTTTGGCCATGAGCTGGCATCAGTGGACAGGAAGGGTAACCCTTAGATAGAGTTACCTACATTTGCTGCATCCTTTTCTTATTTCTGCATTTAGGAGTTTGAGTGTAAGTGGTGTTTTCACCAGTACACCAACTATGGCAGACCAGGAGACTCCAGTGCATACAGAGACACCCTCAACACCTGCAGAACCTGCAGAACCTGCAGCACCTGCAACACCTGCTGTACGCCCCAGACAAGTGTCCCACCGCGGCCGCAGTGTGGCTCCTGCGGCCAGCTCCAACAAGGTCGATGAGGAGATCCCAGAGTTTGAGCCCTTCATGCTCCTACCTAGAGGCCCTCCACCTCTTAATGGTGAGATACAGTGTGTGTGTGTGTGTGTGTGTGTGTGTGAGTGTGTGTTTCCCATGAATAATGTCCACTTCTTGTGTCGCCATATGTAGAGTACCTGGATATCTGGGATGTTGACATGCTCAAGCAGCCCCATGAGTTGAACAAGCAGAGACACCACACCAACCTGTACGCCAATGACCAACTGATCGTACGCCGAGCCCAGCAGTTCCAGATCAAGATCACCTTTAACCGTCCCTACAAGCCTAATGAGGACAAGTTCGCTGTGGAGTTTGTTATCGGTGCGTATTGATATACAACATCATTTTTACACACGGTGCTTTAAAATACAGCGTCGTGCTGAGAGTTCTTCGTGGGCCAAATAATATCTGTCAGTGGTGGTCCTTTGGTGGTCCTGACCCTAACCCGTGTCCTAATGAAATGAGTAGAGGAGGCTGATGAACTGAGAAGAAACAGACATATGTGCATCCAGTAACAGTGAATCTCCAGCTTGCCTGTATGGTAGGTCCTTCTTCTGATAAAACAGCCAACGACATTAGATGGACATCAGCCACCAACTCAGTGTAGATCTGGAGCGATTCATAAAAAATAACTCCAGCTTGAGCTTTGCAGGGGTCAGTCAGACCTTTCGGTGCACACAAGATGCTGATCTGTGTGCTTAATTCCTGAAATCCTGAGTGCTAAGTACTACGTTCCTTCTCGATCTTCCTCTTTTGACTCAACAAACACATTGAGAAACAATTCCTGTAACACAACAATAAATCTTGTTGTCTTGTGTCATAGATATAGAGGGTGAGGAGGAGTGAACATTACTCCATAGTGACTTTCCCTTCTTGCTTGCAAGCTTCCTCATCCACCGAGTGTTTCCTCTTTAGCTTCCTCTTTCCATTTCAATGGATGTTAGAACTGTAATATTGCAGATAGCAACTTCTGAAGTACTGTGTTCCTTAACTCTATCTATCTATCTATCTATCTATCTATCTATCTATCTATCTATCTATCTATCTATCTATCTATCTATCTATCTATCTATCTATCTATCTCTCCTGTTCTTAATGGAACATCGTTGTGTGTCCACTAGGTGCCAGCCCCCAGTACAGTAAAGGGACCTACATCCCCGTCTTCCCCACTGAGGAGAGGCAGAGCACATGGCGTGGTCAAGTGATTGAAAGCTCTGACAATGTTGTCACCATGGGCATCACAACTGCCCCCGATTGCATCGTGGGGAAGTACGGGGTGTACATTGCTGTGGTCACTCCGTACGGCATTCGCAGGACAAAGAGGGACCCCGGCTTGGACATGTACATAATCTTCAACCCCTGGTCACCAGGTGTGGCACCTCCACAACATGAACTTCAGTAGTATAAGTGCAGATGCTCCTGTGTCATACACAGAGCAGTGTTACATCACACTGCACGGTGCTTTGAGGAACAGAGCTGAAAGAGTTCTGCACGGAGAAGTGGGAAAGACGTTCTCCCAGGTGGACAGAGACCGATAGATAGGAACACACAAACTTGTTTATTGCAAATGTAATTTGAAAAACACACACCACCCAAAGAACACTTCTGTGGATTGTTCTTTAAAGAACTATTTCCATTTAAAGGAGTGAAGTATCTTCTGTGTTTGAAGAACATCCATATAATATCCATATACGATTGATTTTCAATGGGCAGCCGTGGCCTGGTGGTTGGGGAACCAGCCTTGTGACTAGAAGGTTGCTGGTTTGATTCCCTGAACTGGCAGGGCAAGACTGAACTGCCCCTGAGCAACACTTAACACCTCAGCTGATCCCCAGGCACCATGGAAAGGGCTGCCCACCGTTCCAGGCATGTTTGCTCACTGCCCCTTAGAGTGTATGTGTGTTTCACTATGTGGTGCATTTTTTAATTCTATTTTTTTTGCACTCTGCGTATCTGAAAATGCTCGGGTTGTGTTGGAATTGAGCTGACATGCCAGCGTGGTGGTACATTCATTGTCATTTCTAGCCTGATGGGTTTTGATTATCTTGCATACAAATCAGACATCTTCAACTCCAAACCGTGAATCCAGTTTTTGGTCCAAGAGTTCATATTCACTGGACATTAATTGACTCATCGAGGTCACTGATTGGTCACTTTGTGTGATACCTACCAGGAATTACAAAACCCTGAATGAAATGAATGAATAATCAGCAGCTGGAGAGCTGGACACCAGCTTCAGCTGATCCAGTTAACGGAGATCTTTGACCATCTTCTCCCGCCTCTGTGGATTCTGTTTGTAGGTGACAGTGTGTTCATTGACGATGAGGAGCAGAGGGAGGAATGTGTACTGAACGAGTTGGGCATCATCTATCATGGTGCATATGATGACATATCTGAACGTGCCTGGAACTACGGACAGGTATGGAAATCATGACACAGTGTTGGGACATTTTCTTTCCGTACGAACATACAGATATCAGACATCATGGGACTTTGGTTTTGTGCTTTGCATTTGATAGAACACGTGCACTGATTTTCTAACATTTAGTGAACAGTTTTGGCTCAAGGCAGGTCAATTACTGGTAAAGAATCCACCTCTACGCTCTTTAAAAAGGGGTTCTTCAGGGATTCTTCACTAATGCAATGGTTTTACATTGAACTCAAGAAAAAAAGGCAAAGAGTGAAACCATTTGTGTTCAAAGACTATCCTTCAATTTGAGCTCTGCACAGCTTTTAATCATTTCTAAAACATTAGAAACACATGTCGAGTGTTGCTGAGTCACGACTAACGCATTTTTATTTGACTGCTAACAGCTGTGGATTTGCTATTTCCATCTTTCTCTGTCTTTCAGTTTGAGTTTGGCGTTCTGGATGCTTGTTTGTTCATGTTGGATAAGGCTGATATGCCCCTCACTAACCGTGGCGACCCTATCAAGATCAGCAGGAAGGCCTCTGCTATGGTGAGATATCACGACTATCAACATCAAACGTCTCCAGAGCCTCGGGGAGCTGCTGAAACAGAAGAAGCTCAGTGCAGGGAAAGTAAAGTAGAGTAGTTTCAGTTTATTTTTAGATGATGTGAAACGAACATAAGCCCTCTCAACTCTGAACACACTTCACGTGTAAAATAAATAAATAATAAACAAATAATAAAATCATAATAATTTATTATTGTTTTCACATATTAATGTTATTTAATATATTTTTATATATAATATAGAAACTGTTCTGTTATGAGTTTATGATTATTTCAGTAACACTGTACTTAATTGATGCTTTAGTAATTATAAACTATGCATTCGGTAATAAAGTGTACGATGGTCCGTGATTGGTTAGTTAAATACTATACTTGTGTCAAGATTGCGGTTCATTGTATGGAGGAGAAATTAGTGGAGAAGCTGATATGTTCATTAAATAAACAAATGTGTACTAAAACATGTAGTTACTACAGTAACGGAAGGCTGATAACGTGTTGAACAGAGTGAAGATCATCTCTTTCAGAGCATTTAACCCATTAAAAGATTATAATTAGGTAACAAGGTCTCCTGATATTTGCATTTGGCAGCATCTGAGCCTGAGGTACCTCTGGATTCGAGCCTCTGTGAACTAGATCAGGGTATTTTCAGAGTTATTAATGTTTAATTATGTTATTAACTTTTAATAGGATATAGAAACAGCACATGTATCGGCATTAATGACATTTTGTAAAATGTGAGGGTAAGTTAGTTTCCTGTGTAGCACATACTTCACTTCAGAACACATATTTTGAAGTCAAGTATGTGTTGCGTTACGCAGAACCAACTCCCATGTTCTCAAAAAGGCAAACCCTTAAAAGTCCATTCAATTCTAAAACCACATGCATCCAAACGAGCCTATATTGGGTCCATGGCCTTGAGTCTAGGCTGTGCTTGGACTCTGAAACACTTCCTCCTCTGTAATGGGAACAGCCTTGTAAGTGGCTGTGGATCAGAGCTTCAGCTAAATGCCACAAATGTAAATGTGAAACCAATGAAAAGGTTAAGAACCTGATCGGCTTGACAGATATAAACGAGGTCCCTCCACCTCCACTCCGCTGCATGGTTCCACATCACTGTTGATAACTGATAATGTTTGTGATCTGACCCCTCTCACAGGTGAACTCGCGTGACGATGATGGTGTGTTGGTGGGGAACTGGAGTGGTGATTATTTGTATGGGGTGCCCCCCACCTCCTGGACCGGCAGCGTGGAGATCCTCCTGAACTACTCCAGCACTGGAGGAATGTCTGTCTGTTATGCACAGTGTTGGGTCTATGCAGCCGTCTTCAACACCTGTGAGACACCCAAAAACATGCCTTTACCACCCTCTACTGACCGAATGCAGTTCTCACTTTTCTCACTTATGGTGGATAATCATTGAATGACCGACTAAGAGCTTTTTCCAGCAGGATTCACTGGTTCGGTGCACTTTTGTACGGAGATTTCAATGTGACTCTCTGTGTCTTCTTCTTCTTCTGTCTTAGTTTTGCGCTGCCTGGGCATCCCGAGCAGAGTTGTGACCAACTTTTTCTCCGCCCACGACAATGATGGCAACCTGAAGATGGACATCATATTGGATGACAATGGCAGAGTGGACAGGAGCCGCACCAGGGACTCCATCTGGTCAGTCTGAGAGCCATTGTGTGTGTGTGTGTGTGTGTGTGTGTGTGTGTGTGTGTGTATGTGAGTATATATATATATATATGTATATATATGGTTAAAAAGCTCATTGTTGATCACAATTTCATTCAAAAATGGCATAAAGTGACATTTCAAGCCCCCTTTTTTTTACTGTCTGGATCATCTCATGAAATCCAGGATCTCAAAAAATGAGACCATTTTCCTTGACATTTGAATAGATTACTGTTCACAGTATCACTTTCATTCCATGAATAAAAAATATGAACCTTTTTCACATATTACACATACAAACAACACACCACTGTGATTATTCTGACCCTATAGGCCGAGTCAGTGTGTTTATATTGTAAACAGTGTGTTTTAATATGTCTGATAAAAATAGCACCTCAAACGGGTTCTATAGAATCGTGATTTGGGGATTATTTGACAGACTTATGATAAAACGCCAAATCAAACCAGTGTCTAAATATTAATGACTGTAAAGAAACTGAGTGAAATAGATGTGCAAACCCATCACGATCGTATTTGAGTAAGTGTAACTATAAATACGCTGTAGTGACACAGGTCTGCTAACTGGACCGGCCCACCAGGTTTGAAACTGATCACCCACCTTGGTGTCAAACCCCTTTGTGAAGGCAGGACAAGCAACCCCCATCTTAAAGAACGTCCTTCTGAAGTAAGGTTTGTTTTGACTTCACATGATGCCCTGCAGGAATTACCACTGCTGGACTGAGTGTTACATGTCAAGGCCTGACCTGCCTGAGGGCTTTGGAGGCTGGCAGGTTGTGGACGCCACTCCCCAGGAGACGAGTGATGGTTAGAACACACACACACACACACACACACACACACACACACACACACACACACACACACACACACACACATTTAAAAATCATGGCCATAACTGTAATTGGTAATGAGGTCACTTTATGGCAGGTATGTACAGATGTGGACCTGCATCTGTGGCAGCGATCAAACACGGCCAGGTCTGCTACCCGTTCGATGCCCCGTTTGTGTTCGCTGAGGTACGTTTTCTGGTCTTAACAGTCTTCCTACTTAATCACTGCTCATTAAAGAGGCCACTGGTTCTCAGCTATGACTGGTCCAAAGCTAGGCATTGTGGACTGGTCCACCGTCCATTCTCATTTATAACGTTCTCCAGGGAACCACGCGGTTTTATAAGAAGCATTGTAAACCGTATTATGAATTATGCACAGAGCCATAGCCATAAATAACACACTCTGAATGCAGCTTACTAATGTATGTGCTCTTGGCAGGTGAACAGTGACGTGGTGTTCTACCGCAGAAGTAAGGAGGGAACACTGGAACCAGTGAAGGTGAACACCAGCCACGTGGGCCGCTTGGTGCTGACCAAAGCGGTGCTGCACGATGGACGACAAGACATCACTGACCAGTACAAGTTCCCTGAGGGTAGGGGAGCTACAACGCTAGTCTCTTCCGGGGAACGTACACTATATGGACAAAAGTATTGGGACACGTTTATTACTCATTGAATTCAGGAGTTTCGTTAGAGCACATTGCAAAAGGTGTATAATATCAAGTGCTTGGTCATGAAGTTGGCCTTTACAGACATTTGTGAAAGAATGGGTCGTTCTAAAGAGTTCACAGTGTGGTACTGTAATTCCACCGTTCTAGATATGCCATGATCAACTGTGAGTGGTATTATTAAAATGTGGAGGCGTGGGATCTACCTACCTACCTTCTCATTACAAACCTACTGCCAGAGCTGCAACGGGATACCAACTCCATATTTAAGCCTAAAGATTTAGAATGAGATATCAGAGAAGCTCATCGTAGTATTTGTATATTAAATTTGTGCAGGAACCCCAGAGGAGCGTCGGGTGCTGGAGAAGGCTGAGGAGTTTGGCTGCCAGCGGGAGAAGGCCTCCATTCCTGACGCAGATGTGGATGTGGAGATTCCTGCACTGGAGGTGCAGCTGGGGGACGATTTTGAACTGGTGCTGGTGTTCACCAACCGCAGCAGCCAGAAGCGCGTAGTCGAGACCTACATCAGTGGAACTGTGGTCTATTACACAGGTGTGCCCAGCGCTGAGGTTGTGTTCCAGACACCCACGGTGAAACTGGACCCAGAACAAAGTAAGAACGGGGGAGCGCATTGGCTCGATGACCCATAATATTTATATTTTAGTGCCGTCAAAGTCATAAACGTACTGAATTGAATATGAATTAAAGGGTAATTCCACTGATTTTTAAACATTTCTGCCTGTTTAAATATGAAATTTGTGAAGCTCCACTGATTTGAAGAACGGAGAGCAGCTTCTGTATCATGGTCTACTGGCTACTGCTCTATGGAACTCTAGGGCAGGACAACGTTCATGAGAAAGGAATCCGAGAACTAACACTACCATGTCAATCCACATGCTTCTTTCACTTTCAGCTTGTCCAGAAATGCATGTGTAAAGTGTGTCCTTCAGGGGCAGCTCAAAGCACAACTGTAGGGGCATTTTTGTGTAATCAGATATTCATTTATACAGCAAAGTCAGTCTGAATGTCTTAAATAACGCGCAAATGTATAAACGCACAAACCTTAAGATCAGTTTTTACCAATAGATCCCTTTAAAGCCACGTGAACAAATGTTTGCTCTTTAAACATTTCTGAAGATTCTCTGTTTCCTCTTAACATTCATATTTTCTCACAACCATGGCTGTACGATCCTTTAACAAGCATTTCTCAACTGTTCCCCATTCAGCTGCATGTCTATTAACTTTGCTCTGCTGCCCTCTGCTGCTGACAGCTAAGAAGGAGAAAGTGCTGGTGCGCAGCAAGGACTATCAGAAGAAGCTGGTGGGACAGGGAAACCTGCACTTCATCACTACAGGGAAGGTGAAAGAGACGGGGCAGATCATTACCGCCATGAGGCTCATCGTCGTGCACAATCCCAGGCTCACCGTCCAGGTCCGACACTCACAGCTGAATATTTTCATGGATTCGTTCATTATTATTTACATATTCGTCAAACTCTGGCCTCAACATACATTTTGTGTCACCGGTGCTCTGAAACACTCACAGTGTAGGAAAGTAAACCCCTGAACATATCCATAGTAGACTCTGTATGCATTAGTGGATCATAATGGATCACTGTTCAGTCATGAATGCAACAGTGCCTTTAAACATGGTTCAGACAGTCAAATAAATAAATAAATAAATAAATAAATAAATAAATAAATAAATAAATAAAAAATGACAGACTGATTTATTTATTTATTCATTTTAAGCATGGCTGAAACTCGAGACTGTGTCCAGTAACTGCACTTTTTTTTTTTTTTGCATGCCCTTATAAGGTCATTCGTAAGACACAAACACAGTTCCTCTTTCTCGTTACGAGTGCAAACAGATGTGACTAGCACTGTAACACACCCTGTGCACACTGCCGTGCAAATGAGTCTTCGGCCCCAGTTTACGAACCTGACCCTGTCTCGCTCTCTCCATGTCTCTTGCCTGCGACAGGTGGCTGGGTCTCCAAAAGTGAACGAGGAGATGTATGTCACGGTGGATTTCACCAATCCCTTCAAGACCAGTCTGGAAAACGTCTACGTTCGTCTGGAAGGGCCTGGAATCATGCCAATACATACCAAGCAGTACAGGTGAACAAAGTTTAGCCGACATTTCAAATGAGCACCTTCATCCCGATGTCTCTGCTGTGGGACGTCACTGTTCCTCTCTCACATCTGCACTAGCTTGACTAAGCTGATGTCGTGCGTATTAATGCATTCGTCTCCAACGCTTGTGCTTCACAGCATCATCGCCCCAAACACTTCTGTGACATGGACGGAGCATTTCAGTCCTCGGAGAGCAGGCAGCACCAAGCTGATGGCCAGTCTGGACTGTGCTGCCCTCAGACAGGTGTATGGGGAGATCGAGGTCACCATCCAGCCATAAAGTCCAGAAGAGGACGAGGAGGAGTGCCCTCGCAGCTTTAGACCAATAAGAAGAAGAGCATGGCTAGAGAACTGTGTGCTGTATTACGAACACAGTCTATATTCTGTAACACGCCGTCTGCCTTTTCCATTATGAGTATTAAAGCGTACTAACAGCGTAGATACACGAATGCATCTCGCACTTACACTCCAATGCATCGCATACTATCTGCACGAATAGCTGTTCAACGTGATCCAGGTAAACAGGGCTGGAAATAAAAGCATTCAAGAAAAACACATTCGCCTTCGTGTTCTGATCATTGACTGAAACTGGAGCCTCGTTCAAGATTAATCACACTGATCTACAGGTTTCACTGCAGGCTCCTCCTCGTGTCACTGTCTAGAACGAGAAAACAAGAGACTAAATAAAGACTCAAAGGGACGTGTGATGAAATAAAAGTCATTTCTAATGTCAGCTTTATGGTGAACTGTATTAACACGAGCGCATGAAACCTATGAATAATGGAAACACAAAAAGCTGTGCTCCAGCACCTCTCGTTGTAAGACTTACACTGAAAAACATCTGAACGTTTCAGAAAATCCAAAAAATTAAAACAATCACGTGGTCAGATTCTACCAGATTATACAGAATTTTGCTTTCGTAAAGTCTAAACAAACCCATGTTTCTATCACAAATCTGAAATGACTGGTCCCAAATGGACGGGGCCCAGTTTCCCAAACTCACCTTAACACTAGTTTTCACATTTTAAAACCTGCACCATGTTGGCCAGACTGAAAATACCGTATTTTCTGGACTATAGAGCGCACCTCAATACGAGCCGCACCCGCAAAGTTCAAAAGAGAAACTGGACAGTAACATATAAAAGTCGCTCTGGACTAAGACCCACTGATATCTACTGAACTGATAACGTGGTTTAACTGAACACAAACGAACTGATTAGTTTACGATTGATTTGATTGGTCCATTCATCGTCCTCCTGCTCAATGAAACCACTGAAGTCATCTTCTTCAGTGCCTCAGAAGAGCTCCATCCCGGTTCTTTCTCTGTGTCGATGTCATCGCGGGGTGAAGCTGGCTCTGAAGCTGTGGTGGCCTCTTCACACAGCAGTCCAGCCTTCCGGAACCCGCTGGTGACGGTAGATTCCTTCACGCTGCTCCACACTGTTAGGATCCACTGACAGACATCAGCACATGATGCTCTGCGCATGCGGCCAGTTTTTGAAGGATTTATCAAAACTAAATTCTCTTCTTGTGCGATTTCCAACTCTTACTTCCCACCTTTTTCACGTTCTGCAAAAGCGCCCCCTGGAGGGAGAAGGTAAAGCCACACCTCATTATAAGCCACGTGGTTTAAAGCGTGGAAAAAAAGTAGCGGCTTATAGTCCAGAAAATACGGTACTAAAATACAAAAAAAAATACTAAATACATTTCTAGATTCCCAGGTTCCCAGATTCCCAGGAAACTCATTGGTCATTCAGTGTTTATGGTTGAACAGACTGAAAAAATTACCAGCAAGAAGACATTTTACAGATTACCAGTAAGTTTGTTTATACTGGGTGAGTCACATTCATCCTGTGTCTTTTGACAGACCCTGTATTTGTTCTTATGCTGTATTTAATTGGATTGTTTCCACAGTATTGAACTATTGTAGTGCTGTTGTTATTCTGTGTTATATGGGGGGTATTTTTGTGAGATGGTTAATGCATTCCAGCGAGTAAAGCAGCCGAAGTATTAGTACGATTACAGAAGCACCATAATAACATGAGAACAATAATAAAGAATGACCACCAGCAAGAATGACCACTCGGGGGTCACTTTAGGGTTCCTCACGTGAGGGACAAAGTGCTGTAAGTAACTTTCCACATCCTTTAAAGGGTCCTCATTGGTTAAACTGTTGCTCCTGGCTCTGATAGAGAACCTCACACCAATGTGTCTTCATGCACAGCTGCTCCAAGTAACAGGTCTGAAATTGATCGTGTGTGTGTGCTCGGAAGGCATGAGAGAAGCTCAGTGGATGACGGTAAAGGGCTCGAGTTGAAGCGTTTGGCCTCACAGGATTTTCAAAACGACAGCAGTTTTGACCGGCTGTTGCTGACTTGCTGTTGCTGTAGACACTTTCACACATTTTTAGACCTTCTGAATCCAAAAAGTCACATGACTGAGAAGAAAGAGCTGGTGAAGAACAGAAGACAACAGCACAGTCAGCCCGGCCAGAAGCAGGCCTTTAAGATCCGTGGAATATTTCATTTGTTGCTCCTTAAGTAACACATTTCCTGCTCTAAAGTCAGCAGAACGGGGTGATTGGAGTGCAGAAGTCAGTGTTATTGCGGGGAATATTTCAGTGAGGAGAGGCTTCAACGTTTGGTAAGTTCTCACATCACATTAAGAATTTGTCTTTCACACTTGCGGTTTAGATGGAACAACAGAATTACGTCTTCAGCCTTGTGTTTGCTGTGGTGGTGCTTCGTAGCTGTAAGTCAGCACTTAGATATTCAGTGTCTCTCAACCCTGGTCCTACAGGCACCCCTACCCTACACCTGACTCACCTTAGTGAGGGAAAGTGAGATTTCACAGAAATCAGAAATGCACTGTCTCAGATTATTATTATTATTATTATTATTATTATTATTATTATTATTATTATTTTTATTATTATTACTATTATTATAATTATTATTGTTATTATTATTACTATTATTACTAATATTATTATTATTACTATTATTATTATTATTATTACTAGTATTATAATTATTATTACTATTATCATTATTATTATTACTATTATTACTAATATTATTATTATCATTATTACTATTATTATTATTATTATTATCATTACTATTATTATTATTATTATTATTATTATTGTTATTATTATTACTATTATTACTAATATTATTATTATTACTATAATAATAATAATAATAATAATAATAATAATAATATCATAAACAAAAATTAGGTTCCAGTCCAGCCCTGATCTGAACTATGAAAATATTCATCCCACAAACTCATGTATGGACTGAGCCGTCTCCAGACCAGTGTAAGGAGTAACTGAGGTGTCCATCTCTCAGGAGCAGAAGGAGGACAATTCTAATCTACAGGAACAGCATGGATGCAGCAGTCTATGTTTAGCTTTCGTATTGTATTGTAGAAACACCACAGTTCAAGTCCAACCTTGGTTTTTATTTTGTCTGATGATTTACTGAAATGATCAAATGTAATTAGGTTTCTTGTTTTTTTTTTCAAATTTCACAGCCTGATGTGCAGGAGAAGAAATACAAATACAAAGCATTGAATATATCAATATTAAAATCCAAATTAAGATGAATACAAAACATTCCTGTATTTAGAAACATCACACGAAGCAGTTATTACTGTGCACATACTCAATATTTATCAACGTTACATCCAGTTTCCAAGAGAGCAGCTCCATTTCAATTTTGGACGACCAAGGCTGTCTGAACATTATTGAACATTATTATTGAAAAAATCATTCCAGTTCAGTATTTATTGAAAGGCCTACAAACGGTTTGAAATGTCTTGAAATCAAACATCAAAACTTCTCTGAGTGAACGTTTCTTTTAGATTCATGACCAGGAAGAGTGAATATGTCTCCTCTCTTTGTCTGTCTCCTCCAATGGTTTGACTGGGACTTCAGGCTGCAATCTGATCCTGTATGAGAACAGGCTCCTAAAAATGGCCCACAGATTTTGTGAGTTACATTTATAACAGATTTTATTTAATACCTGTTTTCATTTTCTGACATCTAAGATGTTCTATACATTTTTAAATGCTCATGATGAACCAATGAAAATGCTCCAGAATGATTTTTAAATCCAGAATATATTTTTATTTATATATATATATATATATATGATTTTTCTTTTTTACTGAAAGCTAAGAATGTAAGTTTTTGCTGTTTGTTTTCTGATAAAGTTTTCAGATTTTTTTTTTGTGACTGGTTTGATTTTTTTTTTTTTCGATTAATCGTGAATAATCACTATATATATACATTATGCATAATGTGTTGTCTTCTCATACTTTGCAGTTGATACATCCATAGAAGCAGGTAAGAAACTTCTAAAGTACTTTGGAAATTGGAGATACAAGAACTTTGTCACATTGACATGAAATAATATGTGTAATATAATATATTCTATTACAGACTCCTATCCTGCTTTTGAGGAGCTGCACCTTGTGCTTATCGGCTGCCATTATGCAGGAAAAAATACGGTTGGGAATGCCATTCTTAGGAAACATCTGTTTCAGTTGAGGACAACATTTGAGAGACACAATGCGAAGAGAGAACGTGCCGTATTTGGAAGAAGGATTACTATAGTGCGTGTGCCTGGATGGTCTGGAGACTTAGACCTTGAGCAGGGACAACCTGAAATCAATCAAGAGATACGAGATTGTATCAAGGAATTCAAAAATGGTCCACATGTGATCATTTTATGTATAAGAGAAAGCTCAACTGTATCAAACAGAACCATGAAGACCCTGGAGAACCTTCTCACTGACAAAGTCTGGGATCACACACTCATAGTATTTACCAAAGGAAAAATGCTGAAGACTGAAAACGTCGAAAAACACATAAAGGAGAAGAACTTGCAAGTGCTGTGGGAAACATGTGGGAAAAGATACCACATTCTCACAAAATGGCCAGGTTCGGAGCAGTCCAGGAAGCTGATTGAAGACATCGAGGAGATGGTTGCAAGAAAGACCACTTTCTTCACCTTTTGCATACCAGAGACAAGGAGACCAGAAGAATTCCAAGCCGAAAAAGGAAAACTGCTGATGCGCATCCAGGAAAAGATGAAACTTCTGGACAGTGACAGATCAAGGGATGTTACTAAAAGAGCAAGAGTGAATACTGAGAAAGAGAGGATGAAAGAGCTTCAAAAACACGTCGAAGAGAAACTTCTGCTTCAGTCTCAAATTTCAAGAGGACGGCCTTCGTCAATGTATAGCCACACAGATGGAGAATATAACACAACCTACGATGCCTTCGTGATTTCAAAGACCACGACACTGGAGCAAAGGTTCATGGAGCCGTCCTTTGACGCACCACCGGGTTTAGAGTTTAAGACGGACGAGTCAGTTCTGACAACACCACACCCTGAGACCTATGGTGGAGAATGCATGCTCTTTAGGAGTAAGTGTCAAAATAAACATTTTCTAAATCTTCATTAACACAGTTAATGTGCAATAAGACTAAAGGTAAAGATAAAAGTCTGATGTGTCAAAGGTTAAAGGACAGCATTGATGGCCTTTACTGCCGCTCGCTCTTCTAGAAACTGACCAAATACCAGAGTTTAGGTCTAATCACGATCCTTTTCATCTAATGAACATCTACTAAATTATTTAATAAAGGCATCCGACGTTTATGCCTTTACACACGTTTACACATTTGAATTGTCTTGGATGCAACTGCTTCCGTTCCACCTCTGCATTTCACCTGTCCACACACACCGATACACACACACAGGAGTGAATTCACACCATACGGGGCAGTGAGCACACATGCCCGGAGCGGTGGGCAGCCCTGTCCAGGGCACCTGGGGAGCAGCTGGGGAGTTAATCGTTGCTCAATAGCACTTGAATCATGTTCGGCCAGTTCAGGGATTTGAACCTTCCAGTCACAAGGCTGGTTCCCAAACCACCAGGCCATGGCTGCCCCAACGGTGGACTGAAACGGAGAAAAGATGCAGACCTTAAAGGCAGCAGTTACATTCAGAGTGAAAGACAAACTAGCTAAACAGGTCTTATAATAAAGTCATCCTGGAAATCTGTTTGTTTACTGACGAAAAAGAAACTCGTTGGGCTGTTAAAGAGTCTTTACTGAAGACTCTGGCATCGTACAAAATTACAGACACACAGGCAGGTTCTGACCACACTGACTCCGCGTTTCTTTGGTCGTCTCCACCAAGAGAAAAGTGGGACCCACCGCCATCCTGAGCGACTCAAAACAACACAACAGTCCAGCTTTCCTTCTTGGTGCCACTATTTTATGGACGGAGAAGCTGAGTGTGCGTGAATGTTTTTCAAATACATGTCTGCATATTTTATGAGGAACTGTTTTATGAACATGCTACGATTTTGTCGTTCTAGAACCTACTCTGGAATCGAGGCCAAGCCGTCAGGACCTGCGTGGTTGGGGTTGCGCTCTTGTCAGCGTTTTGGAAGAGCTGAAGGATCAACAGTTTGAGAACATGAAATGTAAAATCGGTTTCAGAAAAGAATGGAAAATTCCCAGAAGCAAACTGGATGGCAGCAGAGACGACGTAGCAGAACTGATGATTCAAAGCTGGGGTGAATACCAGTGCATCATCAACATACGAGACATCATGAAGGACATCCCCCGCAATGACCAGGCCATAAAGAGTCTAATCATGCCGTTTCTGAGGGACATTGGACAGAGCTGGTAGTCTGAAGAGCTAATATAGGCACCGGTGGCTGTTATTTAACATAGAAAAAGATCTGTTTTCAGTTACTGTATATAGTATGAAAGTGAATATTTCTATTTTTGACACTGTATGGTCAAAAGTATTGAGACACCTGCTCATTCTTTTTTGTCTTCTGATATCAAGGGTATCAAAAGAGTTATTTCTGCTTTTATTGGAGTTTTTGAAGTGTTGCTGTGAGGATATGATTGTATTCAGTGAAAACAGTGCTAGTGAGGTCAGGATGCTGGACAATCACCACCCCAGAGTGCTGTTATATATCTCAACAGGGGCCGAACATGCTATGTGTACTTTTGTACATACATCTGTGTCAGCAACGTACAGTAATGATAAACACACAGAATGCTCTTCATTGGCTGGTTCTGGAGTGTTAGAATACAGAAACCGCACCTGATTACTGATTCCTTTGTCTCTAGTTTCAGTTTGTCTCTTTGTAATGCGATGCCCACCCAGCTGCATACCAACCATTTTCACCACTGTCCTGTTTTCTGGCTTTGACCTTGTATTGCCCCGTTCTTCTGTACTCACTCTTTGGATTTGCCCCTTTTTTATTATTTGCTCGTTTATATTTGCTGTTTGGGCTCTGACCTCTCACCTGTTGCCTCTCCTTTGCTCATTGTTCTTTCCTCACGTCACTGCTCTTTGCCTAAATGCAAACTGTATTAAATACATTTGAAAATGTACAAAGATTCAAACCCGCTTTAGTTCAGATTGCATTTCGAATAATAAAAATCGAAGGCCATAATTCATTGAAGCAGTACATACTTTAAACAAGGAGCATTTCATCATATTTCATGTAATCAAAGAAAGGCAGACACGTCTCCTTTAAACACCATGGAACTGAACACCACAGGAACACAACGGAAGTACACATACACTGAAGAACGCACAGGTTTTGTGGGACCAAGTAGGACAGCTGGCAAGTCAGACAGACAGTTCTGTAAAGGAAAACCATCAGCAAATCTTAAAAGCAACACTCAGCATCCTGAAAGCGTAGTGTCCCCGTGAGATCGAGCGTTTATAAAGGAAATTAAAAATGAGTGGTAAATGAGGTCATTAAAATAGGCACAAATGAGCAAATTCTCTTCTGACCGATTTTTCTGCCTCATTCCGTAAATCTTAACTCTACTCGAGGATAAATGTGAGACTGCTTGGACGCCAGATGCAAAGCCACCCTCCCCTCTTGTTGGCCAGGGATCACTGGGAGTGACCTAAAGCACCGTGATGGGCAGTGTGATGTCCTGGAATTGTGTGGTCAGTAGTGTCATTCTCTTGCCCTGTCAGTGTCATGAATGTGTTCTCCAGCCTCAAAAAAAAAAGCTGCATTCTGTAAACTGAGTGCTGGTCATCCAGCCCTGACCAGCTGAGACGAGCTGGTCCTCCAGAGAGGAGTTGTACAGTCTGATGGCGTGAGGGTCTGTTTTAGGTCTGTTGGTCCTCCACTCTGGAAGGAGCAGTCTGTCACTGAACAGGCTCCTCTGGGGGCTGATGATGGTGTGCAGAGGGTGACTGGCATCGTCCATCATGTCTAGTAAGCTCATTGTCGTCTTCTCTGCCACCATCCAGCTTCACGCCAACTACAGAGCCAGCCCGCCTGATCAGTTTGTCCAGCCTGGATGTGTCCTTCTTGGAAACTACGGTAGAGTTGGAGGAATACCCTGCACTAACACATTGACAGGGAGGGGTGTTACTTCATTTCCTGCTGCACATCCTCATTTAAAGACAGTTGAGAGTGTGATCGGCCTGAGTTGAGAAGAACAGAGAAGAGAGCTGAGAGGAGCCAGTGAATGTTACTCGTTCGGTGAAGGTGTAGAATTCTTCAACGGCTGGTGAGAAAATGGACACGTCGGATTGAGCAACTGGTGTTTACTCCAGTGCCGCACCGCTGAACTTTGATCATGACAGCGCTTGTGCGATTTACAGTCTGCAATCACACCAGGTACGTACCATTTTCACAAATAAGTCACAAATAAGTCACTGGCAACAAATTGAAAGGGACAGTTTGTATTTTATACAGTGAACTAAACATTGGTGGGGGTCCCATCATTGCTGGAAAAAAAAGCCAGCTTAAACCAGCATGGATTTTAAAATGTTCAAGCTAGTTTAAAGCTGGTTTAGCTGCTTGACCAGCTTGTTCAAGCTGGTAGGAACTGGATGACTAGCTGGTCAGGGCTAGATTAACAGCTAGAACAGTTTGTCTGATAGACCAGACAAATCTCAGCTGGTCAGGGCAGAATGGTAGACCAGCCTGTCTCAGATGGTCGGGGCTGGATGGCCAGCTTGTCTCAGATGGTCAGAGCTTGTAAACCAGATCATCTCAGCTGGTCAGGGCACAATAGTAGACCACCCTATCTCAGATGGTAAGGGCTGGTAGACCAGCATGTCTCAGCTGCTCAGGAATGGATGGCCAGCTTGTCTTAGCTGGTCAGAGCTGGATGAATAGCCCATCTCAGATGGTCAGGGCTGGTAGACCAGCTTGTCTCAGATGGTCAGGGCTGGTAGACCAGCTTCACCAGAGGATTAGCTTAAACACAACAGTGTGGTCATGTTCAGGTTCTAGATTATGTTCCACTGAAAACTCCTGGTTGACTACACTACCCAGAATTCCACTCCATCTCAGGCCACAGTCACATGCCCTCAGCCCTCGTGATTCCTTTCAGATGTGTCTACTTCAAGGTTTTTCTCAGAAACTATTCCTTTGGTTCCATTTCATCATAAAAATAAATAAATAATATTATACATTTATATTACATGAATAAATACATTTGTCATGAAAATACTAATTTAATTAAAATCATGAATTTATTTCCACATTTCCCTGCGTCGTCTCTTATTCATGTTGTTTCTGTATTTATATCTTTATTTATTTATATATTTATTAATTTCTATCTTTATTTGATCATTTCTGTGTTTCCGTATTTATGTATTCATGTTTTTATTCACTTCTTCATTCATATATTTATTCATTTACTTCTGTATTTATTTATTCATATATTTTATACATTTATTTATTTTTATATTGATTCATTTTCTATCCACATTCATTTATTTATATCTTTATACATTTATTTATTCATATGTTTATTAATTTCTGTATTTCTCTATATGTTAATGAGGAAGGCGGTACTATCCTCACCTCATTAATATCCAGAAGCAGAAATAAATAAATAAATAAGTAAATAAATAAATAAATAAATGTTGAGAAACAGAAACAACACAACTGTCATGTTCACTGACACTGAATGTGAGCGTGTTTGTGGAACTGGGAGTGGAGGACAGTACACGTCCACACAGTCTGGGGAAAGGACAAATACATGTGAATGTGAAGTCCACCGAATGCAAGGCCTAGTTTGTCATCAGTCACATGATTTTCGTGGTAATGACATGATTCCTAATAAATGAAGTTATATCTAAACAAACCTTGAGATTTAGTGCAGAATGACGATCCTCTGTCGACTGTGCTGTAAAATAGTTTTGGTTACAGGACCAGAATAAAGCTTATGGTCCAGTAAAATATAAATATGGTAACTTCATTCAAAAATCAACCTAATAAGTTTGATTAAAGTTTATGAAAATGTGCATCTATTTGAACGCTGTGTTTATTCCTTTACAGACATGGACTCTAAATAAACCACCTCTCATGTATTTGGCATCTCAGTACCATGGGAAATAAAAACTGTAAGTGTTATTCTGTATGTATAATAATACTAATTCTACTATGACTGACAAGAACAACAACAACAACAACAAAAACAACAACAATAATAATAATAATAATAATAATAATAATAATAATAATAATAATAATAATAATAATAATAATAATAATAATTATACTTTGTTGCTTGTATTTATTTTTCTGAAAAGGGCAATAAATAAAATTACATTATTATTATTATTATTATTATTCAGAAAATGTAAATAAATAAACTACAATAATGATGTTTTTATTTACATCAGTTCAAAGTGCAAAAACAAATAAAAATGCTAGAACCGACTGTTTTCATATGTTCAAAGAGTGACTGAAAGTTATACTAAATGTAATTTTATGTTGATATTTTCAGCAAGAAAAAGAAACCATGATACCCTGGATGAGGAAGGTGAGGCTCATACATGCTTTGATATATCAAATGAATTTGGTGAAGTTTTGTTCTCTTAGTCAGGTTGTGAACATTGTTTTACATTTATTTAAAGGTTTAATGGTATATAATGGTTTAAATTTTATTAATGAACATTGTTTTGTTTTGGGGCTCTTTTAGACATCGATTGCCCACTTTTTAAGGAGCTGCACCTCGTTGTCATTGGATGTCACGGTTCTGGGAAGAGTGACATAACAAATGCCATTTTCAGAAAAAACGTGTTTACATTTTGGACATCCTTAAAAAAACACGTTGAGAGAAAACGCACTGTGTTTGGAACCAAAGTAACTCTAGTCCGTGTTCCTGGCTGGTCAGGAGAATTAGGTTTAGGCCAAAAATACCGTGAGATAAGACAGGAAATTAAAGATGCAGTGAGATCGTCTGAAAAGGGACCTCATGCGATCATTCTGGCCGTTAATTTGAACTCCACGCTTCCAGTAACAACACAAGCCACCCTGGAAAAACTCCTTACTGAAAGATTCTGGGATCACACCATCATCGTCTTCACAGGGGGAATCAAAAAGATGCCCAGTCCAGAAAATCTATCAAAGCACATGAAGTCCCTGATTGATACATGCAGTAAACGGTACTGTCCCCTGCAGAGACCGAGCAGCTTCGAAAAGTCTAAAAAACAGTTTGAAGACATGGTGCTGATGATCGCAGGGAAAGACCCCCTTCATTTCTCTGTGGATGAAAGTGAACAATATGACGAATCAGGTGAAAAGCAAAGCCTTTTAAGACGTTTAAGACAAAAAATCCAAAAACTTCAGGAATCTCAGACAAAATCAAGAGTGAAGAGGACTGAGTCAGTCATGGAAATAGCTCGTTTAGAAAACATAATTAGAATACATGGAGGTCTGGAGACAGAATCTCTTCAGTCTGAGGGAAGAAGCTCTGAAAGAGAAGAGAGGGCCATGGGGGCAGTTGCTGGAGTCCATCCTACAGAAGCATCAAGCCTGCTGAGATGTTCTGAGATGATATCTGAGAATAATCCAGCCCAGGGGGTCACGGAACCAACTGGAAATGTCCAGTGTAAGTATCACAGACATTGTAGAACAGAGTGCATATTAGCATTAGTATTTACTAGATTATGAGAGAACAATTATAGAAATGATCATTGCTTAACTAATGCTTCGGAGAGTGCAGTCAGGAGCAACCTGGTGGTTAGGGAACCAGCCTTGTGACTGGTTTGATTCCCTGAACTGGCAGGACAAGACTGAAATACCCTTGAGGCAATGCACTTAACTCCCCAGCTGCTCCCTGGCCACCATGGATAGGGCTGCCCACCACTCTGGCCAGGTGTACTCACTGCCCTCTAGTGTGTGGATGGTTTAAATGCAGAGGTCAGATTCCACTGTGTGAAGATTAAATAAATCTAATCCTCCAAACGTTTTCTGTTCCGTCTGAAAATGTACTTTTTTGATTGTGTTCATTCAGGCGACTCCCATGAACCCACTCCCCAAGAGGTTGATCTCCGTGACTGGTATGGCTGCCTTGTGAACATCTTGGATGACTTAACTGAAGACCAGTTGAAGAAAATGAGAAACAAAATATGCAACATGAAGGATGACAGAATTCCGAGAGGGATTGTGGAAGACCAGAAATCTGTCAGACTAGTCGACGTCATGGTTGAACACTGGGGCGAAAAGAAATGCGTCCTCTACACAAGAGATCTTTTAAAGGAAATCCCACGAAATGACAAGAAAGTAAAAGATCTGGTTGTGCCTTTCCTGCTGAAGATTGGAGAGACGTGGTAAGAAGGCTGAAAGGGAGCTGGAAGGAAATGCTCAGGTAGTGACACAAGGAGTATCAGCCAAGCGGTGACTGCAAGGACAGCTACATTTCAACGACAGCACAGGACGCATGGAAGCAGGAGGAGACGGTGTGTGAAAAGAGGAAACAAGCAGGAAGGCAAAAAGGACTTAAACAGACAGACTTTGAATTAAGTACAGTAAAGAAAGGCCTCCAGAAGATTCCCACAAAGTCTTCCTGAAAGACCACCATCTCATCAATGGCACAAATAGCTTATGGACTGTTTAACTGTCATATTGATATTGGATGGAGGATGAGTTTACCCAGCAGCCTAGCTAATTAGAAGACTAATTAGTAACCTTAATTTGATATATATATGTGTGTGTGTGTGTGTGTGTGTGTGTGTGTGTGTGTGTGTGTGTGTTTATTTAAGGTAACTTTAGTTTTCTTATAATATATACACTGTATATTCAGAATTCCTACATATTTTCATATCCATATACTTAATACTAAATAAAAATAAAGTGTAAGATCTATAGATTGTTGTTCATTCTAACCCAATAATCATTTTTGCTGGATCCTCGGCAGTTTAAGCACAAATCAAACAGATTATTTACAACACAGGAGAGTAAAACACTGTAGTATAGATGGAGATGTTTGGAGATGTTTTATTGGTTGAGCAAGTTCGATAGGGGGGTATGAGGTGACGTCACTACGGTACACACTGTTAACATTCAGTAAGAGTGCTATGAGAACACGAATACATCAAAAATAAGAAATGACTTTTGAGCAAATGACTGTACAAACAGATTCAGCACGAGTTCAGAGCCGTCCTTTACCAGCCTGCCTAAAGAAAAGAGGAGCAAATGGATGCTGGGATTCACAGAGGCACCGAAACTTAGATTTGTGCTCTATATGCCGACATTACGTTACTGAACTGCCTCTGATATTGTTGCAATGACTCTTTTCAACCCCCCCCTGTTATTGATGATGGTTTAAATGAGGAGAATGTATCATTTCTTCTTTTGATAAAGAAATTATAAAAAAAAACCAATCAAATTAATCAAATAACAACCACATGACCTTACTAGCCCCTCATTTTCACCAGTATGGTATCAGTAACCTTCCACTGTACGTAATCAATAAAGCCCAACACGTTCTCCGATAGGTTACTGAAAACCCATCACCTTTACCAACCAAATTTACTCCCTTATCATATAACCCTGACATACCAATGAACAATAAACAGCAGACCATGACATTATCCACCATAAACACATGTTCCAGAACAGAACTTTTTCACAACTACCTAGAACAGATGTTAGAATCGCTGTTTCCTCGAATACACTCATCAATTTCAGACTTTCTTACCAGGTTACACTTTAAAGAAGCCCTTATATCACATCTCATCAAAGAAGATCCTAATGATTAGTGACCTTTTTGGTTAAGAACACATTTAGCATGAGAACATCTTTAGACCCCTGTTCCAGTACCCACAGCACACACCAGGTGGGGCAATTATATTTCAAATGGGCTTCGTGGCAGACAGCAAGCACATGTAGCACAGCTCCATGATTCTGGGGTTTTCCACAAACCTCAATATCGGGAGCTTTACACCCCAATAACACATGCGGGGGTGTCAGACAGCAGGGACGGGTGCACCTGCTTCCCCGGAGGCGTGTTAAAATCTTCAGCTTGTGTCTTCTGAGGTGATCTGTTGTGGATTGTGAGGTGTTTTTACAATCGCCATCCGTTTGTAGAAGCTTTTCAACTTTATTTCATGAAATCCGTTCAGTGTTATGCCACTGGCTGCAACACAACCCCAAAGCATGATTGACCCCACCCCCATGCTCAACAGTTGGAGAGGGGTTTTTTCATTAAAGTAGGTGAACTTTTTTTCACCAAACATACTTTTGCTCATTGCTGGATTTTGTGGTGAGAACGTAATAATACTTCCTCAGTTATGCTGTAGTAAATACAAGTTCAGCTGGTGTCTGTACCTCCGTCTACACCTCCCTCCGTTATCCATTATTCCATTATTTGCTGGTTGAAAATAGTAATGATTCATTCTTTAAGCATTTCTATGAATAATTTAAAGGACATTTTATTTTGCAGACAGTGACAGAATCAAGGTCTTCTTATTTATTTATTTATTTATTTATTTATTTATTTATTTATACTCAGATTGCACATATTTATTCTGTTTATTCTGTTTACGCTGTCCCCCACCTTCTCCCCTCTACCCCTTTTGATCTGTGGGTGCAGAACAGTTGTAAAAAAGCATTTCACTGCATGTTGTACTGTGTATAACGATGTATGTGACAAATAAACCGAACCTTGAACCTTGAACCTTGAAGGTGCGCAGCCTCGTCTTGTTTCTCCTGTTCAGTAGAGAAGACCTCAAAGATCACATGATTAAAATGAAACTGAAGACTCTGAGAACAGATCTATGCCTTTCCTGAAGCCTGAAAACAGATTCAACGACAAACTCTTTAAGGACCAATAACAGGATTATTCCTAATGAAAAAGCACAGGATACTTCAGTGGCTGGTAAGAGACGTCTTTACACTTTACACATCTTTACAAATCACTACGAGTAACACTGTAAATCACTGTGCTTTGGTTTGTCAAGTGTGGTTTCAGAGCAGGAAAAGGCCCGTGCACATAACTGCAGATATAAAACTCAGGCAGCACAATTTTCTATGTTTCACAGGATTTGTTACCATAATAAACACCTTAAATAATACATTGTTACCTTGATTGGACGTCTCTGCGAAATATGAACCTAAAGGTCTGATTGTAAGTATTTTTATCAGCATCGGAAATTAGGTCCACCTTTAAATTTAAAGAACCAGGATCTCTTCAAATGATTTAAACTTTTAAATAAGTTTAAATAGGAGGAGAACGTCACGTAGATCACCCTTAATGAATCTGGAAGAATGTCATAGGGAAGTGAGACTAAGAACATAATGCACATTTGTTTGCCTCAGAACATCTCAGAACAACCCTTTTCTTTTCATGGGCCCTGAAAGACTACAGTGAACATGGGGAATAGAGGTTGTGTGCAGTTGTTCCTCTTGTTTTTAGATTTTTATTAGTAACAAATCTTTAGCTTCCATAAAGTTTTAAATTTAAAACTGTAAATGTAGATCATACTTTCATCTGTGTCGTTGTTGCACTGATCTGTCGTTGTTGTCTGATCTGAGGAGGAAATTGTACACGTGACTGAAAGGGCATTTTTAAAACTGTACAATGTGTACTCGGTATAGATCAGATTAAAAATTAAAACACTTGGAGCCACAAACACTTTTTGACATCTAAAATGAAGAGAACACTGTATATATATATGAACTGGTCATCAAGGCGGAACAGAATCGAGATCTGGGTCGGGGACCTTCAAATTGCCACACTGAGACGAAGCGTTTGAAGACCCCCCTCCCGTTCTTTGTTTCTGTTCCTCTTCCCTTTCATATGATTCACTTAGCTGCATGTTCAATTCATTCCCTCTTCTTATCAGAACCTTTTCATATTCTTATCTGAGGGACAACGTTCAATCTCTTATAACATCTGCAACCTCTTAATACTTAAACTTCCACTTTCTTGAGAACCTTGCTGAACTACCCGTATTTCCATGACTCTTCCCCCACATCTTTTGCGCGTATCTAAATTGCAAATTTCTGTGAAAGTTGAAGCTCTTTGAACTCGTTCTGAGCTTACAGGTGCTTCTCGACAGACGCTCTGCTCATTTTCACAAACAGGAACCCGGTGTGGTTTCCCGGGCTGCTCTGAAGGCGCAACTTCTCAGCACTGTCTGCTTAAGAAAAAGCACTTCTGATGTAAGACAAGCTGGAACAACATGCTGATACAATGACTCCCTCAAAGCAACATGTTTACCATCACAACACACAGGGATGATTTGCCCTGATATAAAAAAGTGACCTGTACACAAACTGAAGGCAGTCAATTTGCATGGCCTATGACTTTACTGCACATTTCATAAATGCAGCGGGTTTTCATTCTGATGTTTTATGATTTCACAGCTTGGGCTTTTTTCAGCCACACTACTGATCTGCATAACAACCACCGGCATAGATTGGCACGGATGCAAGAGGCAAAATCAGCCAAAAAATTAAGACCGCCTGAATTTTTGAATACATTTTGTCACAGTAATAAGCTATGTTATTCAATGTCATATATATTTTTTGATTCTCAACTTATAGACACCAATCTGCAACTTTTTTGTTTAGAAATCTAGTCTAAATCTTGAACGTGAAGTCTCCACATTCAAAAATACGCAAAATTGTTTGGCAATTTTTGAAAACAACATCACTTCCATCAAGATATTAAACTTCTGACAGTATGTACACATCAAGTAATTTCATATTTAAGAGGCCAAAGCCTTACATATCATCATATACCATATGACTATCTCATGTAGTTACTGTAGTTACAAAAAAAATGACAAAAACACACAAAAACACACAACTTGTGTAGCTAGGGCTCAAAAGCTGTAATTTTTGAAATATAATAACAGAAAATTATCATCCTTTTATTTCTTACCTTTTCTTTTTTGGAGCTAGTTTGTTTGTTTGTTTGTTTGTTTGTGTTGCACTACACTGACACTGGCTTATGGCCGCCAATTAGCATTGTACAAACTATTTTTGTGATATCCTAAACGGGGCACTGTATTCAGGAAATAATGCAAATGAATAAATCACATATTCTCTGCACAACCTACAACTTATTTATGTTGTTATATTGTTGAGTTGAGTAAGAGAAACTTATCAATGTGATCAAAGATCTATTTTTCAAAGTAGAACATTTAGAAAAGTGATTCATTTTCACACCGTCCTCTTCTCATTTACAGACCTGGACCATAAATAAACCATTATTACTGTTGGAGAATTTCACCTGCTTGGTATCTCAGTAACATGGGAAGCAGATGGTGTAAGTTTATTTTTTGTCACTGAAAATTTCACAGTGATTCCAGCCGATGACATTATTTGTCGGTTCTTAAGACGATTCAGTGATACTGCAGCTATTCTGAACTTTAAGAAGCTTTTTGAACAGAAAAACATGTTTCCTAAGAGTTTAAACACTGATGCCATTTAATGTGTTGCATTAAAAATACAACAAAACAGCTTAAACAAATGAAATCCTGTAAAAAATCGAGTCTCAAATCTCAAATTCTGAATCCCTTTGTAGGTAAATCATATTAGTAATGGCTTAAATAAATAATAATAATTATAATAACAATAATTTTATACAGCAGTTTGTTTGTTTGTTTACTTATTTATTACCTTGCTTGTTTATTGCATTTGTTTAAATAGCAGCCTAAAATGTTTAGTGTTTAAAAACACAAACACATGAAAAGTTGATTGAACTAATACATGAATGATGAAAAATAGTAATGCAAACATGAAAAATGAACCAAAGCAGTAGAAATACAGTAGATTCTTAAAAGAAATAATATAAATAATATTATAATAAAAAAAAATTAATTTGCTGTTTGTTTTAATGTCTTCAGCAACACAATATGAAGCCTTGGATGAGGAAGGTGAGGCTCATACATACTTAAATTACTTGAATTATAAATGTTCTATGTTCTTAAAGGGTTTAAATGTGGTTCTCTTCTCTTTTAGACATCAATTTCCCACTTTTTAAGGAGCTACAGCTCGTGATCATTGGATCTCAGAGTTCTGGGAAGAATGAAGTAGGAAATGCCATTTTAAGGAAAAGGTTTTTTACGTTTTTTATGTACTTTGAAAAACATTACGTCAAGAGAAAACGCACTGTGTTCGGTACAAAAATAACTTTAGTCCGCGTCCCTGGTTGGTCGGGAGAGTTGAGTTTATCTAACAAGCACTGCGAGACACGGCAGGAGATTAAAGACGCAGTGAGTTCATTTAAAAAGGGACCACATGCGATCATTCTGGTCCTTAATGTGAACTCCTCACTTCCAAGGACAACACAAAGGACCCTGGAAAAAATCCTCACTGAAAGAGTCTGGGACCACACCATCATTGTCTTCACAGGAGGACACAAGCAGATGAATATTAAAGATTTAATCAACGATGCAGACATAAAATCCCTCATTACAACATGCAATGACAGGTACTATGTGCTGCAGAAACCTACCAATTTTGAAGAGAGTAAAAGGCTGATTGAAGGCATAGAACTGATGATTGCAAAAAAAGAAAATGTCCCAATTCATTTTTCTGTTGATGACTTTGAGCAACTAGATGAATCTCACGAAAAGGAAACTCTTTTAAAAAGATCGAGAGAAAAAATACGAAAAATAGAAAGTAAAAGAACATCAAGAATTGAGCGGACTGAGTTGATGGAATACGCATCAAAATTAAAAAATATACTGAGGATTCATGGGGGTCTGGGGCAGTCTGACCATCCTCATTGTAAGCCAAGAAACACAGAAAGAAAAGAAAGCACACCTGAGGCATTTGCTGAAGACCGTCATACAGAAGCATCAAGGCTGCTGGGTTGTACTGGGAGGACATCTTATAATGGTCCAGCCAAGGATGCCACTGAACTTAATTGTAAGTATCAACACAACAGCAGAAAACATCGATATTATAAGAAACATTACATAAGAAAAAATCTAATTTACCAGATTATTTTCAGACAGTCAGTCATTATCTTGTCTGCTTCTTCCTCGATAGGTTCACGGTTGATCGAGAGCCCACCTGGAGTCATCGAGGGCAAGGAAGGAATACCCCCTGGACAGGGCGCCAGTCCATCACAGGGTACCACATACACAATCACGTTCACAGCTAGACAGCAGTTTAGCATGCCCACTTCACCTACCATGGCAGGATGAAACCAGTATGAACACAGGAAGAACATTGTCCAGATCATTGTCACTTTAAATGTATACCCATTAAAGAGGTTTTAAAGACAATAATCAATCCCTTTTTCCCAACCATGCTTTTTATTCAAACTACATAGTTTAAAACCATGTAAAGTAATATCACAAATATATCCCCTGTTAATAAGGAAAGATACCACAATCTCTCTTCCCAGCAGATACAGAGCAAACCTCTAATCTCAAGTCATATATCATATTCAAACTCAAAATTGCTATTAATACAAAATAGAATCCTGCACAGAAGCCATGCAGTAAAGCATGGTGTTAGAAGTGTAAATGTGTGGGTCTGCGTTCTGCCTCTGGACATCAATTACCAGGATTATCAACAAATTCTCGACCAGAATCTCCAGCTATCAGTCATGGAGTTGAAGTGGGGATAGAACTGGATTGTGAAATAAGACAATGACCCAAAGCTGTCCAGAAATGACAGAAACCAAGAAACGATTTGCACTCTGGATTGGCCCAGTCAAAATCCAGAGCTCTAGCTCATACTGTGGCGAGAGCTGAAGCAGGTGGTACATGCCAGATGTCCCTCCAACAGGTAGCATTCTGCAAGGATAAGTGAATAATAAAAAAATAAGTAAAAATCCCAAAAAGCAGATGCAAAACAACTTCTTTGTGGTTACAGAAGATGTTTGCTTGAAGTAATGGCTGCACAAAGTGATGCCACAAGCTACAAACTAAAAGAGTTCACATAGTTTGGCACTTTGGAGATTTTCAGGGCTTTTTTCAAGCAGCACTGTATGTTTCGATTTCTCTACAACAAATGGGTTTTGGGCAAAATAATATTGTGAAAAATATGTTTGAAAAAAAGCTGTTTGAGTTCAACTCACATCAGGTTGAACTACATGTTAAATGTTGTATAATAACCATATTATTTGTGGTTGCTTTTCATTCAGGTGCAACGTTTGTGGACACTTACCGTACAAAGCTCATTCAAAGGGTTGTGTCGGTGGATTTCATTCTTGATGAACTGTTACCCTTGATTGGACATGACAAATACAGGAAAGTTCAAGCTGCTAAAACAAGCCAGGACAAAATGAGAGAGCTCTACACAATCTTAGATGGGTCTGGACCAAAGCTGAAGGAAACGTTCTACGATTGTCTGATAAAACATGAGAAGCTCCTTGTTGAAGACCTTCAACATCATTCAACCTAAGCTGTTTTAGTGGCATTTCTGCAAGCTTAACATGATCCAATACTGTAGCAAGTTTGTTTGTTGGTTTGTTTGTTTGTTTGTTTGTTTGTTTAATATGGGAAACCCACAGTATATTTGATTTGGTTGGTTAGCAAACTATTAAAAGGATTGCAGGTTCGAATGCCGGGTCATGCTGCTTGCCATTGGCAGCCGGACTCTGGGTCTCTGGGTGGGTAGATGGTGCTCTCTCCCCACATCCCACTCAAAATGGTGGTGGTCGGCACAGGCATCTGTTAGCCATTGCATCAGAGCTCCAAGTGCGTTGGCTGTTCAGCAAGGATGCAAATGGTGGTAGTTCAAAAAGAGGTGGTGGTTGATGTCATATGTATCGGAGGAAGCATGTGCTCGTCCTCACCCTTCCAGTGTCAGAAGCATTGCCTGTAACAGGGGAGAGTGATGATAACGGGGTTGGAGAATTAACACTTCCTAATTCACAGGGAGAAGATCAGGGGTAGAAACATGTTAAAGAATTCATTATAGAACCGGTGTAATTTTAACTGTAAAGAACAATACAGAATGCATTAATGTTTCAACTCATAAAATGCTAGAGTGTACACAGGTTTTATCACTGCAAGCCAATGTACTGTTGCCTGGTGGCTCTATTATTGTTGGAGGCAGCATGTTCCAGTTCAGTATCTGTTCAGGTCTGTGCAGCAGCTTTTAACCATGTGTAATTTATTTGCACCTCTAACCTCTTTTGAATTTGGTTGTTTATTTTATTGCACTGAGTGACTGCACTGACTGTTTTTGATCGGTGTTTGGTTTGTGGAGGAGGAGAGAAGGAGGACGAGAGGAGGAGGAGGAGGAGAGGAGGAGCAGGAGAGGAGGAGCAGGAGAGGAGAGGTGGTTTAGATGTTACATGTAAACACATTATATTTTGATATTTGATTTTATGATCTAGTCCAGCGCTGGATTTCAACCAGAGAACCTCCAGAGGGACTCATATGACTGAGAGGGAGATCGAAGGAGAAACCCTCAGAAGCTTTAACCTCAGCTCAACCGGCTTTTGTTCGTTTTGTTCAGCACAAAACGGCCAGTTTGTTTACAGGCTTCCACGTTCCCCAGCACCTGCCACTTTTCTGCCCCCGTGAGAAAGGGGTATCTGTATTTATTTATGTACTCTGACCACATCACCAGTGAACTGTTACTGGTCCAGTTTAATGAGTGTGGACCCACAGGATTGTGTATTTTATTTATTTTTTGTAACAAAATATAAATGCAGATGTAAATATTAATTTGGGTAAATCTTTTTTTGTTTTGTTTTCCGCTGGTATTATTAAATACACCAGCTAATGTAGCAGTTATTCCTTGTGTATGTGTTTTCTTTTTCATTTATCAAGTAATATAACAGCTTTATTTTTCAGAGTTAAAATATGTAAATATTTACACAGTGTTAAACTTGTTTCACCAGTATTTCAAGGCAAGCAAAATTTAGTTTGAGGTGGAAAAGCACACGGGAGATTAATTTTGGCACGATCTCATGATTTCCCTGCTTTAAATAATGATCTACAAGCAGCTCATAAAATACAATAATACAGCACAAACTCACCTATTATAGCCGAGTATGTTTATATTATTTCTATTTTTATATATAAGTGCTTTTTTGGGTGTCACTGAGACCTTGAGTACATGATTTCGTTCCACCTCATGAACCACATGTGAATTGAACAACAATAAAGTCTCCTTGAAACCTTCAATGTCATACAGTCATTCTGCTCCGTAAAACCAGTTCAAATAAATCAGCGAATCAGAAGGACTTTAACGTGGATGTCACACTGAATGAAACAACACTAATTCATGAACATGAACAAGAGACCTACCTCGTGTTTCAAAGCCAGAGTTTTTCACAAACACGTACAGCTAAATTACTGATAATTGGGAAGGTGAATCTCTTCATCCACCCCAATGCCAGGCTGGTAGGCAAACTGAAGAGGGTACATGGATGTGCTCACCAGAAAAGCTGAGATGGGTGAGGACCAGTTTCTTCAGTGACTTCATTTTATGAGAAGTCAGTGCCAAAAGCCTGTAGCTGTTGAGATACTTTGAGTATTGGAACACGGAGGCTGGGTGCTGGAGCTGCCAGCTGATGAGCCAATGAGGGGTGGCAGTGAGCTGAGAAAGGGTGGAGGGCAGTATGCGGGTGGTGGGTGGTGTCCCAGAATGAGGGTTCAGCAGGGATGTCTGTGTGGGGTGAAGAGCAGGTGAGTGATCAGATCTATTGAAAAATGGATGAAGGTTGTTCACCTCCTTCACCAATTGGGAGTCGGATTTCTTGTGGCCAAGAATTGATGATGCCAGTCAGCCAGATGGAAAATCAGGGGCTGTGTAAAAACCAAACCACCATCAGGTAGACCAACAAAGATTTTGGCCTCAACGATCCAAAACACAAGGCCAAGTCGACCTGTCCTTGGCTACAGCAGAACAAAGTGAAGGTTCTGGAGTGGCCACCTCAGTCTCCTGAGCTCAATATTGTTGAGCCAGTCTCGGGAGGTTCTCAAGTGTGCAGTTCATGCAAGAGAGCCCAGGAATTTACAGGAACTGGAGGCTTTTTGCCAAGAAGAATGGGCAGCTTTACCCTCTGAGAAATGAAGAGCCTCATCCACAACTACCCCAAAGGACTTCAAGCTGTCATTGACGTTAGAGGGGGCAACACACGGTATTAAGAGCTGGTGTAGGTGAACTTTTAATCAGGGTCATTTGGATGTTTTTGGTTGTCATTCTGATTTAAAAAGAGACAAAACATTGTTTATTTATTGACAAAAAATGTCTTCACCCCACCACTAACATGAGTGGGAAAAAAAGGTTTTGTTGTCACATTCTCTGAAAAAAGGCAGAGAAAGCCAACATTCTGCCAGGGTATGTAAACTTTTGAGCACAACTGTATGTGAACACCTATGTGTGGTACCCTGCCATGGACTGGTGTCCTATTCAGGAGGGATTACTGCCTCGCGACTAATGATTACAGGCAGTTAACCAAGATCAGCCTCCAGGCTATCGATGTCACACATGCTCAAAGGTCTGCCTCCGAGGTAGATAGATGAATGGATTGTCACTTCAAAAAGGACAACAAGGGGACAGAGGTCTAAGACATCTGCAGACCAAAAGGAAGAGCAGGACCAACACATAAGATACAACATCAATAAAATGACACACCCATCACATAATGAGCTGTGATTTGGGTCCATTTTGGATTGTTCTCAGACCAGTGTCTCTGATGAAGACATTCACACTGGATCACACCATTCCCAACACAGATAGAGGACAAATGGACCCAGTTTGAAATAGCCCTCCACAGAGAATCTGGCCAGCATGGAATGAGGGGTCCGTTCTACAGAAATCATCAACTTGAATTTATCTGGAAAAGTGGAACTTGGTTAGATACTTTGGCATAATTGCAAGAATGAGGGACAGAGTCTGCATGTGATCCAACCACTGTTTTTTCATAGAGGCATGTGTCTGTCTTCGTGTTTGACGGTGAACAGGAAGTGTACTCCTTTGTGATTCGTGAGATACACATGCACTGGTATTTGAGCCTCAAAAGTCTGCAATGGAAGAGCACCGATACCACCTGTTTGCAAAATGTGAGAGCGAAGTGGAACGTGAGAATCTGGCTCAAATTCTCCACAAGCACTTCAGCGTGAAAGCTAAATCTGGAGGTGGAGACTGCCAGGTCTTTCAAATCTCCTCAGACTTCTTCTGCATTTCCTTCAAATCTGAACAAGGTACGAGAAACCTGACGTATTCAATACACAACTTCAGTGTTGCTGTAAATGTTTTGGTTCTTATTCGTTGTGAATGTCATGCCTTTTACAAGTGTTTATACGTGTAAATGTGTTCAGACCTTTCCGTGAATTTGTCAGAATATCTTTTACTTTCTCTTTTTCCAGTTCGAGATCGGGTGCTGGCACAAGACCAAAAAGTGGCAACAGAAGGAGCTGCAGTTAAACTGTCACTGTCACTACATGCAAACACCAAACCAGAGACAAATGTAAGGTTTGATTCATATACAGTCCTTCATCAGATCCATTAGCTTGAAGCCTAAGTCTTAAATCCATTATGCTATAAAAAGAAAATGCCATTTTTTATAATATTTATTAAAAATAAATATTTTCATTCTTTAAATTGCATATAAAACCCTGTAAAATTACAGATTTACAGAAATTAGTTGTACAAGTGTTATGACAATAATGACAAATTTTATTTATTTCTCTTTTTTAGGACAAAAATGCAGTATATCAATCATGTATCAATCATGCAATTAAGCACATTTCTTAGGTTAATTGTATTAGTTTTATTTCTATATGCACTGAGAAATAAATCATTTAAAAGATGGTCAAATGACTGGCATAAGCAGCTGCCAAACAAAATTCTTGAAATTAAAATCATATTAATTTTAACTAATTCAAATCAAATGGAAAAGCAATGCATTTATGTGAACTGAACTCCAGTGACCTCTTGAGTTTGTTTAAACTACACACAAAAGATGACATCTTTCCCGTTGGCTCCCGTCCCCATCTATTTGTATATTGGGCATGTCCTCCAGTCCCTTCCACTCACCGTCTCTGAGTTGACATGTCCTTGACTAAGTCTTCATTGTTCTTGTAATTTTTGAAAGAATATGTGTGTCTGAGCATCTTTTGAATATGATCAATTATAAAAATGTAACATAAATCTGTGAAACATCTCAGCGAAACATGCAGCACTGACACATTAAAGGTCATGATATGCAAAATGTAAAAGTGTGTTCATCTGGGGAGTCTTAGACGGAATTTTGAATTAAGATTATTTAGTGATTTGGTATATATAAGTGTATAGTATTACATAAAAACTTTTAACACAATAGTAAAAAAAAGATGCGGGTCAAAGCAATGGCATGAAAAGTTTGGGGCAACCTAGTTCAAAATGCCTGGTATTATCAAATTATAATATCAAAATATGAATCAAATTATATCAAATTATAATATTAAAATATGTATCAAATTATATCAAATTATAATATGAAAATATGTATCAAATTATATCAAATTATAATATCAAAATATGTATCAAATTGTATCAAATTATAATATCAAAATATATATTATATTGATTGATTATGTATATATATATATATATATATATATGAAAGAATGAGTTTGTGAGTTTGGCATCTTGTTAGTCAGCATATAGTTTTAACTACACCATTGTAGGAACCAGTCTAAACAAAATATGAACTGAAACTGTTGGTGCAACTTAACACGGCGGTCTTGCAACTTCAAACAAGTGAGACAAATATTTCACTTCTCCATTGGCTGAGGAACGTTGTCCACTCTTACTCTCTGGTAACTGTTGATTTGATTTTGATTTGATTTGCACTTTGACTAAGTGGAATTGTAGCCCCTCCTACTTCTGTTAGGGTCGCCGTCTTACTGCAGAGTCAGTTCATGGACAGATGTCCTGACATTCCATTTGGAATTACTGGTATAATTCAGAATTGATTGTTCCGTCAATGATGGCGCGCCGTCCTGGCCCGAATGTAGCAGAACAGGCTCAAATCACGATACTACCACCACTGTATGTCACAGATGGCTATGTTGGAATGTTTTATGTTGGAATGCATTATTTTCCTTTCACCAAATTTAATGCATCTATTGTTCCAATAGTCTGTTTTCCATGTGATCTTTAGTAAACTGTAGATGTTTAACAGGATCTACATTTAAAGATATAAAGGTTCTAAATTCAGACCTGGATGTTTGTAAACACAATCTACTCAACAGTCTGATGAAAATCTGTGTTTACATGCTCACTGCAAGTAATCCCACCCAAACGTCAACTGCTTCTTAAGCCTATGATGGCCCACTCAACCACTCAACCCGCTCAACCACCTTGACCATTATAGCATCTTAACCAGCTTAAACCAAATCCAAAACCAATTACCAGCTAAAGCCTATTCAGCTGGATTTTTCAGCAGAGTATCAACTAATAAACACGCCTTTAAGTACCTTCTGTAAGGTTTTCCAGCAGGTTGCCAGCAAATCCTACATCCACGCCATTTTATCCGCGTTATCAAGGGGTCGATCTCCTTTTTCTGGATCTGAGCTCTGAAAAATGAACTGCTCTACAGTTCCTTTGAACCCACTGTCCTTCATTCACTCGAATACTTGTCTGAACAGCTCGTTATCGCTCGCTTTATGGCTGTCCAACACTTTTTAGATGCAGATGCAGATGTGCAGAACATATTTAAACTCTCTGATTGGGAATGTGATCGGATGCAGGTGTTTATGTGGCTGTTTCTTCTATTTAAAGGATTTCCTGCCTCATTCAATTGTATAGAATGTAATCAGAATGGCCTCAATTGGACAACTCTACACTGATTAAAGTGTATACATGGACATATTCTAGCAATTAGTCAGGCTATTAACAAATTATTAGAGTGCATGTAAACGTAGCCTATTGTCTTTTTGTACAGCTGTGGTTTTGCCTTTTGTTCTTTAAAACTGACCCATTTTGCCAAATTCTTAGATTTCTTTTATCTACTTTTTGGACTGGTGATCATCTGATTACGTTTTAGGTCTAATAGAAATATAAAACATGTCAGATTTTATTCCTCCCTAGTTTCAGACACAGAGGGCTTAACATTGCTGATATGTTCACTGCCTGCCAGAAAGGAACAGAGCAAATAAAACATGCTTCCAGACAGACAGACACAGAAGAGATCTCATATCATTTCCCTCCACTTCCACTCAGTGGGTGGAGCTACATTTGAAGTCCCTCTGATCAGAAGTTCTGAGTAGATGTTCACCGTTCCATTCAGCACATTAGCTCAGCCAGGCTTGGACGGAATTGAGTATCTCCCTTTGCTGTTTATCTCGGACCAACAAGCATAATAAATATCACGTTTTGTCTTTTGCCCTTTGTTGTGTAGGACGACAGTCTGGAACATCCTGAAAACCAGGATAAGAATAGTGTTGCTGCTGGTAAGTAAACGATGCTTCCCCAATGGTGTTTTCATGGATATTGTCTGTAAAACAGATAAAAAAGGCTTGTTTTATTGATTTTTATTCAACGTTTTACATTTTTCCGACCTCCAGGTGAAGTCTCTCCGGCACAAATACAGATCCCAACAGAGTTTGTCTACTTTGACCTCTTGCAACCCCATTATATACAGAGCATCCAGGAAGACCTTACTGATGTGAAGTTTGAGTTTGACACAAACACATTAGCGCTTCAAATTATGGGCCCTCCTGAAAGTGTATCATCTGCAGAAAGGGGTGTTTGTGATGCCCTGATGAGGCTTAAGAGCAAAGAAATCGAGATGTCCCCAGCTTTGATTAGTTACCTAAGATCCAGGGGAGCAGGACACATCTCCAGGCTCCATTTCATTCCTGCTGAGATCCATGCTAGTATCGAAGTACTGTCTGGCAACTCTGTGAGAGTATACGGGCTGTCTCACTATGAAATTAAAAGAGCAGAGAAAACACTCATAGAAGACCTTGCTGAGACAGAGATGCAGGTCACTGAAGATGAGGCTGTAGCCGCTGTCTGCACAAATAACTTTGTGGATTTTGTTAAGAAGCTGAACGAAACCTTTGCAGAAGTACACGTTGTAATTACGGACAGAAAAGACAAACCTGCGTGTATCTTGGCAGGAAGAAAGACAGATCTGTGCTCGGTGGAAGAGAAGATTCAGGAGTTCATTCAAGAACAAAGCAAGATGACTGTAGATCTAACACTAGACGGAGGCAAAGCATTAATGGAGAGTTTACCGCGGCTGCTGGACTGCTTAGGGCTGAACCACCTTCCTGGACGTGTCCGATGGAATCCAGATTTGGAAAAACTGGTGGTGACGGGAACCCAGAAAGCAATCGATGAGACTATAGCTGCCTTAATAGAAAAAACGAAAGACCTGAAAGGCACAACAGTCACAATCTGCCGTCCAGGAGCTTTTTCATACTTCGAAGCAGATGGCCAAGAGTTTCTAAACTCCTTAGGATCAATGTTATCCTGTTTGGCAGTTCTCAGTACAGAACCCGGTCCAGTTAACCTGCAGGTATGAAGTTAGAGGGGAATGAAACTCAAAGTAGTGTAAATAAGAACACAGTCCAGACGGTCCCTTAAACACAATGTACATTCAGCTTAATCACAGGGAACAATGACTAATTTACTAATACAGCGTTCTTAATATTTGAACCGTAGTTTACAAAATACTCCAAGAGCTCTTTGTCGTACTTTTATTTTTAAAATGTCAAAACAAAAAGTAAAAATGGACGTGAGAACACGAATGTTTTGCACTTTTTCACGTGTTTCCTTTTCTTCCCCTTTATAGGCCGTATCACGGTTTGAGGGAAAGCCAGCAAGCAAAGGTTGTACAAATTCAGCTCCATATGTTAATAAATGCACACCTGAGAATATAAACCTGAATAAAGTAACTGTGCGTACGTTTTTAAACATCTGTAATGTGTACTTTTTTGTACTTCAGGTAAAGGCAGCAGTGTTCTTTTTCATGGAGACAACAAGAACACGTGCTTGGTTTCCGACAACGTCATTGTCCGTGCGACCGTTTCGCAAAAACCGTCTGAACTGTCAGACGTCATCATCAATCCCTTATGTCGATCGACCGGTAAGAGGATAGAAATGCTGTTCATTTTACAGGCTTTTTTTTATTTCAAAGTAAAATTTGTAAACGCTTTGTTATTCATCTCTCCAGATGGTCAGATCCTGAAAGCTGCAGGATTGAGAGTGAAGAATGAGCTCTCAAGAACAGGTAAAAGGGTTTGATAAGGAACATTTCAGGACATTTCAGTTCCTGTTATCAGGAGGTGAAGGTTGGGATGATAAAACTGCAGGGGCTCGAGAAAGTCCAACTCACTGCAAAATTGAAAGAACCTGCAGAATCACAAAATATATTATATAAAATAACCATTTTTATAAAATGTGCAGCAAATTCACTGTGTCTGAAATAGCTCCTCCTCAACCCCATCACTTCTCACCGCAGTGCTGAGAAAGATCTGCTGCTTTCCTTTACTTTACTTGCTGGATCATCATGTAGCCACAAAACAAATTTTTGTTCCAGTGAGAAGAAATGCAATTACGGTGACCGGACCGGGAGATCTACCCTGTCGGCTGCTTGTCCACGTTCCTTGTCTGTGTGGCAGCAGAGCAAAGGAATACCTCCGTGATGCCATTCGCGAATGTCAGAAGAGAAAGTTCAAATCCATCACAGTCTTTCTTGACAAAAACGGTTTGTAAAATAAGCCTGAAATGTGATCTTTTATGTGTAATTCGGTGTTTACTTGTTTTTTTTCACTCATATGTTTGCTCATCTTCCCTTCACCCAAGAACTTCACCAGAGTTTTGATGAACATGACTTGGCAGAAGATCTCATTCGGACAGCACTGAAAATCATGAAAGCAGAAGAAGGAATGAGCTTTGTTTTTGTCCAGGACAGCTTTTTCCAGTTTTTCCAAAAGGCTGCAAAGTCTGTGCATGAACAAATCTGCATGAGGAGTAACATGGGTAAGTCTTATTGGAGCACCATCTTCATTCTGCTCCTCGCAGCGCCAAACAGTTAGAAAACCAGAAACACTTCAACAAACTCAATCGAGGGAACCACGGTACTTATGTTGCCTCCTGGGGTTTGATTATTTGAGTATGAGAGTGTGTCCCACACATAACAAGGGTTAAAACATACTTAAATTCAAAACATATCTTCATTTTTAGACGATATTTAAATTATTATGCAACAATCATATGAATCACGTGGTTAAATATCGGTTGGGTCTTATTTTAAACTTTAGAAATGAAAGTTGCAGTCGTTACTCTAAACAATACGCTTTCATTCAAAATCATTCAGCGTTTTTAATAAATGATGAGGAAACAAAATGATCTAATGATAATAGCAGTGTTCTGGCATGACCAGGCTTCCATCATCTACTGTATTAATGTGATAAACACAGTGGTCTGACAGGTTTATTCTCAAGTTACGGAGCCTAATAATGAAAAACTCTGCAAGACATTGCATTTGGTTCAAATCAACGAGGGAAATGCTTAGTTTAAAAAGGTATTAAATGATCCAGACCAATGCTTAAGAACCACATGTGCGAAAATGCTCACTTAAATAATTTGGAAATGTTTAATAGACCTCTCTACTGATAACTTTTTTTGTTTTATTTCACAATTATTCATTCATTTTATTGATAAAGTTTACACACAGAACATGTACAATGCATTTAAAAAGGGACAGACGTGTTATTTGAGAAAACGTCCAATAACAGGCATAAAAAGGCAACTCTAAATAGGATTGATTCCACAGATAAATACTATAAACTTTTCATTATAATATCCAAAGATACATTATTCGAGTGTTAATAGATGCTGAAAAATATCCTACGGTATTCTTTTCCTCCTCCAAATGCCACCCTGTTCACTGAACATCCCGCATATTACTGCACTGCCTCCTGTTTATTAAGTCGTCATAACGCAGAGAGTAACCAAATATTTTGTCTTTGTCTTAGAGCTGCTCTTCGTCCATTTGACGGTATTTGGGGTCTTAGGCTGCTTACACGTTAATTCAGAGTCAAAGGACGATCCCGAATCTCTGCACAGGCATTCGTCCCTGTGTGAGCCTGCCGTGATCCACGTCTTCTCCCGAAGGAATCAGCTGCTAAACAAAGCCAAAGCTGTGATCGAGAAGCACTACGCGGGGTTCCTTTCAACGGACATACTGGTGGACCCTTTTCTGCGCATTTGTGGTGACCACGTTTTGTCAGACATCGTTCAGCTCCAGGAGAAACATGGAGTCAATGTGATTGTCGGGGATGGCTCCGTCATCTTCAATGGCCGTGCTGTGAACACGTGTGTTGCGAGGGAGGAAGCTTTTGAGCTTCTAAGAGAAGCCTTACATCGAAAGGAGTTGGAGGACAAGAGAGACGTGTCCCGGAACATACGGTGGGTGATCAGCGATGACGAAGTCGGCCCTGTGCAGATGAGCTGTGAAGATAATTATGATGTAGAGGTTCAGTACATGTGTTCACGTAAACCAACCGACGTCACATGTGACAACAAAACATTCACCGTCAGTGTGGCAGATATGACCGCTACCGACAACGAAACCTTGCAAAACCACCAGGTCCTGAGGACAGAGCTTGTAGGTGAGTGTGTCATAAAGAGCATTCAGTGTAAAATCGTTTAGACACTGAAGTGTAGAGAGAGAGAGGGCTGCGGAAAGGGGCTTATGAGGCACTTTCACACTTATGACACACTTTCACACTTATGACACACTTTCACACTTATGACACACTTTCACACTTACGACACACTTTCACACTTACGACACACTTTCACACTTACGACGCACTTTCACACTTATGACACTTTCACACTTACGACACACTTTCACACTTATGACGCACTTTCACACTTATGACACACTTTCACACTTATGACGCACTTTCACACTTACGACACACCTTCCCACTTATGACGCACTCGTCAGTCAATGAAAAGTAACTATTCATACGAACTGCAGGTTCAGTAAGTTGTGTTTTCAATTCTTATGCAGAACACAGACTTGTTGATTCATATAAACTATTTATTTATATTTAAATTAAGTTCCTGTCAATGAGAGCAGTGCTGTACAAATCAGCTGATCTGAAGTTTAACAAACCCTCTCGTGCACAGTGGATAACACGCCTGCGAAGTGGAGACTGGCTGAAGGAGAGTCCTTCAACAAGGTGGAATTACCTATAGACTCACTTGAGTACCTTACGGTGGAGAGAAGATTCAACGAGACATTATCCAGCAAGATCATAAACAAGGTAAACAAAAAGTATGTGGATAAAGGTTTAACGTAACATAATATTGAGTGAAATATGAACGATATCATTCTCAGAAGGAAAATACATCCAGTTAAAAATGCAAATATACACTCACATCGCAGTCGCATGTAAAAGTAAGTAAAAATCATTTCTACAGCACATTTAAAAACAACCAAACACAACAAGAAGGAATGAATTCAAATAAACGAAGTCAACAGAAGGGGACATCTAGCATTTTAATGGACTGACAATTGGACCACACATGCAGTGTCACAAAAACTGAGACTCATAGCTCAGGCAGATTTCATGCATAGAACGTAAAGTTCAAGCGTAAATAGAAATGTAATGTATGTAATGTTTCCATTGGTGTAGATCGAGAGAATTGAGAACAAGAAACTGTGGAAACATTTCTCCCTGGACATCAGTGGAGAGGTAAAGCTTCTCTTCTATGGCCTCAAGCCTGTAGACGTGGGACAAGTGGAGAAAAACGGATTCTTCAGACCACCGGAGTCTTTCTTCTCCTCGGAAACTGGTGAGTCCTGTTCTGTTCTGTTAGGATTTGTCTTCTACTATAGAAATAAAAATAACATTCAGATGTTATAGGTGGGCTTCATTAAACCACCTGAACCCCAGCACTTCCTGCATTTGTCTTTTTGGGTTGCAGCTCAAGGACGAGGCATTTACTTCTATGTTGATGCATCATGTGCTCAGAGGAGATGCGAAGCAGATCCCAGAGGTCAGCGAGTCATGTTTCTCGGTCGAGTTGTTACAGGTTCTTTTACTGTCGGTAGGAAAGGGATCAATACTCCCCCACCAATGGAATCTCACCCAAGTGTCCTATATCACAGTGTGGTTGACAACAAGGACAATCCGACTGTATTTGTGGTCTTCAATTCAGACAGGACTTATCCTGAGTATTGCATCACGTTCTCTGATGGTTCATAGAGAACATGCTGGTCTTCTGTTTCTCTTTTTTGTGAACAACTTATATGTTCTGACATTTGAAACTGATGATGGTTTCTTGGTCTGGTCTGTTTCTTATTACAAATTGCTAAAAGGTGCATTAACACAATGTATGATGTTTATAAACTTATTACCCTCATTTTTTTAGATGATCTCTAACCTGTCTGTATATTTACTGGAAGGTGTACAGGGGTTGGACAATGAAACTGAAACACCTGGTTTTAGACCACAATAATTGATTATTATGGTGAACTAGAGCCTCCTTTTACGGCCAATACAGCGTCAATTCGTCTTGGGAAGGACATTTTTTGGATACAATCCGGGTTAACACCCCAACATCCCTTTCAGACAGCTTCCTCTCGTGTCCACAATTAATCCTGTTGGATGTGGTTGGTCCTCCTTGGTGGTGCTAACGTGACCCTGGATACCGTGGCTCTTGATACATCACAAAGACTTGCCGTCTTGGTCACAGATGCGCCAGCAAGACGTGCACCAACAATTTGTCCTCTTTTGAACTCTGGTATGTCCCCCATAATGTTGTGTTCATTGTAATATTTTGAGCAGAACTGTGCTCTTACCTGCTAATCGAACCTTCACACTCTGCTCTTACTGGTGCAATTAATGAAGATTGACCACCAGGCTGCTCCAATTTAGCCATGAAACCTCCCAAAATACAATGACAGGTGTTTCAGTTTCATTGTCCAACCCCTGTAAATACTGTACATAATACTTTGTTATCTACTGTTTCATTGTTTTACATGACTGGATGTAGTGGAAAGAGTATGAACTATATTTTTAAGATGTATCTCCTTTTAAAAACCTTTAATATAGTTTTTTTTTACAATTTCTCTTCATGAATTTTAAAACATAATATAAAATAAATGCAGCGGTATATTTATGAATATGCAATACTCGACTGATAAAATGAATCACTACGCAAATAAAAAAATACAGAAAATAAACAAATACTGTCATCTGCTGGTCAAGATGACAGACCACATTCCATTTGCCTGCTTGGATAAAATGCTCCTTATTTAGCTAGTTATTATTATTATTATTATTATTATTATTATTATTATTATTATTATTAATACAATCAAGTTGATTCCAACTCCTTGTGAATATATGGATAGTGTTCCTCCAGAGTGCCCTGTCTTCTGTTCTTCAGGCATCTACAGGCTGGGTCATTATTCTTCATATTGTATCCATCCATCTTGTAGCTGTTCATTCTTTTCCTCTTTTCTTTCCTTCAACACTTCCAAGCATGATGATCTTTGATCCTGTTCCAGTACTCACAGCACACACTAGATGGGGCAAACATTTAAAATGGCCGGCAGCGAGCACAGCTCCATGATTCTGTGGTTTTCCACAAACCTCAACATCGGGAGCTTTACACCCCAATAACACATGCAGGGGTGTCAGACAGCAGGTACGGGTGCACCTGCTTACCCGGAGACGTGGTAAAATCTTCAGCTTGTGTCTTCTGAGGTGATCTGTTGTGGATTTTGAGGTGTGTTTACAATCGCCATCCATGTGTAGAAGCTTTTCAACTCTATTTCATGAAATCCGTTCAGTGTTAGTTACATTTATATTTGTGGCATCTAGCAGACGCCCTTATCCAGAGCGACATGCAAAAGTGCTTTGCTGTTCCATATCCTTAGCTAGTAGATGAGGCTAGAATCTATATAGTTATGTCACTGGCTGCAACACATCCCCAAAGCATGATTGACCCACCCCCATGCTAAACAGTTGGAAAGGTGCTCTTTTACTGAAATTCTGACTGTATGACTAAAATAAGTTAAAATGGACCGCAGACGTCCACCATTAACTTAAGAAACATCTCCCCCACAATCGCCAGGTCATTACAAACATGACCTTAAATTCATGGAAGCAGTTGGAGAGAACTGGTGGCCTGAATACAAACACCGCTCACTGAACATCATAGTTAAACGTACAGATGTTTTGATTAGAACTGTACCTTTGGATTCCTCAGTAATGCTGTAGTTCATACAAGTTCAGCTGGTGTCTGTACCTCTGTCGACACCTCCCTCAGACAGACAATGACTCAAAGGAGGCGTCTGTTTGAACACACATCTCACCTTCATCTACAGATCATCCTTAGTTCTCAGTTTATTCCATTTTTCCTGGTTAAAAATAGTAATAATTCATTCTTTAAGCAATTTAACAGCAATTTAAAGGACGTTGTATTTTGCAGACAGTAACAAGGTGCGTAACGTGCCCAGCCTTGTCTTGTTTCTCCAGTTCAGTACAGAAGACCTCAAAGATCACATGATTAAAACTTGACTGAAGAATTTGAGATCAGATCTATGCTTTTCCTGAAGCCTGAAAACAGATTTCATGACAAACTCTTTAAGGACGAATAACAGGATCATTCCTAATGAAAAAGCACAGGATTCTTCAGTGGCTGGTAAGAGACATCTTTACACTGTAGACATCTGTACACTGTAAATCACTACGAGTAACACTGTAAATCACTGCACTTTGGTTTGTCAGGCTTGGATTCAGACCAGGAAAACGCCAGTGCACATAACTGCGGATATTAAACTGGTATATTAACTCAGGTAACAATGTTTCACAAGATTTGTTACCGTAATAAACATGGTAATCAATACATTGGTACCTTGATTGGACGTCTCTGGGAAATATGAACCAAAAGGTCTGATTGTATGTATTTTTATCAGCATCAGAAATTAGCTCCACCTTTATATGTAAATGTTTTTGCACAAATGTTCATTTAAATAAAAGGACAAATGACAAAACCTCAGACCCAAACAAAATTACAGTGATGTTTATATTCACACTGTGTTATTATTATATTTAAAACTGGAAACTGTTCATTACAACGTGTCAACATTGTAATTACTGACAAAGACAAACTCTAATGCTATTATACATAAATGGCAACAAAATCAAGTTTAACATGTACTCAGTTACATTAATTAATTTATTAATTTATTTATTTACTCATTTAGTTTATAAAAGTCCTTTTTTAAATAAGATTTCTATTTTTTTTTTATCCCCTAAGGTTGCTCATCCAGTCCGATTCAATCAGATATAGATTGAGGAAATGTTAGTGTTCTGTTTGTTTACCACATTTGTCTGTTTATTTTAGATATATTTAATATACACGAGCTTAATAACATGTCGATTTTAGCTGGCTGTTAATGAGTTCTTGTGAAAGTGCACAGAGAACCCAGAGAACCTGCACGGTGAATTTATGAGTAAGCCACTGAAGTCACTACACTTATGCTGTAATTTTCACTCATTCAGATTTATAAAGCTTATTTACTCAAACCCGTACTTTAACCCAAACCTAATCATAATCACAGTCCCATGAGGTTTTGTAGTCCACGCTCACGTTTTCTCCAAATGGTAAGAACCAGGTTTGGGTTAAAGTGAGGGTTTGATTCACATTCATGATCACTTTTCTTTGCACTTCTTCTCAACTCGTCTCCTGGTCTCACTTTCAACTCCAAACGTTTCCTTGGACACGTACAGAAGGGAGACACACAGCTTGCCATATTAGAATTTTTAAAAAAACTGAAAGCAGTCAAGTCTCCATATTTTATCGTCTGGTGAGATGTGTGACGTGACCACCTAGACCTGCTTTACAAGTGCAGCAGGCTTTGAGCACTGTTTCATCGCCTTGCACGGTTATCCACGGATGGGTGGAAGCCATGTGTGCTGACCTTCACCAGAACATAGATGTAGTAGCTTCGATTCAAGCGCGTAGTTCTGCTTATCTCTAATCTGCTTACCAATACTAGTGTTGATGCCAGCAGATGTTAGAAGACAACAGCTGACCGATTACATTTAAAGCAAGCAGGGCTCAAAAGTGAGAAACTGACTCAAAGCAGGGCTCAAAGGTGAGAAACTCACTCAAAGCAGGGCTCAAAAGTGAGAAACTCACTCAAAGCAGGGCTCAAAGGTGAGAAACTCACTCAAAGCAGGGCTCAAAAGTGAGAAACTCACTCAAAGCAGGGCTCAAAAGTGAGAAACTGACTCAAAGCAGGGCTCAAAAGTGAGAAACGTTTTGAATTGAAAGTGAGGCTGATAGATAGCTCAATGAAATGCCATAACAGATTATTTATGAATGTAAAATACAAAATTAAATGAAATTTGGAAAAACTCGGTTTATATGCCAGTTCATTAAACTTTATTGAATGACAGTCCTCTCACTTACAACGTTTGGGTTCTGTATTTGGCCCTATTTTGGTCATATCTGCGTATGAGTTTGGCTGCAGCAACGACAGCATTCACACTCTGTCAGTTTGTTTGGATCAGTGTTGTTCATAAATAATCATTCATCCAAACATGAACTTCATTTTTCCAGTTTAATTGCTTAAAATTCCTTAAAAAGTACAGGAAAGGGACGGACAATGACGGATTGGCTTCTCTCTGCCCTCATCTGGGTGTTTTCCATGATCTGTCCATTTACTGTAATATCAGATTCTCTCACAGATATATTTGGATTTCAAACACAGAAGAACCGGCTCTGTTTACACATTCACAGCCTCAGGCTGCGTCTCAAATCACACGTCTGTAGTTTACATACCAATATAATGAATGCGGTTCTAACTGTGGTGCACATTTACACACTATTTAGGGCAGTGTGGGGTATGTGGTATGGGATGTAGCCTCTGGGTTCCAGTCCCCTCTCATGTCCTCTGGAGTTACAGCGTTTCTGATGTTTCTGAATTTGCACGGCCTATGACTTTACTGCACGTTTCATAAATGCAGCAGGTTTTCATTCTGATGTTCTATGATTTCACAGCTTGGCCTTTTTTCAGCCACACTATGGCTCGGCCGTCGTAGTGGAGGTTACCACGTTAATACGGACACCTGAACCCACAGAAATCACCTTTGTGAGGTAGAGTCTCCATGAAGTTGAATTTACCTGTAAATATACTTAAATAAAGAGCAGGAAGAGCTAAAGTGGAGATGTTTCAGCTCTCTTTTTAGGTAGCTACTGAAAACTAAACTTGGCAGGTGTTGTAACTTGACCATCATTTTGGTTATATGTGTAGGTTACAGCCTGTAATCCAGTACAATTGAAATACTGTAACTGTATCCAAGATCACCCCAAATCATCTATTTGAATGTTGTGTTTACTCATCTACAGACTTGGACCTTAAATAGATAGAGTGGCGTGTTCCAACCGCGTGGCATCTCAGTAGCATGGGAAACCGAATCTGTAAGTTCATTTTTTGTTACTGAAGAAATTACGTAACAGTGAGGAAGCCTTTTGGTTGGCTTGTCATGGGATGTATTAAAAATACAACGAAACATCAAAAAATATATCATTTGTTCAAAATTCCTTTGTAGCTAAAAATGTCTGATAATATGACCTTTAATGACCATAATAATTTTTTTGTTGATTTTATGGGCATTTTTCTTAAATATCAGCCTGAAATGCTTCACAACAAACATTGATTTAATTTTATTTTAAATAATGAAAAATGTAACGAAGCAATGAGGAGACAGTAGATTCTGAAAGTAAGAGAAATGATTGAAATTGTTGTTTGTTTTAATGTCTTCAGCAGGAGAAAAGTACAGGTTGGACGAGGACGGTGAGGCTCATACATTAATTACTCGAATCATAAACTTGCTGAAAATAAATTTGATGTTTTCTCAGTTACTTTATCAAAAACGTTACCGTTTTCTAAAAGGCTCTGAATGTTGCGAAATGTGTCCTCTTCCCGTTTAGACATCAATGTCCCACTTTTTAAGGAGCTACAGCTCGTGATCATTGGATCTCACGGTTCTGGGAAGAATGATGTAGCAAATGCCATCTTTAGGAAAAACATTTTTACGTTTCTGTCGTCCTTTGAAAAACATTATGTCAAGAGAAAACGCACTGTGTTCGGTACAAAAGTAACTTTAGTCCGCGTCCCTGGTTGGTCGGGAGAGTTGAGTTTATCTCTCAAGCACTTCGAGACACGGCAGGAGATTAAAGACGCAGTGAGTTCTTTTGAACAGGGACCACATGCGATCATTCTGGCCCTTAATGTGAACTCCTCACTTTCGGAAGTAACACAAGCCACCCTGGAAACGCTCCTCACTGAAAGATTCTGGGACCACACCATCATCGTCTTCACGGGGAATCCCAAAAAAGGAAATCGTGAACATGAAAAGGACATCGCAATCCTAAAAAACGGCGTCAACGGCAGGCACTGTGTCCTACGGAAACCTGCCAGCTTCGAGAACAGCAAAGAACTGGTTGAGAACATAGCGCTGCTGATTGCAGGGAAAACAAAGGTCCCACTACACTTTTCTGTTGATGAAAATGAGAAATGCGATGAAGAAGAGGAGAAGAACAATCTTCTAAAAAGACTGAGGAAGAAAATCCAAAAACTTCAGGGACGGAATTCGTTGAACTCCTTAAAGAAGAGGGAATACTTTGAAAAATTACAAAACCTAGTGAGACTACACGACGATCCAGAGACGGGTTCCGATCAGTCAACAGAGACAAGAAGTCCAACAGACCCACCTGATGACAGTGAACCAAAGAAGAATTTAAAGCGTAAGTTTCAAATTAGTAACTATTTTATATTGTTATTAAATAAAAACGAACTTTTTACTGAGCTGATCCTCATCTTGTTCTCTGTTGTCTGATTGCGTTTTAACGCGTTTATTTCTGTGTGTATTCAGGCAATTTCAGTGAGAGTGATCTTGTGGACGTCCTGGAAGACCTTACTGAGGAGCAGTTTAACAAAATGAAAAACAAGATAGGCAACATGAAAGAAGACAGAATTCTTCGAGCACGTTTAGAGGACGTAAACCCATACCAACTGGCAGAGGTCATGATTCAACACTGGGGCGAAAAGAAATGCATCATCTACACAAGAGACATTTTGAAGGATATCCCACGAAACGACAAGAAAATTAAAGATCTCATTATGCCATTCCTGGAGGACATTGGAGAAACATGGTAAAAAAAAAAGGTGTATGAGCTGGACCTGTTGTTCAGGGTTGAGTGTTAATATCTGATGGATGTAAAGGCTTTATTCAGGCAAAACACACATTTAGTTGCAATATCTAATCAAGTGAAGGTGGTTTTTCTTTCATTTTTAAGCATGATTACAAAAATAGACATGATATGAGCGGTCAGGACATTTTTTCTGGTCTTCCCGACCTTTATCTGACCTCCATCCCTCTTTCTTCATCACATCCCAAACTGAGGTAATGGGTAGGTTTGAAGATTGGAAGCCCTGAATTTTGCAGTGCTTGGCTTCGGCACAGAGGACATCTTCTGTGCATGGTTTTCACTCTGTTGCAGGTCACTGGATTGTATCTTGTTAAGCCTTTCAAGTGCATTTACACGTGAAATGTGTCTCCTGTTAGTCAGACTGAAATCAGATTGTTGCGTGGTAGGGAATATAGTCGCTGTCCAGTGGAAACCATGTATATCTATTGTTAGTTTCCTCCGTTTTTATATTGAGTTTAATGATGAATGGACTGATAGAAATGCTCCAAAATGACTTCCATTCGAAGCATATTTCTGCTTTCTCCTGTAAAATCTTCATTGTGGAGGTACGTTTGTTTTATTGGTCGCCGACGAGATGCAAATCCACTCATTTCGTTGTTAGCACCTATTTATCTGTCCCTGTTCCTGTGCAATGCTGAAGATGGTTGCAAACTTAGGTGAAGGCAACAATTTCAGCAGTCCACGCTGGCGAGAAAGCGACCCATGTTTTTGTTCTGCGTTTGGTTGAAATTAGTTATTAAATTAGTGGATTTTCAGTAACATCTTTCTGTTTCAAATGTCTTCATTAACACTTGTGGCACTGACATGAATTTTTGTTGACTGGACCAGTTTCGGATTTCATTGGTATGTAATGAAAAGATGCATTGTGTCTGGATTATGATGGGATCGTTTCGCACCACATTCAGAGGTGGTCAGAGACAGATCTCCTCCACATTTAAGTGTAAACAGAACACATTTTCTGTGATCAGAATAAACACGCCAAAGGACTGTGCTTTTTAACATCCAAATCCTGACCAGGGAAGACGTCGAAAAGCTACTTTCATCGGATGAGTTATAAAAACGCATGCTATGCGTAAGTACTGTATAAGTGAGGTGGACATCAATCAATCTCACACAATCTTAGATCATTTGTCCTGAAACTCCTACATGGAAGGAGTTTCAGGACAAATTGTACAAATTCAGTATAAAAAATAAATAAATAAATAAGTACTGTGTTTAATTCACCTCATGTTTTATACTTTCTCTGATATTAGTTGTGTTTTTTAATGTTTTGTTTGATTGATATTGGAATTACTCTGCAATGTATTTGACTGAATGAATTACATATTAATAGGTTAAGTAATGTTTATACACATATATCCGTCCATCCATTTTCTGAACCGCTGATTCCTGAATAGGGTCACAGGTGAGCCCAAGGGCGGGAAACAACCCTAGACAGGGCGCTAATCCATCGTAGGGCTCACACACACACACACACACACACACACACACACACACACACACACACACACACACACACATTCACACACTAAGGGCCACTTTAGAGTCACCAATTCACCTACCGCGCATGTCTTTGGACTGGGGGATACCAGAGTACCCGGGGGAAACCCACGCGAACACGGGGAGAACATGCAAACTCTCACAGAAACTATATATATATATATACTCTTATAGAAAATATACTTATATATAATAACATTTCTCATGACACTTTTCTGCCAGTTTGATGTTTAGGATACTTATCATATTGGTTGTGTAGCTCACAGGCTTCACAAAAATCAGCCCACTTCTAGAGGCTGAAGGATGAAAGTGTCTTGTGTCTTGCCATCTCAGTCATGAAATATCTGATCATGTGATGCCAGTTTATCAGAGAAACTGAAATCTAATCTTTTGGTCAGTTTTTTTCATTGTTCATTGTTTTGTAGTTTCATACATTTCAAGTAAACATGCAAACAATGGATGAATAGTTAATAAGAAACACACTGGGTGTGGACACTTTTTGTTTATTTTCTTGAAATTCATATTTCCTCATTCTACCTTCAAACGTATGCCTTATCTCAGGGTGATGTCTGTACACCTCCAGATGGAGAACATCTTAGATTTCAATGTCAATCAAAGTGCAAATATTCAGACAAGGACACTTCAAGCATTTCATTTGGATCAAACGTGCCAGTGTTTCAAATCCAAATACTGAGACACAAAAACGAGTGAGTGTGAATGACACTCACTGGGTTTCAAACATGACGGATAGAGACAAACGACGCACAGTTAAAAGCTGTAAACCGAAAATGAAAGCATTCCACGTACGCCTGGGTTTGTCATCGACGTGCAAGAAGCACTGGGGTTGTGCACTACACCGTTTCCAGGACAGAACACCTAATTTGCTGTAAGATGTCAAACTACCAGCATGCTGTGTTTTTTGAGGCACGTAACCTTTCAAAGAAAGACACGAAAAAGATCAGACTGTACTTCCAGATCAGGCGTCAGTCTGGAGGGGGAGAATGTGGAGAAGTGGAGAAATTAAGGCAGAACTTCTACAAGATAGCCTTCAAGGACAAAACAGGTATGTGTGTGTGTGTGTGTGTGTGTGTGTGTGTGTGTGTGTGTGTGTGTATAAATGCTTGAATATGTGTTTTTTGTCAACTGTAAAACCTGACTGTAATAGTAAACTAGTCCATCTGTGTGAGATCAATCTTCAGGCATATTTTAAGGTAGTTAAGGTGCAACACTGACACACGTTTGGATGTTATAAGCTTGATAAGAAAAACTCAAACCTTTACCGTTGTCCTTTGTCACCATCTATTTGGATACCAAACATGCTTTTGTTTCCTGTTATGGAATCAGTCCCCCAGGCTACCTCCACTTAACACTAACACTAACACTAACACTTTTAATGTGACATGTCTGACTTCGTAAGAGAAAGCTCTGCCTGTCCTTATCCAACCTGAGTGATACCAACGTCTTTACCAACAGGATTATTTTCATTAAAGTTATTATATTAAACTATTTTTATTATGATCATGCAACTCACTTACATTGGTTTTGAGTTAAAGCATTTCCAAATATAATTTTTGAATAGACTGAATGTATCACAATGTTCAACGCACTTGTTTTTATGTCCTCACGGATTTTGCCGATAAATGCAAAATATCACGTCAGGATCTTTTAACTAATGCTATTTATTTATTTTTTATTAAAGATCAGGAACAAGTGTTAAGAAAAACAGATCACACTATCCATCTGTCCAGTCAAAGAAATCTGCAAATCTCACTAAGTTGTAATGACACACAAGAGGATCCCAAGACGCTTCTTTCAGAGCCGTTGTTGGATCAACAGGTAAGAACCAGTAATGTGGTACAAACAGAAAGAGCTGTTTTGCCCCATCAGTGTTTCCTGGAAGACGATGGTCTGATTTGAAGGAAATACTTTGAGGTGTTATTTACAATAAAATACTCATTAAAAGTGCTGTAGATTTACTGTGAATACAGTTACAATCTACTTTATTCTTTATCAGCTTTATGCAAATCTGGAGAAATAGGAGAGACACTGCAAAACATGTATATATATATATATATTTAATATTTGTACATATATGTGACTTACATATTAGAACCCATCAAATATTAGACATTTATGTAAAATATGTATATTTGTGTTCTGTATATGTAAATATTGAACTAATTCATGTAATAATATCTTCAATCCCCATGTATGTACATATTTGGCATATATGAGGGGTTGATATACTGTCAAATAATGTTTGTTGTTGGTTTTTTTCTTACGTATTCTCAACATTCATTACTGTTTTGTTCGTTTTGTTTGATTGGCTTTAAATTCCAGAGATGTTGGCATTTTCTTATAAATGCTTTATAATGTTAAAGAAGAATTTGGTTACTGCCAATTTCAAACTTAGTCTTAAAAGCTGTCATAAGATGAAATCCCTGCCAGTTGTCATAAAACCGCCTGGTATGTTCCTCTTTTTTGTTTGTTTTAGACAGCCTCAAGTTATAAACCGGTGGAAAAGATATTGAAAATGGATTGTTACCTTCTGCAATTCCTGAAAGACAATAAAAAAGCAGGCTCAGACTTGGAGAAACGCCTTTCCTCTCTGTGCAGCTCCTTTCAGTTAGACCCTGATGCTGAGACAATAGTGGTAATATGGGACAAAGTGAAATCTGATGAAGATCATTTGACCATGAAAAAGTGGGAAACAAAGGTGGAGGAGCAGGTTTTGGAGCTACGGGACCAATATCGCATCCACTTTGAGTTGAAGCCTGAGAGGCTGATGATCCTGAAGCAGAAGCTTTTCTTGCCCACAGAACACCTTGGAATCTATGGAGAAGGAAATGCTGCAGTGATTGTTGGAGAAAGTACGCAGTTGGAGAAATTCTTGAAAGTTCTAGATGCATTGAAGCTGAAACAGGAGGCTTGTAAAGAGGTCCCTGTGTCTGAGACAATGTATGGCCTCGTCAAAGAGCAGTTTGAACAAGAAATTGAGTCTAAATTTTCAACGGTCAAAATTACACAAGCTACGTCAGACTCTCTCGTTCTTAAAGGTCCTGAGAAACAAGTTCATGCTGCAGGGTTAAGACTTCAAGAGCTGCTGAATGAGATCCAGGAGAAAACCATCCAGCTTCATCGTGGCATCCAAACATTCTTGTCATCAAGCGGCGCAATACAGAGGTTCCAACTGTGGTTCCAGCAGAGTCTACGCAGTCCAGTTTTGTTTCAGACCAAACGTTCAGACCTGGTTCTGCTGAGTCTGTCCGCAGGGGCACTGCAGGAAGCAGCAGCTGCAGTGCAGAGAGACGTATGCATGGAGTCAATAACGCTGGAAGGAGCTGAAGCTGATTCACCAGGAATAGATTCTCTGAAGGAATCACTGAACCAAGTCTTGGAACAGGTTAATCACGAAAGCACTAATGTGGAAATTATCTATGAACCAGGAACAAATGTTGGTCCTGAGATGAAGGTGCAAATTGTGGGCTACAGCTCTGAAGTTTACAAATTGAGAAAAATCTTACAGGACTACAAGGAAAGCCATGCCATATACACCGACTCCTTAACTCTACTTTTACCGGAAATGGTAGATAACTTCTCAGACCTTCTGGCACTATTAGGTGTGCAGTCAGACAATGTGATTCTTGTGGCTTCACACTCACCTGCCCCATGTGTCCAACTCTCAGGACCACGTTGTCAAGTAATAGACATGAAGAAAACCCTGGATTCAGCCTTTGGGCGTCTTTTCTGGGAAAAAATCAAAGTAGATGGACCGGGGGTAATGCAGTTCTTTCAAGGGGAAGGTTCAAAAACCCAGTCATTACTGCAGAACTCCTTTCAGGTTCTGATTGTACTTTTAAACAATGCACAAATGATCACAGCGCCAATCAGAAACAAAGCATGGACAAGCCTTCGTAATCAACCCGCTGCAGTGTCTAGCCCGCAAGGAACCCCTGCAGATTCCCACGTGGCTATTGAAATTGTATTTGGAGGTCTTGAAGGACAGCAGGTAAAACTAACAATCAATTATTAACAATTAATTATTCTGTCTTGGCAGAAAGATATTCATTGAGATATTGAAACTATAACAAACAAAGAATAAACCATGAATATTTGCTATGTTCTCCTGTAGTGTATAGAATTTAAGATGGAGCAACAGTGTTACACTATGGGTCAGTTTCTCAGACAGGGATTAAGCCTAGTACTGCACTATATTTCCCTTTCTTTTGAGGATCTCCATTCAGAATGCTGTGTAGTTGTCTAGTTGTCTGTCTAGTACCTGTAGAGACATATTGGAAATAGAGCAGGAATCTCTGTAGTAAATAAACACAAACCTGTTGGCTCTATGTCTAATGCCAGGCGAGAGATGATTGAGTTGTGGAGCAGTGGAACTGTGATCCCTGTAATGATGGTGCTCCATTCAAGACTTTGGAGCATTCGTGATAAGGTGGAGTAGTGATCCTCCAAAATTCTGACCATGCTCTTGCTGATGAATGCAATCAAATCCTGGCAGCAATGCTACAAAATCTAGTAGAAAGCCTTCCCTGGACAGTAGAGACAGTACCTCTTTATATAACTTTGATTCCAGAAGAATCAAAGAATAAGCAGGTGTCTCAATACTTTTGTCCATAGTTTTGGAGAAAAAAATCATTTGATCATTGAGATTCTATTTGTCATGATCCTATACGCTTACAGAAGCAGCAACATAACATTGCAAATTGCTTTGGAACAGGTTGATGCTCTTATTGCCCCCATGTTGAACACAAACCTGACGTCAACCAAAGTTGGAAACTGCTTGCTAGAAAAAGCAGGACAGCAGCTGAAGAACGATTTTGATACTGCCAAAGGTGATCGCAGAGTTACTCCTGGAGATGTGCTGGAGGTAGATGGGACTTCGCTGGGGTGCAAGAAGGTGTTCTTTATTCAGTGTGCATCCTGGAAGGGAAGGACAGACAACAGTGAAAAGGTAAAGGACGAGCTCCGGGAATCATATCCTGATGTTACAATTACACCAGAAAAGACTGACACTTGCACATTGTTGTCTATATGAAAGCTCGTTTGATATGTACATGATACATGATTCATATTTCAACTGGTTGCCTGTTAGACATGGACAACTACAGGCAACTATTTGTGTTGGACATGTTGTGTCATCTGTGGATACCACAGTGGACAGTGAGCACACATACCCAGAGCAGTGGGCAGCCTTCACTGCAGTGCCCAGGGAGCAGTTTGGGGCTTAGGTGACCCTTGCTAAAGGGCACTCCGGTCACAACCTGCCAGTTTGGGGACTCAACCCTGCAACCTTCTAGTCACAATTCTCTCACCTTTAAACTCCACTCACTCACCGTACCGCCTGCAGCTCTTTCTCCACCTACTTACACACCATCACATTAAACTGTTAACTCATAGCAACGTGGCAACAAGAAACTGGCGAATCAACCTCCTTTCGATTTCCTTTTGCTGTTTTGCTTGGATCATTTATGCTACTAAAGACGTTTCTTACCATTTACGTAGCAGCACTACTGGGCAGAGTGATACAGTGTTTGTGAAAAAAATACCTACTATTGTGGTGAGATAACAGCTTCTGGAGCAGCTTCTGAATCAGCTTGCACAGTCAGACCTAAGTGTTGTATGATGTTTAATATGGGATCCTGAGGATTGGGATTAGGAACAAATGCTGTAGTTCATGTGTTACTGATGCTCTTCCACAGGCACTACGATATGGCCTGGAACGAGCGCTGGCACATTGTGAGCAACAGGGTTGGGGCTCTGTTGCTATGCCAGTCATTGGCCCTGGACCAGTGCTGTCGGTACCAGTCAAAGATGCTGCACGTGTACTGACAGAGGTCATTAGCAAATTCGGTCGTTCTGGATTCACTGGATCTCTCAACACTATACGCATCGCCATGATGCCGAACTACCCCAATTCTGAAGAGGTAAAGTGTACAAGTGTAGACTTGAAGACTGTATTGTGCCATAATTGCACCTTAATAACATGTCTTTGGAATTGCTGCTAGATCTTCCATGCAGTCAGCACAGGGCTGAGTGCACAAATGGTGGATTCTACTGGACACGGTATGGACATTCGTTCAAATGTGATTCACAACGTTCACTCGTCTACTTTGCATATATATACATTTATATGAACTTTATTAATCAGCACGTGTTCCTGCAACTAATTCCTTTAATCACCGTCTCAGCTGTCTTTCGGTCTTTGAGATCTGAAGCCGATGAAATCATCATTACAGCGGGCAAGTGCTACCTTCAGCTGGTGTTTGGTGACATCAGCAGTCAGACAACAGATGTTGTTGTAAACACCACAGACTTCAGTGACTTTCAGACAGGTACTTTCTGATATCAACCCACAACTGCGAAGATGATATTAAAGATCATCTTTTAATATAATGTTTGAACCTGAAAAGTTCCTTTTGAAAATTTCAGATGTTTGCAGCGATATCTTGGCTGTTGCTGGACCACAAGTTCAGGCTGCCCTTATAGGAGGTAAAAGAACATCGACACTCGGAATTAATTCTGATTATTTTATGTAGCAAATTTAATAATAAGTTGGGTTTTTTCCCAGGTTTGCAGTGAAACTATCATACTGCATCCAACGATGAAGGCAGAAAAGTGTTTCTCGAGCTACATTAATGCTCGTACTTCATTTGCTCGTCGATAAAATCTCTAAACGCAGTATCAGGGAAATGTCTGGTGGAGGGTAGAAAAGGTTTGAGTACTTTTCCCCGCCTTCTCGTTCTCCAGTGCAGGTAACAAAAGGAGAGATCTTAATCACCCAACCTGGAAACTTCCCCTGCAAGATGATCATGCATGTGTGTGGGGCGAAGGACCTGAACGTTATCAAAGGACTTGCACGAGACATTGTGTCAAAATGTGAACTTAATGGTTACCGGTCGGTGTCCATTCCTGCTATCTGTGCTGGTGAGTATATGTATAGTATGTATGTATGTATAGTTCTAGCTATTTAAGTCACTAGTCTTAACAGTTACGTATCCCAGCTGTTCTGCTTTATAATACTTGGTCTTCACAAAGACTACAGAGCTGGCAGAATCCCATTAGTCCCCCACACAACACCACATACCCACGTAACTGGTTAGTAAACACCAAAACAGTCCCCGTCACTGTGATACAGCCGAAAGAGCGGGAATGTTACAGGCCTTCGATCCCTCTGAATGATTCAGTAATAAGAAAACAATCCCGAAATGTGTCACACAGGCAAAGGAGGCATGGACGCCCACCTCGTGGCTCAGTCAATTCTGCATGGAGTGAAGGATGCCACGGTTACCAGTTACTTCAGACACCTCAAAACCATTCGCATTGTTATGGTGAAAATGAACGTTTTCTTGGCGTTCAAGGCAGTGGCACAGCAGCTCTTCGGCACGCTTACGCAGATAACAGGTGAGACTGTAGTCGCTTAAAAGGGTTTTCAGAAGCTGCTTTTACACTATATGGACAAAAGTATAGGGACACCTGCTCATTCGTGGATTCTAACCAAAACAAGGGCATTAAAAAGGGCAATTTTTAATGCCACCTTTTGGGATGAGGTTTGGTGATTGCATTCAGCGACAAAAGCATTAGTAAAGTCAGAATGTTGGATGGCATCATCAAAGTACTAGATGCCGTTCCAGAGAACACAGTTCCACTGCTTCACAGCTCAATGCTGAGGTGCTCGATACCCCTGTAATCCATGCTTGGCATTATGCATGGTGCCAGTATATTCATGTCCTAATCTATTGGCAATACTTCTTTGTCGAAATTAGATAAACTGTGTGTGCATTTGCACATCAGTGCAGCTTAAAGTAGCAATGTCCACAAACATTTGGACAATTTCATCTCCTCTTTCTGTGAAGTGACTTCTAACACAGAACCTGCTTCTTTTTGTAGCTGCTCCTCTCACACCTCTCAGAGCTGGCAGCAGAGGGCACCAATCATCTACTTTTTCCAGAGACCTTAACTCCTTTTTTACATCCCTGCCAGTCCAACAGAGCAGCACAGCCGAGTTCCTTATAGTGGGTCAAAGTGCGGAGCACGTCTCAGGTGCCTGTAAGGAACTTCGCCGGACTTATGAGAAAGAGTGCTCCACTCAGCAATACTCCACAGAGATGCTCAGACACCTCGGTGACGATGAAATTGACCATATCAGCAGTAATGCAGTGTCCCTGGGAATAGAAATAAAGCGAGAGAATCGAGACAGTTTGGTGGTCAGTGGCCTGACTGATGGGGTTAATGAAATCAATCGACTGATGCAAGGGGCTCTTCTACGACAGGTATGGAATGGAATAGAAATGAATGGTGCACAGCTTTTAACCAGCGAGTCTTCAATTCATCACTGCAACCTGTGACTGCAACAATCCAAGGTGGACAGGGATAAAAACAGGTGTAAACAGGGTCCAGAAAAGGATGTTCGTTTATACATATAAGAATGTTAGAGTACATGCACGTCACGGACATGAATAAAGAAAAAAACAACAAAAAATCATTCGTAAGAAAAGTGCAAACCTAAAAAAGTGACCAACATATCGTGGAAAGTACACACTTATACATCTCACTGTCCACTATAGGTCAGATTACTTGAGACAGGTGTCACCAGTAGGGTCTAATATTCCATGCTCTCATTTTTTTTGAAGGACTGAACATAATGTTCCATAAAGCAGCATTTTCCACCATGTTCTTATTATAGGTGAGAGGGAACGAACAGGACACTCTCTTTTCCCGTGTCAACTGGTGTATTCTGGGACTGTGGGGACACTGGGAGAGGCTGCCTAAAGAAGCTCATTACCAGCTAGAGAAGAAGGACATTACAGGAGGGGTGCTGGACGCACAGGGACAGAAGTGGAGGATAAATCTGATAAAAATGGAGGCCACATCAGAGCAAAATCCATGCTTGGTGACCAAGATCAAACGGCTGGAGAACCTTTCAGGTGCACAGTCTCATATCACTAGACGGTATGAATTAGTCAGAAGTAAGCAAATGCTCTAATGAATCATATCAACTTGTCTCTGTATATCAGATTTCTCATTTCCTCTTTACTGGGACAACATGGCACCGGGGGAGGCAGTAAAGCTGGTCACTCTGCACCCCAGCTCTGCCGAGTACAGCCGGGTGAAAATGGACTTCAAGAGAACTGTTCAGAAAGCAGTGCTGAAGGTAAGTTGCCTTCAGTGTCTTCAGTGATGGAATTGCACAATAGGACTCCTGGACTCTCCTTGAGCAGACAAACATAAGCCTTTTGGCACTATGCTGGATGCCAGATGAGGACTAGGGGGTATAAATCCCCCCAGAGTTGAGCCTGACCAGTTTCCAGTGTCCGTGACCTCCTCCCTATGATTGTCTCCCTCAGTGTGGACGGGGAGGTCCTTATATATGCCACCTGGGGCTCACTGTCCTCATTGGCGCCAGATGTGCATCAGTTAAAGATAATAAAGCATCTTTATTTCTAAGTAGAGTGAACATGGAATGCTGGGCTTTTGGTCTCCACAGATTGAACGCGTCCAAAACGTGCATCTCCGACGGGCTTATGAGGTTCGTAAGAAAGAGCTGCAGGATAAGAATGGGGATTTGATGGGAGCAGGAGAGAGAGTTCTGTATCACGGGACCACAGAGACAGCCTGCTCATCCATACAGAGGACTAACTTCGACCGCAGGCTTGCAGGACAAAACGGTAACTATTGACTGACCATGAAGATCTTCAGCGTTCAGTTTGGTTAAATCAGCTCCCGTCCACTCCTTCATAATTTGGTTGATGTCGGTCTAATAGTTATTCACTCCCTTCCTCTTTCTTCTTCTCCCTCTCTTTTAATGACATACAGCAACAAGATTCGGTCTTGGAACATACTTTGCCATGGATGCCAGCTACTCTTCCCACCCTACCTTCTCCGTACCTACCGCAGATGGCACACAGCTCATGTTTGTTGCCCTTGTCCTAACAGGTCGCTACACGCAGGGGGAAGGTGATATGAAAATTCCACCAGCCCGTTCCTCCCAGGAACCCACTGACCTTTACGACAGCGTCGTCGATGATGTGCAGAGGCCCTCAATGTTTGTGGTGTTCCATGACTGCCAGGCCTACCCAAACTATCTCATTACATTCAAGTGAATCTGCCTCTGTTAGTGACTCACAGGTTTGGTTTGATCATTAATCCAGTCTTATATCTTATATACAGCAGCCCAGACTGGAAAACACATGAAATACTATCTTTTTATGCACTTGTGATCTAATATCTTGGAATTTGCATTTACCCACTTTGGTAGCGTCACGTGTGAGTGCTGGTGTTGCAGCAATAACAGTGAAATTTAGAACGTCTCATAAAAAATGACCATCTTATCCTACTTCCCCAAATTAACCACGCCTGATGTGTTGTAATTGATCTTCGAAGGAAAAGAGGTTTATAATATTTCCTGTTTTTAAACTGTAACAACCGACACTTCCTCCACGCTGGTTCAGACAGAGGAGAAGCTGTACCGATTACATCATGAGTCACGAAGCCAGAGCTGTTGTATGGAGATGCCAGGTGAAATTACGAGCCCAGAAGCTGTGTAGGCAAAATTCACCCATCACAGAAAATCTCTAAAATGTTAAACCTCGCTGTGACTAAGGCGTTTCGCTGTGCGTCCACCGCATGCAGTGCAGAATTCGCCATCCACCATAGCGTGCTGGGACAGTATGACTGTAGTGAGAATATTTTTGGTTTATGTTTTGGTCCATTTTTTTGGCATCCAGCGACACTCAGACTATTATTTAAAATCTTTACTGATCTCTAAATATGAATATATGGATCTATTTACACTGGAATATGCAATATGTGTCACCCACTGTCCTGCAAGTCTCCTTTTTTTCCATTAGGCCTCATTGAAAATGTAAATGGAATGGGAGGTTTCAGATGATTTCGCATGCAGTGGACACACTGGACACATTTTGTGGTCCCTCAGGATGTATAATCTTCTAATAAAGGATTGCATGTACTACTGATAACAGTTTCATTATGACTGTATCTCTGCTGGAGTTCCTGCTGACTTTAGTCTTTAAATCGTGGGTGCACCACTCCTGTCCTGGAGCAGTGGTCTCTAGCAAAGTTTGGTAACTGTCCCATGCAAACAAACCTGATTCAACTCATCGGTCAGTTAGCTGATAAAGTAGGTAAGGAGACCAGCCCTGCAGGACTGGAGTTGTCCCCCCTGCTTTACAGCATGGTCTGCAGTTGTTGCAGTCATGGTCACCAAAGGTCTTCAAAACAAAACCTCACATTTCAAAAAGTTCATATTTGAGGTCAGTTCTGTTGCATAAGCAGCAAAATGTTTTCCAATAAACAGTTTATGTTTAACACTTTTTACTGAAATCTATGACGTGACGAAGCAGGCTCCGAGATTCACGAGGGGGTGTTTAAAACTTGATTCTTCAGATCTGCCCCCCATTGTTCTCAAGTCTACCATTCCCACACCCGCCCACCCAGAACGATATCCTTCAGCATCCATCAACAAAAAGAAATACAGCCTGTAGTATTAAGACAAGTTCAGACAAGGGCCTGGAATGTTTGTCTAAAGTGTTACCAGGTCTTCGGAGGATATGTCTTTACCCCTAATCATTTACAGAATTAATAACATTTCACCAATAGAGACAACAGAATTCCATTTTTTTCAATCATCTCTCACGATCACACAACTGAAATATAATTTATAACGCCTGAAAGAACATACCGTGTCCTCCATAATGTGCCCCTCTTCCCCACTTATTAAAAACCACTTGCAGATATTTTAGTTTCATGATGTTGAAATTACAACACTTTTGGTCTCCCTCATCTCAGGACCCCATAATGGTTGAGACACTTGGCTTCTCGGTTGTTTATCGGCGCATTCCATTTCTTCATTAGTGCCTGGATTAGATATCGAGGCTTATTCCTAAGATGACCATTGGGAGGGTGTGCCTTATTTCTTAAGTCCTGGTCTGTGCACGAGGTGACCTGCAGGTATTTCACAACCCCGGTTTCCTTTCTGCAGCTGTGAAGAGCGTTCCCTTCATTAGTGAAAACATCTACCATCTGTTTGTCGTTTGGCATCTGAATTTGAGTTTTGTATCAGCCGGGAGAGCAGGCCGGGGTATTCTTTAACAAAGCTGCTGTGGGGATGCGTATGTGAAATGGACGAGTGGAGTCATTTCAAATGCATGTGTTCATAATTTTGTTCAAAAAGGTAAACGGTCATATCTATTTTACAGGTAAAGAGACATATTTCAAGCTTGTCTGTCGTGTTGTTGATCAGTTTGGCTTATAGCTCATTTAAATGAATCCAGAATCTCACATTATTAGAATTATTTAAATTTGAGTTTGAAATAATTATTAATCTGAACGTTAAATGAACAGCAGCTGCTGGTTAAATGAACAGGAGCTGCAGGGAAAATTCACTCCTGTACAAAAAGCCAACGTCCTCAGACCGCAGTGCAGCTCAGCAGGTGAAACTGCTTCAGAGAAGATTAGCAACTTTAAACCATGCTGTTTGTGCACTCTGAAAATTGGCTCCCGTACATGCTCTCATATTACTAAAGTATTTCAAGTTCTAGAAATGACATGCAAGTGAGGTCTGTGAATTTAATAGCTTTCTGATCGCTTCCTGGCACCAATTATTCATCTGTAATCCTGGTTTAAAATCAGGGTGTCATCTTTTGTATTTGGCTATTTGTTTCTAAGAAATGTACATGGTTGTTGTTGTTGTTGGTGGTGGTGGTCTTTATGTTTTTGAGGGGGTTGTTTTTTGTAGAAGGCTGGGCTCTGAGTGGCTCAGCAGTAGCACTGTGATCCGGGATCAAATCCCAGGTCATGCTGCTTGCCATCAGCAGCCCGAGTCTGAGAGAGCAATTTCAGGCTTGCTGCATCTGGGTGAGTAGATAGTACTTGTTGTTTATATCAATCAATCAAAATTTATTTTTATGGCGCTCTTCACAACTGAAGTTGTCCCGAACATTATCTGGAAGGTTATTCCAGAGCTGGGGGGCTTTGTGAGAAAAGGCTCTTCCCCCTGCTGAAGCCTTCTGAATTCTGGAAACTAATAGGAAGCCAGCACCCTGTGATCTGAGTGATCGTGGTGGCTCATAAAGGTGAATTAGATCCTGTAAGTATTCAGGAGCGAGCCCGTGTAGGGCTTTATATGTAAGTAAAAGAATTTTGTATTCAATTCGGAATTTAACTGGAAGCCAGTGCAGTGTTGATAGTATTGTTTGGTGATGCTGTGAAGAAGTCTGAAGTGCTCTCCTCTGGTGCATGATGCAGTGCAGGAGCTTTATAAGATGCAGTCTTCACATGTATCAGGAGGCCTGTGCTTGTCTGGAGCATTGCATGTGATAGCGGGAGAGTCCTAAAGGGGTTGGCTAATTGGCACTTCTAAATTGGGGGGGAATTGGGATAAAAGTCCCAAGCTCTGCGAATTTGTCCATAAACCATGAAATGACTGACATGCCAACAGTCATGGGAGAGCAGTAAATTTATCAAGTGCTGTTATTAGGAACTGATATTAGGAATGCTGTTGATGACTTAGGAATGCCTACGCCTGTGTTAAGGTGTTAACTTGTGAGTGGGGTTTCAACACTGACATGGCATTTCACATTCCATGATTCCTTCCAGTGTCACTTGTGTACAAGGTATAGGAAGGCAGTACCACGCACAGTGGACAGTGCCACCGATGCAGCGTCTATCTAGAATTTTCTGTGTTAACAGACAAGGCACTGTCAATGCAGGAGTCCTACATGCATATTCCACAGCTCAGTGCACATTCTTTAACCAAGGGATGTGGGAGAAGACGACCTACCAGGATGCCTCTTTTAAACCAGAATACCAGACACAGTGCCTCACCTCACGCTAAGTGGATCCTACAAGACAGGCAACCTGTGGAACGGTCTAATGAGTCAGTTGTTTTGGGCTGATAGTACAATTCGTTTTTGGCTCAGACCCCATGAAGGCATCAACCCCAGTTGTCAATAAAGCACTGTGCAAGCTGTTGAGGGGTCCATTGTAATGACGTAGGTTGGGTCCGCCGGACTGACTGAACATGTACTTAATCAGCACCCACTACATTTCACTGCTTGTTGACCGTTTGCAACCCTTCATGGACATACCCAACAATGCTGAAATGCCCCAGCAAGATAATGCATTGTGCTACCCAGGTTGTGGTCCAAACTGGTTCTATGACATATTCCCAGTATACTTGTAACATGTACAGGTGTGGGAGTTCCCAAGCCGTCCCCTAATGACTACTTTCCTATGACTTTAGGCATGGAATAGGATGCCAATGTTGGCCTTTCAGTAGATATCTTTGAGCTGCCCTTTACTGGGGCGACAGAATGAATGTTATATAACTGACTAATGTTTTGAACTTGCCACACCAAATGCCTCTTAACGTCCTGTTGGGAACTGCAGCGAATAACAGCTGGTAGCTTTTCTATGCGCACATTAAAACAGTTTGTTCAGCAGCACTCACTGGGTTGTCAAACAGAAGGTACAATGGACAAGATGTTGTACGAAACGTTACACCAGGAATAAATTCTTGGCTTCTGCATATGGCAGCCCAGCAATAAACAGCTTCATTTCGCTTAAGACTTCTTGTGATCTGGCTCCAAACGTAGAAGTGTAAGGAATAGGGTTCTCTCAAACAACTGGATTAGTATTCTTCTCCAGAAAACGAGAGCTAGCAGGTCAAAAGAGGCAGATCATTCATTCATCAACTATTGTGTTTATAGACTGTCTTTAAGAACACAAACTGTATTTCAAAGTTCAATTTATAAAAAATATAAATACAAGACTTAATACAGTATTTAATGCAGAAATAAAACATGTATAAATATAAACAATGCAAATTTCACCCTGAATTGGGTTACCACCTAATATTAGACCTTGGGTACAGTTATTTGTCCAAGGCCCTCCCCTTCCATATCCACCCCCTTTGATCCAAAGTGATGGGTGGGGTGTCCCGCTGTGCTCCGTTCATACACTGGCAGGGCACCAGGTACTCAGGCTCACCCTTCTCTCTGACACCCCTGCTGAGATGCTTTATTCATGCATTTTTATATCCGTCTGATTTCTCATCACTGTATGGTTTATAATGTCGTAATGATGACATATATACCTTGTGGTTGAAGGGCGATGTATTTCTTTTTGGTGTTCAGCAACTGATTTATGGTTTTCCAAGATGAATGTGTTTTACAGCTGAAACTGGTTATCTAGAACTCCCTGATGGTGCTGCATCGATGAACTCTTCATGTGGGAGTTGTGGTTTCTCAAGTTTATGTAAGTGGGAAGATGGATATATCTCATTTACTTATCTAGTTCATCTGCTGTTTTCACATGTGAACATACATCCCCTCCCCATCTCTCTGGACTGGATGAACTCTTTAACACATCAGGTATCAGTTACTGAACTCCTGTAAACTATAGGCACTAATGCTCTTTGAAATCTCAGTGACACACACACACACACACACACGCACACGCTAGGCAGCAACCAGCAGCCCTATCCTCAGCATGCAGGGAGCAGCTAGAGAGTTAATTCTCAGAGGCACTTCAGTCGCGCCCTGCCAGTTCGGGGATTTGAACTGTTAACCAGTACGCTGGTTCCCGAACCACCATGCCTCGGCCACCCTAAATACAAGCCTTGCCTTTCCATTTCCCAGGAAAGACCTTAAAGAGTATAAACAGTTCAGGGATTAAGGATTTATCTCATAGCCCAGACGCAGTTGATCAGCTTAGACATGTTCTTCTTGAGTTTAAAACAGGAGATACTAAGCTGTTGACAAATGCAGGACTCGTTTTCCAAAATCGGAATTTATTTGCTTCAAATGTTTATTCAGAAACCAGGCAATCGTGTGTTAAATGGGTCGAGGGATGTTTTTTTGGCACAGATTTATGGGGACGAAATTGGTGACAGCTTGTTTGTTAACACTGTTAGATGCAAACTGCAGCCAAACATGTCTTGGCTGAACTGTAATAGTGATAAATTATGTTTATCTTTGTTGAACCGTGTGATATAATGATTTCAAATGTCCGCACTGAGGACAAAAACCTCCTCGTGTTTGGAGGGTTTTTTTCCTCCACAGAGTAACAGAGTAACAACAGCAGTTGACAACGTGAGGTCTGTGTTGATGTGTGGAAAATTGCGTTTCAATTGAGTTGAACTGAAAAATGTTCAAACATTTCAATCTCAATTTTATATATATATTTTTTAATTAAATGTATATTTTTTTATATGTAATGTCTTACTCATAAGACACACATACATAAAAAAAACTGAAATATGCAATTTATGTTGTATTATAAACAGAGCAAAAATATATGCCAGCAATCCAATGACGTACAACGGCCCTTTCACAATTCTCTTTATCTGTCATAGAAACACACGAACATGACTGTACAACGTCCTTGCACAAAAACAATGCCCCAATTGAACGCAGCATTACTACACACTGCACACTCTGCTACTTACTGCATTACAATTCCCTCGTCATGGCAGGACTGTAGTTCTGAAATGAACCACTAGAGCTGTACTGGGAACTGAGGGGCTGAGAGCGTGGCTGGACACTGCTGCACTGCAGGTCTGCAGCTGGACACTGCTGGATGAAACTGCTTCACAAATCTACAAGCAGATTCGGGATTCATCTCTGAAGATCATCCACAGTCATCCACAGACCACGGCTGCTTTTCTTTCTCCGCTGTAACCTGGTTCTTCTGTGTGTAAATCCCATTTATTTTAGGCCGTTCCTTAATGTTCAGTCAGTTTCTCGCTTCTCATTCGTCTTCTTGTGCATTTTCTGTTTCTGTTGCTCTTAGTTTATCTTGGAGCGCTGATGTTTTCCTTGCTCTTCCTGTTTGCTTCCCTTTAACAGCCATCCCATTTAGTTTGTACTTGGTCCTTAACTGGGAACAACATTCTCTGCTGACTGTCCATCTTGAAGAAGGTTTATAAATCTTGTTTTCGTCTCTGACGTTGGAGCCGTGGTTCATGTCGGCCCACGTTGTGCAGCAGCTCTCCAAGCTGAGACTCTTTCTTAACTCAAAACTAATGTTTCAGATTGAATCTCATGCAGGTGTCTATTTCAGAACTGTAAATTACACAGATATTCCATAATATTTTCCTCAGAATTTAATGATTCCAGATTTTTTTTTCCCTCTATTTTATCTAAAAACACAACTGGAAATGACTACAGCAGCTATATTTCTTTCTTTATTGCTTCTCAAAGCCAGAAAGTTGGGATTTTGACAAAAGATCACATCTCTGTGTCTAACTTTTTTTTTCTACAAAAGTGAACAATTGATAGAACTTCCTTTAAAAGTAGCGATTGCTTCATTTTTTCATCATTATTGGATGCTTTCCTGGCACCACGGATTTTTTATCGATTGCTTAATTCATTCGTCAAGAGCAGCTTAAACCAAACCAAAGTATCTGTGCCTCTTCCACGGAACTTCATTCAGCAGATACGTATCAATCAATTCATATTACTTCAGCATAAATCAGAAAAAAGCACCACGGATTTAGATTTTCCTACATTTTGATGTGAAAGATGGCAAATTAGGTATGAAATGGCCGAGATATTTCCCTACAGTTGTCATCAAAGCATCTAAGTAGCTTTATTCAGCAACATAGACTTATCTTTGAGCATTTGTGTCCATATAGGGCTTTTGGAAAACAAAAAAAAGCACATAAACCCACTGAAACTTCATTGTAAGCTGCGGTAATAAGTATTTATTTTGGTCAAACCTTCACTGGTCTTAAATTACTGATTGCAACAGTAAGTCAGGGACCAAAGTCCCTAAACATCATGCTGGCAACAATATGCTGTCTTTTCTAGGCAGTGTCTCTAATGTGCACGTCGACCCATTTTCACTCTAATTTCTTTCGTTTTTGTTTTTATTCCAGCAGACTTCAGGAGTGCTCACTGTTTATTACTGCTTAATGTTTCAGTAAACCCTCTCTCTGGTCAGCACAGCTGCTGCAGAGATCTGAGAGGCTTACATGGAATCCCAGACTAATAGATCCCAGACTAATGTCAGCCACACTTCCCACACATTCCCCCTCTGTATTCTGACCACAGTATTTTGGTGAGCTACTGTTATCATTGTTACCGTTTTATATCCAGATATGTGGGTGGTGTTCATTTCTGATCTTTATGTTGAGAAATTGACAAATTTTTCATTTTCATTTCCCATTCTGTCATTTTCTACAGTCCCTGGCAGAAAGAGCAGAACAGGTAGTGACTCATAAAGGCCCACATCAGCATTGGCCTAAGGTCAGCCAACGGGTATAGACGTGCTTCTAGTAGAAGCACTGCCAAGTCTCAGACATCCAGCATATGAATGAATTGAGTTGTGTTTGATTTGCAGAGGTAACAAAAGGTCACCGCAGACCTTCATTCTTAAAGAAAACGCCTCCTTAAGTTTAGTCTAAGTCACTCGGGGTCGTTTCTATTTGTCCGTTCATCATGAAATTTGTGCACAATGTAAATCTCAAAAAAAAAAGCAGAAAAAAATATTATAAGATATTTTCTTCATCAGTTGGTTCCAGTTCAAACAAGCAAGCTGATGTGAGAAGCATTCAAACCGTGCGGTTATTTCAAAAACCTTTCTCTCACGAACGCAGCATGACGCTGCAGAACAAAATAAAGAAGGTTAGGACAGTGTGGCAGACCCAGAGGTGGAGGTCTCGGTTTTTGTCAGCCCTCCTTGATTGTGGGCTGCGGTCGCTCAGGATTACTCTCCCAACAGCTTTGAAAACAGCCCTCGACTCCGAAGCACAGAGGAACCGAGAGTGTTTCTCATTAGAACAGGCTTATTTTCTTGGGAAGAACTTTGTGGACAGGTTAACTTGCAAGAATGAACTCACCAGAACACAAGAACTGAGGACTGTTGGGATGTGATGTGTAGCACCATATGAGCCTCATGGCAAAATCAAAGGAACTTCAGTTTTTCAACTTTGCAATCCATTTCTCACCTCAATCTTTTATTCGTTTCCTCCAAGTGATGCTTTCTTAAGCGTAATTGTGTAATTGGGTACTGGACTGTAACTTCGCCTGTGGAAGACAACATTTGACACAAGGACAGTAGAAGCAATAAGCAGCATATTGAGAAACAGCCCGAGGCTCAATTAGACTGAGACCACAGGCGATCTGTTCAGAGGTCATTGTAACTTGGGGAAATGTTCCCTTCACGCTTGTGGTTTGGGGGTTATCTGTGTGATGCTGTGAGTGAATAAATATGCTATCGTCTGCTTGTGTCTCTGAGACCTACAGTCTTCTGCCTCTATTCAGGGCTGAGAACTGTTGAATAAAAGCAATAGAGCACTCGATGTTGTGTGTTACTGTAAATAACGGCGTGGCTATGACGAAACGTGATACTCGCCTTTGGCTTGCATCTGCTTCATCGCACCTGTGCAGTTATTATAAACCACTCCCCTCCGTGTCCCCTCTCGACGCTTTATTATATTAAATATTATAATCACAATAAATTACTGTGGAAAAAAGGAACTGCCACTAAACAACCACTGCATTCACTCCACTCACTCAGCAACACTGGAAAAGGTAACTAGCCTTCAACACTGAGGCCATACCTAAGAGAAGGTAGATGGTATCGATGGTAAACGATCATATCAAATCTCATATTTTAAAGTCATATTTTTTATATATGATATATTTTGTTTTAAACATCTGAACATAAATGACTAAAGTGGTATGCGTTGTGTTAGACAATGTCAGACAGATGTTAAAGGACCGAAAAGGATTTTCACAACACAGTGATACAACCTGCATGTATAACAAAGCTCTTTACAATAGAATAGCATATGAATGAGGGCATCTTCGACACTTTGACATCATCCCACAATGATACACCTCATCACAGTTGTGTCAACACTTGTCAAAATCCTTCATAGGCCTTCACGGTGTAAATGAAATATTTGGACAGGCATTGCAGTGGTGATGACACATGCACTTCAAAGGCAGGCCTTCACTCGTCTTTCCCAGGAATTCAGAGAGCTTGGGCTAATGAACTCAAGTGAAACAGGATGAAGGGGGTGAGTCTTTTATTCAGAATCAGAATCACTTTATTAATCCCAGAGGATCAATGAAATGAAAATGATATTCAGAATAAAGAGAATAAACATGTTAAAATCCTCATGGAAACGACAGTGGTTATGATAATACATAATTATGGACATGCAGAGTTATTGCACAAACAAGCGAAATGAGCACATTGCACAAGTGAACCTAGTGGCCACCTAATAAGGGAGGAGGAATGACCTCCTGTGCTGCTCTAGTGCATTTTGATGGGATGAGTCTTCTTGAGTCTCCTGTGTCTCATCACTGTTTGCTAGAGTGGATAGGAGTCATGGTCCATAATGTCCTGCAGTTAAGACAGCATCTTCCTCTCCCACACTGCCCTCAGAGAGTCCCGTTTTTAAGACAGAGAAACCCCTATATATATATATATATATAATAAAAACAACAGGGACTAATCAATACTTATCTACTTACAGTATAATGAAGGTGAAAGGTGACATGTGGATGTCTGTCTGTCCGTCTGTCTGTCTGTCTGTCTGTCTGTCTGTCTGTCTGTCTGTCTGTCTTGGCCACACTGTGTGTGGGGGCGTGGTTATGATGGTGTACTCAAGCATTTGTCTCTTTCCAAAGAAGAGTTTAAAAAACAACATTTTGCAATAGTATTCAGGAAGTAATAGAGCAAAGTCAAGGATCAGAGCTCCTATGTGCTTTCAGAAACACCGTTTGTACAGGATATCATAATTTTTTAATCTGATTATTTTTTAATGAATCACAGGGTTCATTAAAACTGGGTTCAGTGCTATGAAATAAAATTATGGATATAAAATATGGATTTTTTTTAGTTTTGGTGCTCCGTTAAGAAATTCAATGAGGTTGTGCAGTGATGGATTACTGATATGAATTTATTACACTGTATCATGTGATACTGTTTCAGACACAAGACTTCAGATAAGACAAGACTAGGTCTTCAGGTCGTTTCCATTTTTGTTACCACTGTTAAATATTTTAGATTTTTTTATAGTTTGTCTTTGACTTCATTAACCATCATTAAACATTACTGTGATTTGATGCAATGAGGTCTTGGTTGATCTTGGTTTCCTTCACACATCAATGAAATCTTGGGGCACAGCACCCTGTCCTGAGGAGCTTTGTCCATTCTCACCTGCTGACCAGGAGCACGAGGATACTCAGATGGTTTGCCAGTTCTCATACATGACTGAGATGGAATAAACCAATCAATCAATCAATCAATCAACAAACCTTTATTTTCAGTCCGAAGTACGTTGAGGGTCACCCTGTAGTTGAGTCTGCAAATATAGTATGAAACATTGACTTATTCGTCTTCCTATCCGCTGGTCCAGGTGAGGAACCTACCTGGAGTCACTGGGTGCAAGACAGAAAACCCTTTTGAGAGCATGCCAACACCAAACCCACACACTAGATGGAATTCTGCTACCTGCATGTAGCAGGTGGGTGGAAATCAGATTAACCTGAAGAAAACCCACACAGACACACGGAAAACTCTGCTGTGAAACTGGGGATAAAAAAAAAATAGATAAATATCAAAATCAAATAAATGAAGACACAACAAAAAGAATGAAAATGCAACATTTTAAAAGAAGCATAAAACCATGAACAAAACCTGCACAATTTAATGAATATGATCTTTAATTATTAAGTAAAATCAAACAATAAAAGCTGCATTTTCACATTCAGCTCAGCTTGGAGTCACTATGTCTCACTGAATTTTCCAATCTGATGTTCACTTGGAAAAATAGAGGAACTGACAGAAACTGACAGGTGACTGAGCAAGTCTGACTGGTACTGTTACTGCGGCGATGACTGATACAGGATGGACTACATCCAAAAAAGCTGTGCATTTAATTGATGCACAACCAGAAAGAGATACCCAGCTTCCTCCTACAGCCTCCAGCGATGAGTGCCGAAGAGGTCTTCAGTAATGAATCTGATAATGAATCTAATTCAGTGAACTGTGTGATTTGAGATGTAAACAGATCCTTTTATGGCGGTTTAATGAGGCAGAATCCCAAACAGAAAGTCTGATTCCTGCCAGACAATAAAAGCAGTGAAAACAACCTGCCGCTTGCAGCCATGCAAACATCTCAACATACATTTTCTAGCTTTTCCAATTTTTTTTCAAACATGAATGTACCTCGGAGACTTAACCCCCATTAAAAGGGACTGATTTATTGTCTTTTGGCCTCCAGTCTGGTTTGATTCATAATATACTGCACTCCAGACAACCCTTCCAATCCCAAACTGAGCAACACCCAGAAACCCCCTTTTGTCAGTCATATTTTAATAGTGAGACAGAAATGAGAGAGAACAACTGACCAGCTCAGAATTCTTTACACTGGTAGTGGTTCACTGTCAACCATGCAAATATAGTCCACTCTAAGGGTTTGCTGTCTCTGCGGCACCTCCAGAAGGTCTTTTTTGATCTGTCCGACAGAGATCTGAGGACTAAACTGTAGAGCAGAGGGGCAAAGAAAGACCAGCAAACTGAACTGGAATTGGATTCATGCCATAACTGTCTTTGATTTGGCTTTAAGAGACAATAAATGATTTCTGGTTCCTATTACTCGCAACAATCTTCCCTGAGATTCAGAGTTCTTCAGAACATTTCATCACATTGAATGCCTTGAATACACAGTCATTGTGTCATGTTTCTCTTTTTTAAATTGACAGGACTATGAAGCACACTGTGATTTATTCATGTTATTGTTATCATAGCATTCAACCTTTAGATAATAGGTTGTTTTAATGAGCAAAGACATGCGACTGTGAGGTGGAATGAAGGGATGTGAGTTGCATATCTCTAAACGACTTCATACTGCTTCTGATTGTCTTCCATGCTTGTGATGACTAATCATCCAGCACTTTCCCAGCACAAGTCATGCTCCACACACTGGAAAAGCGAGTAGACCCTTGTATGGCGATCACTAGTTGTCAACACGAGACATTTTGCAAGGGGTCATGTTTGAACATACGGAGAGTTGATCTGCATTTTGAATATATTGAGAGATCGAGGATCGAGCTTCTCCTGCCTGACAGGGAAATGTGTGACCTTGTGCTAACGTGAGCACAGGGTTACATGGTGATCCTATGGTATTTATTATAAGCATGCCAGCCAGTCTTGACCAGGACAATGTGAACATGTGTTTCCCACGAAATGTGAGGCAGGAAAGTGAAGTACAGATTATTTTTAATCGACCTCAAGGGTCCTCCCTTGCGAGCCTGGTTCCTCTCAAGGTCCCTTCCTCCAGCTTTGAGCGTGTTTTTCTTGGCCACTGTTGCCCTTTGGCTCAGTGCGGGGTTTGTGTTTTGGTGTTGCTGATATTCTTATTTTTGATCTCTGTTAAGCTCTGTAAAGCTGTTCTTCAGCTGTAAAACGTGGTATACAAAGGAATTTGATTAGATTTGATTTTAAGTTCCAGCAGTATTTACAAACACACACGCTGGTGAATCCACACACTAGGGGGCAGTGGCCAGCTGGGTAGTCATGTCCTGCCAGGCTGGTGCCCTGACCACCATGGTCATGGCTCCTGAATCACAAACAGGTTTAAAGTCTTATTTCCACTAATTCGTTGAAATATGTGATTTGAGATGTAAACAGATCATTTTACAGCGGTTTAATGAGACAGTGTGATAATCTGAATCACAAACAGGTTGAAAGTCTGATTCCTGCCAGAAAATAAAAGCAAAAAAAAAAAAGCAGCAAACATCTAAACATACATTTTCTAGCTATTCCAATTTTGTCAAACCTGAATGTACCTCAGAACCTTTAGAATCGGAGAGATTAATGCATGTAACTGAGTTTAGCCCCCATTAAAAGGGACTGGTCTATTGTCTTTTGGCCTCCAGTCTGCTTTGATTCATAATCTACTGCACTCTAGACAACCCTTCCAACCCCAAGCTGAGCAACACTCAGAAACCCCCTTTGTCAGTCATATTTGAGACGTGCATGCTTAATAAGTGAAAACAGGAACAACTGTGCGCAAATTACTGCTGTGATGTCAGCATTTTCAAACGGCTGTTCTGCACATCCATGTGAAACACCACTATGATAACACACTTGACAGTGTTGGCAAAAAGCTTTGTCAGTGAACTGTAACTGACCTTCCACGTGGACAGGAGGCCATCACACAGAGAAATGTATGCTTTCAAAGATGTCTTTCCGTGTGTCACTACATAATGGCATATGCCATCTTTCCCTGCTACCGCTGGTCAGATATGCTGGTCAAGCTGTTTCAGCTGCTCTATACCCCCGACTTTATTATTTTCATATTCGGTTATGCAACCTTCAAACCTTCTGAAACAGACATTGTTGCAGTATTTTAGTAACTTCACGCTTTTTCAAATTTCATTGAACGTGATCAAATGATCAGAACTCGTTCATTTAAGCGATGAGGTCTATAATTGGTGATAGACTGTGACTGTTAAAGCCAGGCCTTCACTTTGAGGAAGCAAGGGTACAAATACCTCGACAGAATATCTACAGGCAAAGCACACAGATTGTCAGATGTACTCTTACACACACTTCACGCTTGTAAAACATGTTCTATTGTACTGTTTTCAGTGAAGAGTCCTTCACTTCCTCCATCTCCTAACATCTTCTGAAACGCATGAATCAGTTTACTGCTCATATTTACAGTTCCTCAAGGGTTCTATAATTCCTGACCTGGACCGGCGTCCAGCGCTCAAGCAGAATAACAAACGCCTGGTGTGTTTATTCTGGGAACTCACTATGGAATTGTGACTTTTTTTTCTCTCTCATTCAAATGTGACTGAATTGATTCTATAGTCGTTTTTTAATTTACAAATAATCGACGGTATACGGCCTTGAGCCCAGCTCTTGAAGTCCCAACCAACAGGAGAACGTGTTTAGATGCACCTTTGTACAAACAAGGTGAACAGACTACTTTATACCTCTTTATATTGCTGTGCAGTAAACAGTGTTCTTGGGTTTAAGCCAATAAAGTTGAAGGTCATTTGTGCTGAAAATTCATTAAATTTAAATCATATATATTCATTTTTTCAAATTATATTTTTATGTTTGTTATAAACCCTCCCCCAGTGCTTTGGATCAACTTTGTGCGCAGTGATCATGTCAAAAAGGGGACTGGTTCATTAGACATTGTGAAAAAATGTACTGTTATTGTTTAAAGCAGTAATCACATTAAAGTCATGTGACCTCTTTATCACAATCAGGCATTTATAGACACAAGTCCAGATTTTGTTCCAAAAATAAAGATGTAATTTCATAAAGACTAGTTTAAAGATGAATTCGTAGTCAACCGTTCCTAAATCAGCGTTTCAGAAATTGCACAGTGTGTAGTCAGTACAGCTCAAACCTTCTGCATGTGTATGATTTATGAATGACTCGAAGAAATCATTTTAACAGAAAATATTACAAAGCAACCAGCGTCCTTTTATAAACTGAACCTAAACCTACACCTAAACCTTCACTGTAACTACAATCTGAATGTAATGTAAAGTTAATCTTACCCATTCCCTTAATCAGGACATACACTGAACCAAACATTGAGAGATCAACCTAACCATGGCCAAAGCCCAGTGTGAAATTCTTACTGTTCCTGCAAGAGTTTCCATCCATTCCTTCCTTTTGTAGAAGGATTGGAGTAAATTTCAGTCTAATGTATATACTTTTGTAGATCTTGTTGGACTGCCCGTCTCTAGGGTAAGTGATGAACCATGTAAATTTGAAATATTGAAAAAAATACAACAACAAAAAAAAACAATTTAATGAGAAAATAGGTAATGTGTCAACATTTCTCTACAGAATAATAACTAAATAACATATTATACTACACACAAATGATGAAACAACAATGAAAATGTTCAGAATTCAGAATAGACAGAAACCCAGTGGGACAAAGGGAAAAAGCCCAGGAAATCTTTCCTTTTTCTGCATCAGTAGCTGCTGAAATCTGCTGGTATCTGAGCCCAAATTCATGCAAAATCGACTCATCAGTGACATCTAATCATTGACAGTAGCTTTGATGTAAACAGGAATTATGCATTTTTCCTCTTTAGTGAATTTAAATTTGGCAGAATATCAGAAATGGCTTTTTCTGCTGCTCCTCATCTTCCTATTCCAGCTGTTCTTTGACTTCGTGTGAAACAAATGCAGCTGATTCCCTGGAACTTTCATCATGTCTTTCTGAACGGACAAGACTTCTTGCGCAATTTTACTCTCACTGGAGGCGGGAGCTCTTTTTAAAAGCAAAGCAGCACCCAGAGCTGAGCAGTGCACAGAGAACCTCAATCTCCAGAAGATTAGATTCATTTGGAGTAAGTTTATTGAAGCTGTTACAGTTTGAACATTGAAACCATGAAGAAGACAATTCTACCCATTGCTGTTGTCGCCTGTGTGCTCTTCTTAATGATAGACGGTGAGTACATCTGTTCATTGTCTGTCTTTTACTGCTGATGCAATTCAGCAGCCTGACTGAGAGAGAAACACTCTTCTTGTTGTCTAATAAACCCTCGTATCTCCGTCTTGGTCCATTTTTTGTTTTCTACATAATAAGAATCTGTAGGTTGTTCTTTATATTGTATCGGAATTTAATGATGAATGGACTAATAGAAAGACTCCAGAAGGTCCTGGAATAACGTCTTTTACATTGACTTACAGTCAAAGTTCTCCCCTAAAGTGTTCATTTTGGAAGTACATGTATTTCATTGGACAGCAACAATATGTGACTTGCGGTTCAGAGTGTTTTGTTGTGCATAAAAGCTCTAAGTTGTATCTCTGTGAATTTTCAGGTGCAGTTATATACATCCAGCCCAAGTGCCGGTGCACAGATTTCCAACGTAAACCGATACCGACTGAGAGGATACAGAGGTTTGTCACCTTTGCTACTGGACCTCACTGCAGAACCGAACAAGTCATGTAAGTCCAAATCAAATGATTATACGAAGAATGACTGTGGGGCTCATTTTTGACTGCTTATAAGGGAAGATCTTAACGTCTTAAAGATGTTTGAAATGTTCTATTTGTCTGTCCTACAGTGCCATCGTGAAGTTTAGGAAGGAGATAGAGGTCTGTGTCGACCCCAATGTCCTGTGGGTCAAAGAGGCCATGGCGAAGTAAGTTTCACACTGACGTTACTGACACTGCTGTGTTAAATCACTTTCAAGTGTATAATGTCACCAACTGAACACACACGTAGAACGCGTAACGTTGAGAGAACTCACGTTTTGACTCTACGAAGGGCTGAATTCCAAAGTGTACTTGGAGTGTATTAATCCTGTGAAACCAGTCACATACCGTGAGACGTCATGAACAGGTCCAGCACTTTAGTGTGACGAATAAAAGAACAGAAGATCCCACAGCTCTGCACACCTTGATGCCTCGAGTCAGTGGGTGTTCTGTTCCTTCACTGAGTGCAGAAACATGCGTATTTGTCCGTGATAACAAACCACATGAACCAGACACGGCGGACAGAGATTAGTCTGAAAAAACGATGGGATATTCCTCTAAATCTGACCAGTAATCGGTGTGGAGTTCATTACTGTACTAACGTTGGCACCTGTCTCTTCGTTTTCGCAGATTTGAACAGAAATCCAACTCTACAAACCCCACAGTGGCACCTGGATTCAAGACTGAAGCAACGAGAAAATAGGAAACACTTCAAAATGATGAAAGACTTTTTTCATAGTTTCTTTGATTGACTGTTGAACTAAAGATGAAGGTACTGTAAGAGTGTGAAACTGCGAGAGACTCCATGAAGCCAGTAATTTAAACCAATGTAAAGTATTGTTTTCAGCACCTTGTCTTTTCTTATGGCACATAGCTTGTGTTGTTCCGGATTTTATACCATGTGTCTATTAATATTTATAAAACCTTTTTTAACGGACCGAACGTGTGCGGTGTTTTCTCACTCACTCTATCACCTCCCTCTGTGGGTAGACGCTGTGGGTCACTAATGCAATGCTGAAACTACACATCACTGAATCTCACACTTTCCCTGAAGGTCAGGGAAGGACAGTTAGTGGCCCTCCGCATGCTGACCCTCCACTTCACTCGCACTTTAACATGTAGACTTGTGGGACGTCTGTGAGTTCAGACTGATGCATGTTTTTACAGGCTAATGTTAAACGTTTCCTGTTCATGTTCGTTACAATTTGGATCAAGTTGGAAGGAGAGAGAGAGAGAAAGAGAGAGAGAGAGAGAGAGAGAGAGAGAGAGAGAGAGAGAGAGAGAGAGATTGTGTTTAGGACATAAAAAAGGACAGATTAGATTTAGACTAAAATCATCTTTTATGGGCATTGAACTGCAGTGCAATGGAATTTAGACCATGCACATAGGCAGGCACACACACACACACACACACACACACACACACACACACACACACAGAGACATCTCGATGTGTGTGCCAGTGAAACTGTTGGTGGTTACTGTCTCAAAGGTCCCTCAGACCTGAGTCCTTCAATGCCCCCTGCCCACTTCCTGCTGGTCCAGGGGTTCAAAACTGTGACCTTCCATGTGTACGATTGCCCATCTTACCGTTAGGCCATGATCTGATGTGTTAACCTGCAATGTTGGTGTAGTGTTCGGTTGTAGAATTCACTTGTCCTAATGTCTTACAGTCTGAGGTACGTCCACTGTACAATATTTAAGGTGTTGCAGGTTATAAAAAGACTGGATGTCTCACACTTCCACGTTGGGTTTTGTTGTTTTCACAGCAACAGATACAAAATGTCCATTACATACTAAATGATCAGGAGTCAAAGATGCAGATTCACGCCTCAATTTGCGCTGGAGGTGAGAAGCTCCTGCACGTTGCACATAGTGACTGCTGTTTTGGCAGCCAGTATTCTTTCAGACTGAGTTGCAAATGCGTGATATACACCAAATGGTCTAAAATGAAGAGTCTGCTCCCATCACACACTCCTCAGCCAGACGAAGAAGAACATCTTCTGCCTGATCAGGACTGTGTGGGGGTTTCAGGCTGGCGTTGCCACATCACCATAAACAACTCAAGTAGCTTACATTTTTTAATCAGATTATGCAGTAAATTCACTTTCAGCCAGGGGTGACAATGATAACTGGTGGAGGGCTGGCTTGTGTATTTTTTCCCCTCAAGATAAGTCATGTCTCAGGCGTCAGATCAGATCACAGCATCTTTTTGGCCCTTGAACAGCAGTGTAATGGAATTTAGCCTTTGCAACTTAACCTTCCATGGGAGAAAGCTCATTCATTCACACACTTGTGTGTGAGGCCGTGATCACACACCTGCAGCAGTGGAAAGGCAGCATATCATCCGGGAGCAACTGGACGATATGCACTATCCATTTTTCCAGAAGTGTTTTGAGCATTCAGTGAATATATGCGTCTATAGACATATACAATCCCCTCCAAAATACGTGGGAAGGCAAATTTCCTTGTTTTTCTTTTCCTTGTTTTTGTTTAAGAGTAAAAGATGGATTTGAGACAAGAGTTCAGAATCTCAGCTTCAAAATATGTCACGTAAATCTGGATTGATCACCGTTTGTATTACACCACGCCATTTTATACATGAGCAAAAGTAAAGGAACAAACAAAGCTGAAGTGAATTACACTCAGGATTTGGTGGAAAAACCCTTGCTTTCAAGAACAGCCTCCAGCCTGCGACCCATGGACATCACCAAACTGTTGCACTCTTCCTTTGTGAAGCTACTCCAGGCTTTTATGGCAGCTTCTTTTAATTCTTGTTTATTTCTCCCTTCAGTCTCCTCGAGGAGGTAAAATGCAGGTTAAGATCAGGTGACCAGTCTAAAATGTTCCATTTTATCCCCCTGATGAACTCCTTCGTCTTCTTTGCGGTATGTTTTGGGTCGTTATCCTGCTGCAAAATGAAACTCCTTCCAGTTAGTTTGGTAGCATTCCTCCTTACACTGGTAATCAAAATTTGTTTGTACACCTCTGAATTCATTTTGCTGCTACCATCATCGGTTACATCATCAATAAATATGACTGAGCCTGTTCCAGAGGCGGCCATGCCTGCCCAAGCCATGACTTTACCACCACCATGGTTTACAGATGAGCTTGTGTGCCTTGGATCTTGGGCTGTTCCCTTCTTCCTCCACACTTTGGCCTTTCCGTCACTTTGGTAGAGGTTCGTTTTGGTTTCATCAGTCCATAGGACTGTGTTCCAGAATTTCTCCAATCTCCAACTCCAATCTGGCCTTCCGGGTTTGCATCGTGCTGTATGGCCTCCATAACTCTGCTCTCGGAGTCTTCTCCGAACAGGGGACTGGGATACCTTCACCCCTGCTCTATGGAGGTTGGTGATCTGGCTTACTGTAGTTTTTGGGTTCTTCTTTACAGCTGGGACAATTCGTCTCTCATCAGTGGGTGTTGTTGTTCTTGGTCGACCTGTTCGACGCCTGTTGCTCAGTACACCAGTGGTTTATTTCTTTTTCAAGACATTCCAAATGGTGGTGGTTGCCCAATGTTTTTCCAATGGCTCGTATTGATTTCCCCTCTTTTCTGTGTTTCAGAAGGGCTTGTTTTTCTCTCATAGACAACTCTCTGGTTTCATTGTGGTTTATCTTCTTATCTGTGTAGGTTTAACCAAAGCCAAGAAGGAGGGTCACGCAGACCTTTTAGGGCTTTAACAAACAACCTTAATTCCAACACCTTTCAGTCGCATGTTCCAATAGTTTTGCTCACTTGAACAATGAGTGAGTTTAAGGAAAGGGTGGTATGTCCAGATTGGTTTATCACATCTGATGAAAACTACCAGGAAATAAAAGCTGAGGTTCTGAACTCTTGTCTCATAATAACCTTTTTGTCTTAAATCGAAATGACTTTGGTGCACAACACAAACGAGGGATTCTGCCTTGCTGTTCCAAAACTTTAGGAGGGGACTGTAGGAGAGATCTATACAGCACATAGTGCCCTATATCACTATATCACTAGTGAACGTTGACAGCATCAGAATTTTGCATTTGGTTCTCTTCTTCCAATTTAATCTCTTCATTTCCAAACAAAACATACTGATGAAATAAAGCTTGTACAGCGACACCCACTGTTTCAATGCTATCATCACTCTGATTGAATATAAACTAAAAGTTCAAAAATCTCTTTTTACATATATAAATTAATCAATAGGAGCATTACCAGACATTGCTTTGCATTTCTTAAAGTAAAAGTCCCACAACTGACACATGGTGTTAGTTTTAAACCTCCTTAAAATTAAAGAATGGTTCCTCACACTTGCACATTTATTACTGCTTTAAATTCCTACTAAAGCATCTCAGAAATGTTTAAAGCTGTGAAAGTGTTTTTTGATCATTTAATTACAAAAATTAAACTGTAATATATTTATATCCATTACATTCAATATTGTGAGATTCTGGTTTTCATTTAAGCCAAACTGATCAACAGTAAAACAGAAAAGGCTTGAAATGTCAATTTATGTGGAAAGAATATAAAATATGAAAATGTAACTTTTTGAATGAACTCGTGACCGTGAATGAGCTTTTGAATGATATTCTATTTTTTTGAGATGCACTAATAAAATATGAACACAGGCGCAGCCCATTGTTCTAATTGCTTTTAAATTTAAAATACATTTACACGTTTTCTTACATCCACGTCTTAATATAGTTTAAATGACCTTAAATATGTTAAAAAAAGACAAATGAGTTCATTGAATGTCCTCATTTCTACATTGTATTTTTACAATTAAGCTACATTATATTGAGAAATGATTTCATCACCATATCAAAAAAAGGGAAAGTCGTAAGTGTACTGACCTTTTGAGATCTTTCCACAGGTTTCTGTTGACGTTTAGGTCAGCGGCCGTGTGGCCCACAGCACATCCTACCTCCTGAGGTCATCTATTGTGGGTTTTGAGTTGAGTTTAGGAGCATTGTCTTACTCCTTTTATGCAGACATCCAGAATTTGTTGGTCTTCTTTCGTCATCAGTGAAATATTTCTTGTGGATGAAGGACAATCCTAATGCAGGACTTACCATCCTTGTGATTTGGAATAACTGGAGATATATCACACAGAATGTTCTACTTATGTATTATTCACAGATTTGTTGACCAAGGTGCCCAAAAGTGCAAAGCTGAAAACTTGGAAGAATGCAGCTCTCGAACTGATATCGAATCAAATATATGCTCATATTTCTCAATGTACAGAAAATGTTTGGTGAACTTTTGTTGTGTTTTTTTGTTTGTTTTTTGTTATTGTTTGTTTGTTTGTTTGTTCTCTTGGGAGGATGTTTTTTTGTTTGTTTTTTGTAATTCTCATACTTTTTGTAGAATCAGGACAGAACTGATTCTGTTTGATGCCCAAAGCAGTGATTTCTCTGTTCTCGTAACCGAATCAGGACTTTGCAGAATTGCAGAAGTTTTGTTTTGTTTTGGTTTTTTTCTGCTTGCTTTCACTTTTCTAGTTTTCAATTGTTACTCTTCCAAATTCACATGAAACTAAATCAGCACTTCACTGGAACTGTCAGTGCGAGTTCTTTCGCAATCTCTCTCTGATTGGAGGTGGCAGCACTATTAAAGGGAAAGCAGCCTGAGCTGAGAATGCAAGCGCAGAACTACAACTGCAGTCTCCTGAGGTTTAGTGCTTTAATCTAAAGCTGTGATTAGTATAAACTATCAAAGACAATGAATAAGACCGTCCTCTTCATCGTTGTTTTAGCCAGTGGGCTTTTCTCCATGACAGAAGGTCAGTACATTCTTTTCTTTTCTTGGTCACTTGATGGGAAATCAGCATCCTTCATAGAACAGAATTCTGTAGCAAAAATCATTTGAATTGTCTGTGTTAACATGGTGGATTTGATAATAATAAGATATTCTTGGATGGTGCATCCTTAAAAAGCAGGTTCTTCAAGGGTTCTTTAATTGATTGGTTTCAAAGGTTCTTCACAGATCCATAAAAACCCAGAGAACTTTAAAGGCATAAAGACTCCATCACCTGATTCCATGGTTCTTCTCATTCAGAAGTGCTGTTTGCAACAAACCAATCGAATGTGAACAATTTAAATAGCTCAACACAACTAACATAATGAGCGTTTTAATCAAGTGCAAAAAAATTCAACCCCTGCATGACGAGCATCTTTAGTACCCATAACAGAGCACCCTTCTGTTATGACCTGCTGCAAATATGATGCATATCCAGAGACCAGCTCCTGGCAGCCATCTTGAGGAATCCTCATGACCAATGTCCTCCAATTCATTAATATACAGTACCAGTGGAACTGGACACATCCCTGCTCAAGTTCAGCTTTCGCTGGTCGCTGGTTTCAGATGGTTTAAGCAGTTTTCTGTGGTTGATGATTGAAATGCTGGTCATCCAGGTGAAAACATGCTGTATACTAGTTACCTAGTTAAACATGACCTTGCTGGTCATGCTGGTCATATTGGTTGACCAATAATGTAAGTCCAGGTAAGGCGCTGTGTCCGGTGTCCTGGTGTTAACAGAACGTCTGTCCACTGTCCACACTGGCAGTGTTCAACTTCACACAGTCTGAAATGCAGGACTTCACTCTATTTATTGAATTTGCAGGTGCATCTATGTTCATCCAGCCCAAGTGCCGGTGTACAGACAAGCAAACCACACCAATCCGAACTGAGAGGATACTGAAGTTTGTCAGCATTGCTCCTGGACCTCACTGCAAAACCGAACAAGTCCTGTAAGTCCAAATCAAATACATGGCTTTCATATGATTATTTGGTTAAATTAGTGGTTTGAGTGAGAGATACTCGTAAATCGGTCCAATGTTGTAATATGTTTTCTCCTTCCTACAGTGCCATCGTGAAGTTTAGGAAGGAGATAGAGGTCTGTGT